>CM076575.1:755520544-756120544 GCA_034641835.2 Pinus albicaulis | reverse complement strand
GAATAGTGACAAGTGGAAAGCAGCCATGAAGGACGAAATGATGGCCTTGAGTAAGAACGACACATGGGATCTGGTTGAGCTTCCGAAAGACAGGAAAACTGTGGGGTGTAAATGGGTTTACAAGCTGAAACGGGGTGTGAATGATACGGAAGACAGGTACAAAGCGCGACTGGTTGCAAAAGGGTTTTCTCAGAAAGCAGGCATAGACTTTCATGAGATTTTTTCACCAGTTGTTAAAATAGTTTCAATTAGAATTGTGTTAGCTTTAGTTGCTTTGTTTGATTTAGAGTTACAACAACTAGATGTTAAGACTGCTTTTCTACATGGAGATCTAGATGAGGAAATTTATATGGAACAACCGGAAGGGTTTGTTCAGCATCGCAATGAGAAATTTGTCTGCAGGCTCAAGAAGTCATTATATGGCCTGAAGTAGTCGCCTCGGCAGTGGTATAAGAAGTTTGATTCTTTCATGTTGAGTCAGAAATATGTTAGAAGTGAATATGATCATTGTGTGTATTTCAAGCAATTGAAAAATGGCATGTTCATTATCTTAGTGTTGTATGTTGACGATATGCTTTTATCAAGCAAAAGCATTGATGAAATCAATAGGTTGAAGACTCAGATGGCAAGGACATTCGATATGAAAGATCTAGGAGCAGCAAGACAGATTTTGGGCATGGAGATTTTCAGAGACAGGAGCAATGGTAAGCTGTGGCTATCACAACAGAAGTATATTGAGAAAATACTTTTGAGGTTTGGTATGAATAATGTGAAGCCTGTGTCAGTCCCTTTAGCTTCCCATTTTAAGCTTTCTTCGAGTTTATGTCCTAATACAGATGAAGAAAAGGATTATATGTCTCGAATTCCATATGCCAATGTAGTAGGGTGTTTGATGTATGTGATGGTTTATACTCGACCAGATATTTCACATGCAGTTGGGGTTGTCAGCAGGTATATGGAAAATCCGGGTAAAGAACACTGGTCAGCAGTGAAATGGGTGCTTCGGTACTTGAGAGGCACAAGTAGTTATTGTATTACTTACAATAAGAGTAGTGAATTTGTTTGCGGGTATGTTGATTCTGATTTTGCAGGTGATTTGGATAAGAGAAGGTCAACTTCAGGGTATGTCTTTACTCTTGCAGGTGGAGCTATTAGCTGGATGTCAAAGCTACAAACCATTGTTGCTTTATCCACCACTGAAGCAGAATACATTGCTGCTTCGCATGCTTGCAAAGAGGCGGTTTGGTTGAAAGGTTTGCTTGGTGAGTTTGGTAGGTTACAGGATGACATCAAGTTACCGTGTGATAGTCAAAGTGCAATACATTTGGCTAAGAATCCAACCTATCATAGTAAATCAAAGCATATTCCAATAAAGTATCATTTTGTAAGACATGTTATCACTGAAAGGGGAGTCTCTCTTGAAAAGGTGCATACAAAGGAAAACTGTGCAGACATGTTCACGAAACCAGTTTTGTTGGAGAAGCTGCGTTGGTGTTTGGCTTCTCTTGGCTTGCAGAAGAGATAAAATAATAATAACAGGGCATCAGACTAATTGTTGTCAAGGTGGAGATTGTTGAGATTTTCTGTTCTAAATAAAATAGGAAAAATCTCAGTAGGTGACAAAAATTAGGAATTAGTTCCTAGATTAGCTCCAGTTTGTTGGGAGGGAGTTAATGCATCCTAAATTTGAGTTGAGAGGATTTATGAGGCTGTTATATTCTCCTGCTATATAATAGGTATCCATACGTTTGTTTTGGTGAGTGTGTGTGGGTGTGTGAATTATGTAATCTCCTGTTTGAATAATAAAGATTCCCAATGCCCTGTTGTGTGGACGTAGCCCGGGAGGTTTGGGTGAACCACGGTAAAATCACTGTGTCTTCTTCTTGTGCATGATTTATTTGCTGCGTATTGTTTTAATCTGCTGTGCATCTTAGCTCCAACAAATCAATCTGAATATAATGCAAAGAAATTATAAGACTTTTTATTTAAAACTTTACACTTATATCTTGAATTATTAGTATAGTCAATTTATCTCTTAAATTGTTTGTATAATTAGATTTTCGCTATTAGGTTAGATATAATTATTTTATAATTATTTTACAAATATAAAGTGTTTAACAAAAAATTCAGCCCATCTAATTTAAGAAAGAGGAAACAAATTATTTATCAAGAAGTGTTCCATATTAATATGTTAAAATATTTATAATTAAAATCATTTACTCATATCCCAATTAAAATGTGTAGATTAATAGTCATACCAAGATTTGGATGAATATGTAGTTTAAGTCCTCATTTTCCTTTCCAAACATTGATGTATGGTAAAGGTTAGTCACATCCTTAATGGCGATGGAAAGTAATTTCAATTTATTAAAAAAAAAATTGAAATTTTAATATGGCTATTATATTTTGAAATACAATTATTTTACAAATATTATAAACTAAATATTTTTAAAAATGTTTTAGAAAGTTTCAAACTCATCTTTAACTTATCTAAGTGTGTAAAGGAAACAAATTGTTTATCAACTCACTGAAATTGTTTCATATAAATATTTTATCACTTAGATACCCGTCTTCTGTTGGAATTGACTACTTTAATCTTTTACTAATTAAAATGGGTCTCCTAAAACTGTTCCATTTTTTTACTAATTCAAACGGATCTCCTAAAACGGTTCCATATAAATATTTTATTACGTTGATAAGGGTCTTCTATTGGAATTGGCTACTTTAATAATTTTACTAATTAAAACGGGTTCTCTTTTGGAATTGGCTACTTTAATCATTTTACTAATTAAACAATTTGATAGATGGAATTCACACCACTAAATTACCTGTATATCTAAATCATATGATTAAACCATGTTTAAATTAATTTTTTACAAATCATGATTATAAATTTACCATGCCATTTGTAAATTTCCACCTATTAAGATTAACATGACGTGGAAGGATTACAAAATAAAAAATTAGTCACTTATCATAGTAGTGGAAACATGTGCTCTATTTTCTATTTTCAATTTTAAAATTTTGATAGCATGTGTCTAATTCCAAATAACAAGTGTCTAAAGTTTTCAATTTCAAAATGTTGATAATATGTGTCCAATTCCAAATAACAAGTTTCCTTTGCTTGCCTAGGTCCTTTTCATTAACTTGTTTGTAGTTTTCACCATTTCATTATGTTCTAACCAATAGCACTAATTATATTCTTTAGTCTCTAAGAGTAGTAGAAAAAGTCTTAGGAAATATTGGTCATAACACTTTGGATGCATGCACAGAACCAACAGTGAAATAGAAATATATAGCCGCACCTATGGAAATTTCAAGTCTTAAAGTACAAAAAGGATTGTTGAGCTTCACACATTCATCAATAAATTGGTTAGAAGATGTTTCTAATTGTTTAAATTACAATGATATCTTCAATAAATGCTTAAAGAAGTGTTATTAAAGGTTTAAATTGCAAAGATATGATTCGATTTCTGACACATGGATTAATTCCAAACTAATTTGTTAAGTTGGTTAAAAGGAAATTATATATAATTTTCTTTTAAATGAGATTAAATGAATGAACATGGTTATTTTGTTTTGAATAAAAATAATTATGGAATTTTTTCCATAAAAAAAAAAAAGGATTGATGATAAAGTATTCCAAGATGTAAGAGTTGTTGGGAAAAAATAATTAAAAGAGTTACATTTCCTATGAGGATAAAAGGTATATCCTAGTGAGGAAAAGGGGTTTTGCGACTGTAGGAAAAACAGTCAGATAGAAAGGGGGAGAGTTAATCTAGAGTTGGTGGTGACTAGTGGAAACTTGGCATCCCTGAATTCTAGAAAGACAAGGGTATTGGACTAGAGGACCCGAGGTCTCATCCACAATTACTGCTAAATAGCCCTACTATGGTGCGGAGGACGGGGGGAAACGAGGACGAAATAGCCTATATCATGGTAGGGAGGACATCATCAACGGTTTCTAAAGTGAGATAAGTAAACAACCTTCTTGAAAAGTAAGAACTAGGAGTATTTTCTATGAAATATTTCATTTACACATAGATGATTTTACAGATAATGAAAAGAATGTTTTATTTCAGAAGAAGCACATTTTTTTTTCATTATTTTGTCTCGTAAAGAGTTTGTTACAGTCAAATATCAAGAAAACTATATCTACTAAATTATATTAATATGTGCATATTTAGTGAGGGCATGATCAATAAAATATTGGTTAAAGATTTACATTTATAATTGATATCTAGAGATAGGGTACTCTCTTTAGTATAAGGGACGGTAGGTTTTATAATATAAAAGGATAAACCATACCAGAGATAAACTACATAACCTACTATAAGGTAGGAAATTGTTAGTTTAATCCTAGGTAGAAACCCTGGACAGAACAAGTCATTTTCCTTCAATATTCTATGATATACACGAACAAGTGAGTTACAGAAGTAACTTAGAATTATTGATGGTCCAGACATCAGTTACATTATAAAATAGAAATTTAGTAAACAATATCCATTTTCCTATAAAATTTATGACACTTCTATCTAAAGGATATATATATATATATATATATATATATATATATATATATATATATATATAAACCAAAAAACAAAGTAAATATTTATGATCATTTTTAGCCTCACTCTCATAAGAAATTATAAATTTGAATTTAATTAAATTAATTAAATATTGAAAATTAGGATTTTATGCCTAATTTTCTAGATTATGTTAGTTTCTCTTTATTTGAAGTTAGTTTAGGCCTACCTAACTTAGCTCCTATATTAGTGTCTGTGGTTGAGATATTTTTTCAACCAAGTTGTCCAAGATAAACGAAATATCTTTAGACAACCTCTTCATCTATTTATGTGTATTATTACATTATTTTAATAATGAAGAATATGTGAGGAATGTCGTAAGGCTCTCAAGCCTTTTTCGCTAGTTGTGTTTTTATGTGTTGATTTAATTTCTTACAGTCATGAGCGGAAGCCTCAAAATAACTCATAATATACACATAATTATCTTATTGAAAATGTGGAAATCATATCATGCCGAGAGAAGAAATTATAGAAATGAATGTAGATAATCATTCACAAACTAAGACATTATAAATGTACTGAGAAATATAGTTGAGTACAGATATCCAAATGGAAAAGAAAAGTTCCAAATACATAACAATACACAAACCAAAAGGAAAAGCTACATTTTAATTATCAGACATTGCGCTGAAATGAGGATAACAGAAAAAGACCCATAACAACGAACAATGTGAATAAACATTTAAACACACACACACACACACACACACACATATATATATATATATCCTGTCAGGTCAAGAAAGAAACCCTTCTTGTGTTGGACCCGAAGCTTTGGCCAAGATAACAATCTAAAAAAGGCGTAATTTTACAAATAAATACAACCCTCAACTATGCCGAGGCCCATGGAAAATTAACCAAAACAGAGCAACTGGAAAAGGGCACTAAAGGCTACAAATGATTTCTCAGGAAATATTTAGAGAAAAAAGCAGGGGTGGTTTTGCATCTTGAGTACACCACCTAACACGAAATTCTATGTACTTTTGACAACGGAATTAAGTCGACATTATGAAGACGAATGGAATATTATTTACGGCAAGATTTTCTTAACAAGAACTGAAGTAATACCTGCATAGAAACCAAATGGTATTAGGGTTTTAAGTTTAACAATCTTTGAACCGAAATAACTGGAAAATATTTCACTAAGGCAAGGTTCGTGGGTATTACCATAGCCATGAAGTCTGAGGTGCCCCGATGTCAAAACCCTACATGGACAATCACAAACGAAGTGACTCATTCACCTAAGAATTGACCGAGGAAACTTGAACAAGACTAGTATATGTATGTTGACAGATTTCGTTTTACTTACCGGGGGTTGTTGAAGCCGAAGTGTCAAAGTAGGCTTTGGCGAATGGAAAGTTATGAGCCTCGTCAAGGGTTTCGCTCCATAGCCGAGCTACAATAGTATAAAAATTGGAAGTAAACATTGAATCCACTAGATGGAGTAATAACCGGATAATGAACTGAAAAAAAAATGAATAAATTAACAAAAACCTGAAATGAAGAGAAAAAATAATTAATAGATAGCAATCATCTCTCAAAATACTTTAAAATGGAGAACTAATTCTCTTACCTGGCCATAGGGTGCAAGGAAAACGATTTCGCTCATGGTGCGAGCAAGAAAACATGAATCTGTAACAATGGCGGCATAGAGGCTGCAGAGCAGGCACCTCCAGCCTCGTGAGAGTAGAATGAACAAGACAATTAGGGTTGGAAGGGTGGGCAATACCCTAAATCGGTACCGAAGAATCCCAATCATAGATCTCTGACCATGGATCCTACGGGAGAAGGGTTGACAGATGTCACATGACTACAATGTAAACCATACGGAGAGTATTCAAAAAGTACCACATATCACAACAAATCCCAAATCTTTTAACACGAGACATGGGTAGATCAAAAACCCTTAGTCAAGTTCCATTCGTATGTACTATTGTGACTAGATTATTAATTTTATGAAATAAGAATCTTAACTCGTAGTCAAATCATTATCATAAATATGAAATGTAAAATTATCTTAGTTTATAAAGTTATAATGTTGAGGGATGAAGTTCTGTTACGAAAAGCACCCAATCATAGGATTAAATAATCATACGTAGTAGTTCGAATTGTGACCATACAAATCATATAACTTAAGCGTATGTAATTAGAGTGATAATTAAAATATCCATGATAGTTTCAAGTAGATAATGTTTCTTAGATATGAAGGAATCATGAGAATAAAGTGTAAAAGTAATTTTTTAATTTTATTTTATGTATGTTGATGTTACAAGTCGTATTAGAGCAGCATTCATATGTTAGGACCCAAATGGGTTACTTAAATAGTAATCATTGCGTGTAAATTTGTTCACAGAAAGTAGAAAAGACAAATGAGAAGGGGATTGACGCATCAAGTGCCCCAGAATGCAGGGGAACCTGCACCCCAAACCAATCCGAAAATGTGGATACAACTGAGTGTAGACAAGAACCAATAGACTAGTAGACTGTTGAAGGAACAACAACATCAAAAAAGTATACTACTAAGTACAGTGAAGAAATTACAGGAAGAAATGGTCTGGGTAAGGAGCAACAATGAAATACTGATGCAATAATAGGAGAAGATACTCAAAATCCTTTCTGACAAGCAAAATCAAGGAGTGGTGCATCCTAGTCTTGAAAGGGACACTCAAGGATAAAATAAATGACAACGACAAACTAATGACAGAATATAAGGGAGTCATTCACAATGAAGCAATAAGAATAGAAATTATAATGAAGTTGAATTTGGTAATGTGTCTGATCAATAAGAGATAAATAAACAGAAAGTGGAACTATAGGGTGAGTTCCGAAAAATAAAACCACCTACTTTTGATGGGGAAGCCGAAGAAGTGGATGAGGCTTGGTTAATTAATATGAACAAGTAATTTGAGGCTTATGAATATAGTAGTAACCTTAAATCTCATTTGGCCATTTATC
Organism: Pinus albicaulis; assembly: GCA_034641835.2. Lineage (NCBI taxonomy): Eukaryota > Viridiplantae > Streptophyta > Pinopsida > Pinales > Pinaceae > Pinus > Pinus albicaulis. Next base: position 756,113,000 of record CM076575.1, on the reverse strand, counting down.
ATTTGAGAGAGAAAGCTACCCTATGGTGGGAGAAAGTAAAACATGTTCGAAGTATCGAAGATCAGAATGTCAGATGGGATGAATTGCAACGATATTTCAAGGATAAATATTTAACAAAACATTTCTATGATGAAAATTCTAGGGAATTTCATGATTTAAGACTATGACAGATGATAATGGATGAATTCATAACCAAGTTCACATCCTTATTAAGATATGTGCCTTACCTAACAAATGAGAAGGTTAAAGTTCAAAGGTTCTTCAGCGGTTTTCCTTCTCACATGCAGGAACAAATCAAAGTCATGAATCTAAGGAAAATGGACGAGGAAATTCAAAAAGCACGAATGTGCTACCAATAATCCATGGAAAAAGGACAAATAGGTAGGAACTAGCTGCCAAAGAAGACAAAAAAAATTCAAATTGTAAAATACTAGGTCTGGTAATTTTAAGAATTCTACAACAAATTCAGCAAACAAGCACTTTGGAAGAAAACATTAGAGAATAAAATGGCCTACAGAAGAACGACCCATAGAGACCTCTAGTAATCCATAAAATTGACAAGCCCAGAAAGCTCCCCTACAATTTTGGCGGGTGTGGCGAGGCACACTATTACAAAAGTTTCCCTTAGTGGGAATAAATGAAACAACAACGAACTTCCAAGAAGCCTCTACGGTGGGAGATGTGGCCCAAAATATACCCAAAATTAATGCAACTCTAGAAGACTGGGAGGCAAACTACCAAGTAGCAATGATAGAATTAGAAGGTAAGTTATTCTCATGATTTTTTTATTATTTTTGTTGACCTAGGTGCTAATTTAAGTAATGTAAACCCACAAATAGTAGAAAATTTTAACTTACAAAGTCATAAATTCAAAAACCCCTGGTTGGTACAACTAGCTACTAGGGAAAACATAAGAGTTTGTACCAAGGTTCCACACTATTCTTTGGAAATTGGAGAAAATCAGTTAAATATAGAACTGAATATTATACCTTTGGGACCCTATGACATACTATTGTGTATGGACTAGTTAGAAATACATTGGTCTCTGGTGGATTGTAAAGAAAATATTATATACTTTAGAGTAGAGGATGGGACACACCAAGAATTACAAGGAATTAAGAAACCTTTAAAATTGTATCCCATCACAGCATCTCAGTTGACTAAATGATCTAGATTTATGTAGCAACACAATAGAATACATATATAACCATAAACACAGAGATGCAATGGAATTAATGCTTCATTTTATTAATAAAAGAATGACTCAAATATGCTTACAGAAAAAATGGAAATAAAAATAGCTAGGGTGTTGGTAATTTATCTATGAGAAGAGATGTGGTAGCTATAGACCTCTGAATTCTGTTAAAATGAGGCTCAAGGGCCTATTTATTATTTAGAAACAATGGAGAAATCTAAACATCCAAAAACCTAACCCTGGGAGATGAAGCGCCAAAACTATGGGCCCCGTTTGGGAAAATTGGTGTTTCAACTTCCCGGGGACGTAACTTCGACATACGATATCTGTTTGACATGTATCATACCGAGTTAGAAATATCTATCTGAGGAGTACAACTTTAAATGTTGTCGGTTTTCTCAAAAAACGTTGTTTAGGGCCTCAAAACGGCTCCGAAAGTTCAGGACCCGAAAAAACTGCTAAAAATAGTAAGTTTTGCTGCAACTTAAAAACTGAACGAACTGATTGTGGGAGTTCAAATGGAATAGGTGGGTGGCCACCAATATCCACCTAGATCATTCCTCCCTCCTTAGGAAGTAATGGTCCCCATTGCATTGAGATCCTCCATGAGATGAGGCAAATTCTCTTGAACTGGGTATTAGATTTGTCGAAGATGTCATGAACCTGTGGGTAGACATGCTGGATGCATTTAGTAATTTTGGTTTCTTTATCAATCTCATATAGTACATGCGCAGATTCTATATGTGTAGTTGCAGGAGGTTTGGCAACATCAGGAGGTGGTGCGTCGGGGGTCAGATCAATGGAGTGCTTGTCCTGACAATGTAGAGGAACCTCTATGAGTGAGGAGAAAATGTCCTCGTATTCCTCCATGACTTTATCAATCTGCTGTAGCTGTGTAGGGGAGCCTTGTTTCGAGGTTGTGCCCACAATATTATTCTTTCCCTATGAGCGAGTTGTAAGTAAAATAAATTTCTTGGTTTGGGAAACAATCTTACTACGTTTTTTTGCAGTAGTCAAAGAGATGATAGGAGGCGGTACTACCTCTGGTATCCTGTACAATTTATTTCCCAAAGTAATAATAATAATAGCATGAGGCCTAGACTGACACATAACATGTCGCCTCCATAAGTATGGTTGGCCCAATAATACATCAGCTACATCAAGAGGAGCAACATCACATAATACCTCATCCGTGAATGGCTTGATGATGTACGGAAGGCGGCATTGTTGGAAGATGTAGATATCTCTCCCTAGGTGAAGCCACCCGATGGTATACGGTTGTGGGTGTGTTATGGTTGGTAGGCCAAGCCACTTCACAACCTCTGCTGAAATGAGGTTCTTTTGGCTTCCACTATCGACACGGAATTGCAGTGGAGAACCCTTCACCTGCATCTACGAATGAAAGAGGTGCTCCCCCTCCTCTCGACCCTCAGAATCCTCCCTCTAGATCTTGGTGGTGGTAACAATGGCATTGGGATCCACATCAATGATTTTCTTCCCTTTTTCATTGCCTTTGTATGGCTCTGACTCAGGATCAGAAAATGCATCTGATTCGGGTGCCTTTAGTTCGGCCACCAATGATTGTTTGGCCCGACACTTGTTTGTTCTATGAGTGGGGTTGTTATGAGATTAACACCACTTCCTCATTCCCTTCTTTGGATTTGTGGTGTTGTTCTGAGTCACCCCACTTTGGCCTTTCCCCTTGTTCTGCATTTCGGGGGCACCTTTCCCTGGCTTCGGATTTTCAGATCCAGAGTCACGCATCTTCTGCTTAAATTTCTACTCATTCTTGGTGGCATAGTGATATATTGTGCCAAGCAATGTAATTTCAAGGAAATCCATTTCCTCCTGAATGTGTTTGTGCAAACAACCACAGTACTTGAGCACCAAATGTCTCTCTGAATCTTCAATACCCAACTTTGTGCACAGGGTATGGAACAAATTCATTATTTCCTGCACATCTTGATCCCTTTGCTACCACAGCATGGTCCATTGGATGTATTTTTCATCATAGCTCCCCTAGGGGTAATATTGTTCCTTGATGTCGTCTCATAAAAAATTCCAAGTGGGTGTGGCCGAGAACAGAGAGGGTTCCCCTTCGTCCTCTTGCTCACAATAGGTTTCCCACCAGTCTTTGACAAGGGGAGCAACTTTTAGGAGTGAAAAAAATAAGCATTTCTTGGTTTGAGAAATCATGGACCAAGAAATACCCTTCCAGCAAATTTAACCATCTATCTACGACATCTGCATCTATCTGGCGTTCAAATATAGGAATGTCAAAGTTTACCTGTACCTTGAAGGGAGTAGCGCCTCCAGAGTGGTTGTTGGATGAAGATGCATTTTAGGTGGATAGTCATTCAAGGATTTGAGCAAAGATATCCATCATCGCATTCCTTTGTTTCTTGAGGAACTCCTTGAGCAATATTTTGATAGAATCTCGTGCTCCCTCATCTTTCTTTTGTTCTGCCATGGGAGGTCTTCATGGTTTGCGAGGCTGATTTTGCAAGGGTTCAACCAGATCAAGCCCTAACTCCTTATACCCTGACCGTGTTGGGGACATGCAAAGAAAAACAAAGAAAGAGTAGACTGCTCTGATACCACCGATTCGGATTTTATGCAGGAACACAACAGAATACAGTTATAACCATAAACACAGAGATGCAGTGGAAATAATGCTTCATTTTATTAATAAAAGAATGACTCAAATATGCTTACAGACATAATGGAAATAAAAATAGCTAGGGTGCTGGTAGCGTATCTCTGAGAAGATATGTGGCGGCTACATACCTCTTAACTGTGTTACAATGAGGCTCGAGGGCTTATTTATTATTGAGAAACAATGGAGAACTCTAAACGTCCAAAAACCTAACCCTAGGAGATGAAGCGCCAAAACTATGGGCCCTATTTGGGTAAATTGGTGTTTCAACTTCCCGGGGACGTAACTTCGGCATACGATCTATGTCTGATGCGTATCATACCTCGTTAGAAATATATATCCGAGGAGTACAAATTTATATGTGAGCAACATGTGTGCCCGGACCCATGTTTCTCCCAGTTTTCCCAAAAAACGTCGTTTAGGGCCTAAAAACGGCTCTGGAAGTTCAAGACCTAAAAAAATGCTAAAAATAGTAAGTTTTGTTGTAACTTAAAAACTGAATGAACTGATGGTGGGGGTTCAAATGGAATAGGTGGGTGGCCACCAATATCCAACTGGTTCAGTAAATGCATAAGAAAAGGATTCCATATTTATTTCATTCAAGTGGTATTTGTGAATTTGAAGGAAAAGACCCCTATTCTGGAAAATATACTAGTGGTACAGGATTTCATGGATGTATTTCTAGAAGGTGTACCAGTTTTATCCCCAAAAAGGGACATTGACTTGAATGTTGAACTAATTCCCGGTACAACACCAGTTTCAAGAGCACCATATTGGATGAGTGTACCCGAGTTAACATAATTGAAAATGAAACTACAAGAACTATTAGATAAGGGGTATATTCGACCAAGTGTATCTCCTTAGTAAGCACTGGTGTTGTTTGTAAAGAAGAAGGATAGAACCATGTGAATGTTCATGGATTACAGGCAGCTCAATAAATTGACAGTCAAGAATAAATACCCGCTACCATAGATAGTTGATCTATTCGATCAAGTGAAGGGAGTGACTGTATTTTCAAAAATAGACTTAAGAGTTGGATATCACTAGATCTTAATAAAATATGAGGATATTTACAAGACCTTTCACACCCATATGGGCATTATGAGTTTGTGGTATTACCATTTGGCTTAACAAATGCAACAATGACATTCATGAGTCTGATGCATGGCATATTTCACCTTTTTTTGGCCAAGTTTTTTGTGATATTCATTGAATACATTTTTATTTACTCAAGAAACATGGAAGAGCCCAAGGATCACTTAAGGCTAGTGATGAAGATGTTGAGAAGACATCAGTTGTACGCCAAGTTCAGAAAATGTGAATTTTTCAAAGAACAAATACAATATTTAGGCCATGTCATTTCCACTGGATATAGTAGTAGATCCAGAGAAAATCAAAACTATCATGGAATGGTGAGTACCGTAGAATGTAGCATATATGCATTCTTTTATGGGATTGGATGGGTATTATAGATGTTTCATAGAAGGATTATCAAAGATTTCTTTTCCTATTACATCCTTGCAAAGGAAGGAAAAAGTTTTAGATGGACCAGTGAATGTCATACTAGTTTCGAATTGTTAAAACATTTGTTGACTACTGCCTCGGTGTTGAGGGTAGTTGACCCCAACAAGGAATTTGAATTATGCACTGACACTTGTAAGGAAAAAGCAAGAGAAATTTTATCTCAAAAAGGAAGGGTTGTTGCCTACAAGTCAAGAAAATTAAAGGAGCATGAACAACGATATTCATCTTATGATTTAGAGATGACAGTGCTCATGCATGCACTCAGGGTGTGGAGACACTACTTATTGAGGAAATGATTTGTGTTGAAGACAAACCACATTAGTTTAACTAGCTATTATGAGAAAGGTGATTTGAACACTCATCGGGCAAGGTGGAAAGAATTTTTAAGTTAATTTTGTTTTGACATATAGCATGTTAAAGGAAAATAGAATCATGTGGATGATGCCTTGAGTAGAAAACTGCATTGTGTATATGAAATCTACTTTAATGAAGTAGAATGTAAATTTTTGGATTAGATAAAAGAAGAAGTTGAGAAAGATCATGAACACTGGTTCTTATGGCAGCAAGCAAAGGAAACTGAAAAATAGGAAAAATCATTGGATTATGGAATTAATAAGGACCATATTTTAAACTTTAAAGGAAAATTATATACTCCAAATCGAATGAGTTTGAAAGAGTTGATCTTGAATGAATATCATCGCAGTAATTATTCTGGACACCCAAGATACTAGAAAATGTTGACAGTAATAAGGAAAGTTTATTTCTGGTCCAATATGTAGAGGAATATTGCTGAATATTTAAGCAAATGTCTAGAATGTAGAAAGGTTAAGGTGGAGCATCAACATCCAGTAGGATTTTTGCAACCCATACCTGTATCTGAATGGAAATGGGAGGTTATATCATTATATTTTATTACTCGTCTACAAAGATAAAAAATGCATAATGATTCCATGATGGTGGTGGTTGATAGGCTGAGTAAGGAAGCCCACTTTATACATGTGCAATCCACTTACAAAATAATGCAGATTGCAGATATCTTCATGAGAGAAATGTTTACGTTGCATGGCATCCCAAAAACAGTTATCTCGGATAGGGACGTGAATTTCACTTCAGCCTTTTGGAAGGCACTATTTACTAAATTGGGAACACAAGTTAATTTCAGCACTGCTTACCATCCACAGACGAATGTAAAAAATCGAACGAGTAAATCAAATCCTAGAAGACATGCTTCACATGTATGTAATGAAAAAACCAATGAAATGGGAATAATATCTACCTCTAGTGGAATTCACGTATAATAAAGGTTACCAAGAGTCTCCTAAAATGAGTCCATTTGAAGCCTTGTACAGGAGACAATGTTGCACTCCCATTAATTGGAGCAGTACCAAAACCAAATTAATGCTTGGCCCAGAGAGGTTGGCTGAAATGGAATCGGAAGTGAGAAAAATTAGACAAAACTTGAAATTTTTTCAAGATCGACAGAAGATGTATGTGGATAAAAATAAAACCCGCCAGGAATTTGAAGTGGTTGATCATGTATATGTGAGAATAAAACCTAAGAAAAGTACTATAAGGTGGACATCTTGTGCTAAATTGGCTCCCAAGTTCTATGGACCTTTCCAAATTTTGGAAAGAGTGGGACTTGTGGCCTATTGATTGGCATTACCTAGTCATATTATGGTTCACAATGTGTTTCATGCATAAAAATTGAAACCATATGTGCATGATTTGAGGCATGTAATACATTGGAAAAACATTTAGGTCATACCCGACGATGAATTTCAGGTAGAGCCTCAACGTATTCTCGATCAGAGAGAAATCACACTCCGAAGGCGACCCATCACCTAATTTAAAGTGCAATGGAAACACTTTGGCCTGGATGAGGCTACGTGGGAAGACAAAGAATTTGTGCATGAGGCATACCCAGAGCTATTTGATAATTTGGAATAGAAAACCGAGAACAGTGTTTACTTCCAGATGGGAAATATGTGACAGCTGGTTTAATTCCAAACTAATTTGTTAATTTTTTTAAAAGGATATTATACATTTATTTATTTCAAAATGAGATTAAATTAATGAACATAATTATTATGTTTTGAATAAAATTAATTATTGAATGTTTCCATAAAAGGAAATGATTGATTATAAAGTATTCCAATATCTGAGAGTAGTTGGGAAAAAGCAGTTAAAACAGTTACCTTTCCTTTGAGGATAAAATGTACATCCCAGTGAGGAAAAGGGGTTCTATGACTAAAGGAAAAACAATCGTATACAAAGGGGGAGAGTTAATCCAAAGCTGGTCGTGACAAGTGGAAACTCAGCATCCCTGAATTCTAGAAAGAAACGAGTACTGGACTGGAGGTACTAAGATCTCATCCAGAATCACTGCTAAATAGCCCTACTCTGGTGGAGAGCACGGGGGAGTGGAGGACGTAATAGCCTCTCTCATGGTAGGGAGCACATCATTAGCAATTTCCTAAGTGAGATAAGTAAACAATCTGCTTGAAAAGTAAGAACTAGGAACACTGCATATGAAAGATTTTGTTTAGACATAGATGATTTTAAAGCTAATGAAAATAATGTTTTATTTTAGAAGAAGTAAATTTGTTTGTCATTATTTTATTTGGATAAAGAGTTTGTTACAGTCAAATAGTAGGAAAACTATATCCATTGAATTATATAAATATGTGCATATCTATTTAGGGCATGATTAATAAATTTTTGGTAAAATATTTACATTTATAATCCATACCTAGAGATAGGGTACTCTCTTTCATATAAGGGAAGGAAGCTTTTAGAATATAAAAGGATAAACCATACCAGAGATAAACTACAGAACCCGTTATAAGGTATAAAACTGTTAGTTTACTCTTGGGTATAAACCCTAGACAGAAGAAGTCATTTTCCTTCAATATTCTATTATATACACGGACAAGTGAGTTACAGAAGTAACTTAAAATTATTCATGGTCTGGACATTAGTTACATTATAAACTGGAGCATAGAAAATTCACCAACAAAAACCAGAAATTAAGTAAAAAATATCATTTTTCCTATAAACTTTATGACACTTCTGTTTGAAGGATATATATATATATATATATGGTCATGAGATGAAGCCTCAAAATAACTCATAATATAGACATAATTATCTTATTGAAAAGGTGGAAATCATATCATGCCAAGAAAAGAAATTAGAGAAATGAATGTAAATAATCATTCACAAACTAAGACATTATAAATGTATTGAGAAATAGAGTTGAGTACAAATATCCAGACAGAAATGTGAAGCTCAAAATACATAACAATATGCAAACCAAAAGGAGAAGCTACATTATAATTATTAAGCTCTACGCCGAAATGAGGATAACAGACCAAGACCCATAACAACGAACAGTGTGAATAATCATTTAAACACACACACACACACACACACACACACACACACACATATCGTGTCAGGTCAAGAAAGAAACCCTTCTCAGGTTGGACCCGAAGATTTGGCCAAGGTAGAAATCTAAAAAGGGCACAAATATACAAATAAATACAACCCTCAACTAGCGTGAGGCCCACACAAAATTAACCAAAACAGAGAAACTCGAAAATGGTACTAAAGGCTACAAATGATAGTGTAAGCTACGAGTTCTCAGAAAATATCTAGAGAGAAAAGAAGGGTGGTTCTGCATCTAGAGTCAACCACCAAACTCAAAATTCCATGTACCTGTGACAATGAAATTAAACCGACGTTATGAAGATGAATGGGATATTGTTATGGCGAGATTTGATTAACAAGAACGGAAGTAATACCTGCATAGAAACCAAACGGTATTAGGGTTTTAATTTTAACAATATATGAACTAAAATAACCAGAAAATATTTCATTAAGGCAAGGTTCATGGGTATTACCTCAGCCATGAAGTCTGAGGTGGCCCGATGTTGAAACACTGCGCGGACAATTACAAACAAAGTTACACATTAACTTAAGAATTGAGAAAGGAAACTTAAACAAGCCTAATATATGTATGTTGACAGTTTTTGTTTTAATTATCGATGGTTTTTGAAGTCGAAGGGTCAAAGCAGACACTAGAAAACAGAAAGCTATGAGCCTCATCAAGGGTTTCGCTCCACAATCGAGCTACAATAGTATAATCAATGAAAGTAAACATTGAATCTGCTATACAAAGTAATAAATATATAATGAAGTGAAATCAAACGAATAAGTTAACAAAAACTTGAAACGCAGAGAAAAAACAATGAATAGGCAACAGGCATCTCTGAAAAGACTTTAAAATGGAGAACTCGTTCCATCACTTGGCCATAGGGCACAAGCAACCAAACAAGAATTCATAGTGATGGCGGCAAAGATGTTGTAGAGCAGGCACCTCCAGCCTCGTGAGAGAAAAATGAACATGACAGTTAGGGTTGGAAGGGTGGTCGATACCGTAAACCAGTACCAAAGAATCCCAACTATAGATCTCTTACTATAACCTCCTGTTTTATTTTTTAATTTTTTACTTATTGTTATATAGGTTTTTATGACACATTAAAAATGGATAATGAATGAGGCATTCATTATTTACATTTAATACATAACTTTAATTTAAGAGATTAATTTGATGATAATTTTTCTTGAGTTAAAAGAGAAGTAACTATGTGGTAAGAGATTCCAAGAAATCCAGGAAAAGAGGTTTAGACAGTTCTGGAAGTTACCTTCCTAAAAGGATTTAAGGAAAAATCCTAAGAGGGAAATGGGTTCTGTGCAGAGCAGGTGGAGGGTTAAGCAACAGATGCTGGTACTGATTTGTCCAGAGTTGGTGGGAGAACCAGTGGAACTCATCAATTACCCTAGAGAAGCAAGACTGGATTTTCAATCCTGAGGTCAGAATTCTTGTTTAAGTAAAATATCTCAGTCCTAGTGAGGAGCAAGGGGGGAGCAGAGGATGTAATAGCCTCGCTCAAGGTTTAGGGGACCGAAATTTACTGAAAAACTAGTTTCTCTAAAATACATACATAAGTGCACCTCAGTATACCATATAATTTTTACATTTAAAAGTACAAAAATAAAATGCGAATTACATTTGAATTTAAAAATATAGTAATGAAATTAGTAGATTAATCATGCCTAACATTCTAGAAAGATAGCATAAGAACTAATGATGCATTTTACATTTAGAAGGGAATCTATAGATAGAAATGAAAATTATCTTTTACCCTCTGTGTGGAATGTAAATAAAAGCTCTTCTCTTTTCATTCTTTGAATGAATAACAGTAATTACGATGCAGAGACTTTCCTTTTATTTCTTACTCTCTCTGAAATTATACATGATCAATGCCAATATATTAAAACATGTGAAGTACAAGACACGGTACTATTTAATGATACCGAAGGAAAAAAATATAAATCTATTGATTGAGTTAACTCTCAGGGGAGGGGGTGACCCAGTTGGCCATGGGTTTAGAATCAGAACCCTAAAACATGGTCACAATTTCGATCCCATTCGAACCACTGCAAGAAGAAGGGACATGCACTGCGGATTTCAACCAATACAATTGTTCATATAACCAAACAAGATTGCTCCAATTGGGAAAATAAACTAGTTTCTTTAGTTGAACTGTGCAACATAAATGTTATTTAGAAATAAATCATAACATACAAAGCCTACTGGAAAATAGAATATTTAAACCCCGTTTATATAAATTTAATAGTACAAATAACCATGACTATATTTGGGCCCATGTGGTGTAGAACAGTCGGTGATGGGGTGCACTGTTAAGGCACTCCCTTCTGTAAGGTCACCAGTTCGAAACCCATGGGTGGAATGGAAGGAGAAAAAAATGGGAAGATTAGGATTAGTCTAAACAAAAAAAAAAAAAAAAAAACCATGACTATATTTGGAGATAGACATAAAATCTGCCCAAAAAACCTAGGTTAATGTTACTGCGCATACCCACGCCAACATTGACTAAAAATATTAGTGTGAATTAACATTACTGAAAGAAGCAACAATGTATATTAACATTACTGAAAAAGAGAAGCCAAAAACAAGAAGCATAGTCCTGGGTTTAAAAACCTTAAGGAAATAGTTCTGGAAACCGAAAAAATTCCAGTATATCACATATTGGAAAGGGGGCAGAGACCAAAGAGTATACAGAGTTAAAACTTAATTCAAGATTAGAGTGTTAAGCCTACAACTAGGCCAATAGCACCCAAAATATGATAACCCTTGCCTGCAAGAGACAAGAGGAAGGATAGAAATTACTTTATGAAAAAAAAACGTTGACTGGTTATTTGAGAAAAAACGAGAATAGCACCGCCAGTGGTTTAAGGAGACGAGAGCTGATGGTAAACTTCCATTCCAGACCATCTCTACTCTTCCTAGGCTGAGCCTTGCTAGTACCCAAGTAAAAACAACTGCAGAGTTACAAAGAAACACTTAAAATTTCAATCCTACAGTATATTGTATTTAATTATCTGAGTGAAATAATGTAAAAGAGGACACATACAATTACACTTACCATAGAACCATGTTTCTCGGGCGAATAATAGAGTTAACTTGGAGACCTGTCCGAGTAGAGAATCCATGTTTGTATGCATCGAGCCAAAGATTGAAATGGAGGGTGAAGGACCTTGCATAGTCGTGTTTCGACCTGCAATTCCATTCGAATGGTGTCGAGAAGTTACATAACTTGTCTTAAGCCTCAGCCACAAAAGGAGAAAAGGAAAGCGAGCAACATATTGTAACTCATACCCCATCGTCGACAACAGTGCTCTTATAGAAGAATAATGGCAAGAAGTTGCCTTCGAAAACCTTAGTTGCAGAGCCAAGCTCTAAGCTTTGGCAGAAGCAAGAATGATGTGTTGGCGGGAGGTTGGGGCTATGTAATTACCCTAACCCACCTCCCCTTACCAAACCACCGTCGATCTCGAAAGACACCGATCAAACGGTCCATAGGGTGCCAGAGGCTAGGACAGGTAGAGGCCATGACACTCATCAAGAAATGCACATTAAACATTGATGTAATTACCTCGCCTGGATTCAATATATGTAAATATAAAATTCCAATGAAACGTTAAATACAAAGTATGGGAAAGGACATTTAAATTTATTTGAATGGTTTCACTTGCTGGAAAACACATGGAAAAGTTATAATACGTACCACCATATATTAATATCTGCTATGCAGATGTGGAAAGGTATGGTGGCTACACTTTATAGATAAAAAGATATATTTTAAACTATGTTTATACCTTCGAGTATGTAGTCAAGTAGAATAATGTTATTGCTATTAAATACGAATGATTTGCAAGGTGGTTTAATTGAATATTTATCCTGGTTGCCATATAGTTTGTAAGACATTATTTAAAAAAAAAATTATGTTGTAACTGTAAGTAATTAGAGAGGTGGTTGTGATAAGTGGTACCAGAGAATAAGTTACAAACTTTGGCCAATTAGGCCAGTACCATACTATGTTTTATTTTTTTTATGGTTTCTATTAGAGTTAATGGTTGGAAATTGTGTTAATTACAGGAACAGGTTTGTGTAATCTACCATGAGAAGGAGATCAAGTCATCACACACCCATAAACACGGGGGAGACCCATCCTATGACCAATCCTGAGGTCAACCCCAAAATGTGGGTGTAGTTAAATGTGGACCAACACTAACAGACAAGAAGAATGTTAGAATAACAACAACGACAAACAAATAGGTTGTTGGATACCATGCAATAGCTATATACATGGATGCTTAAGGTTCGCAATGATAATGAAAGACTGATGAGAGAATAGGAGAGAATATTAAAAATTTTGTTGGATAGACAGAACCCTTATAGTGGACAACCCAGCCCCAAGAGAAACACTCAGGAAGAAAGAGAATGACGCCAAATAGTACATGATAATGCTGAAGATGGCCGAATGCCAAGAAGTAATAAAAGTCGAACATACAATGAGGCAAAATCTAGAAATTTCCTAGAAGAACAAGGGCTGAGAAAACAGAAAGTGGAACTATAGGGATAAATCTGGAAGATCAAGCCTCCTACCATTGATCGAGAGGTGATGGCAGAAGCTTGGATAATAAATATTACCAAGTACTTTCAAGTGTATGAATATAACAGCAAACTTAAAGCCCGCCTAGCCATTTATCAACTGTGGAAAAATGAAATGTTGTGGTGTGAGGAAGTGAAGAATGTACAAGGGCTGGAAGATCAAAATGTAACTTGGGATGAGTTTCAGCAATATTTCATAGATAAGTACCTGACAGAACATTTTTACGATGCGAAATCCCGAGAATTTCATGATCTGAAACTGGGCGAAATGACTATGGATGAATTTATTATGAAATTCACTTCCTTATTAAGATATGTACCTTAGCTACGTAATGAAAAGGCCAAGGTACAACGTTTTTTGAGAAATTTTTCGATTCACATGAAAGAAAGAATTGAGTTTGTAAATCCGAAAACTATGGTGAAGAAATAAGGAAAGAGCGAATGTGCTATCAGCAGTCTAAGGAAAAAGGAGAAACTGGAAAAATTTGGTCACCTCGAAAAGGGCAGAAAAGTTTTACCAACAACAAAAATAACAGATACATAAATTTCAAGAATGTTGCAAGAAATCCATTGAGTAAATAGAATGGAAAAATTCAAACCAGGACCAAGTGGACTGGGGAGGAATGACTTACTGAAGCTTCTAGCAGACCTGACATTGGGCAGCCCCAGAAACCTCAGTTGGAATGTTGGGGATGTGGTGAAGCACATTACTTCAAAAGCCACCCACATCGAGGAAGGAATGAGGTGGCAACAAATCTGCAAGAGGTATTGATGGTGGGGATGTAGCTCAAAACATACCCAAAATTAATGCAACGCTAGAGGATCGACAAGTAGAACATCAGCCAACCATGATAGAGTTAGAAGGTAAGCGTCAAAACTAATCTCTTTCTATTTTAATTGATCCTGGGGCCAGCTTGAGGTACATACACCCTCGTGTAGTTGAAAACTATAAATTGCAGAATTGTAAATTTAAAAACCCTTCGCTAGTTCAGCTATCTATAGGGACAAGAAGGTGAGTCCATGCTAAGGTACCAAACTGTGTGTTGAGCATTAGGGACCAACACATAACTGTCGAACTTAATATTCTACCCCTAGGATCGTACAATAGCTTGCTAGGGATGGATTGGCTGGAGAAACATTGTTCATTAGTGGACTGCAAGAAAAAAGTCATTGATTTTAAGTCAAATGATGGGACGCAAAAAGAATTGCAGGGTATTAGAGATCCCTTGTAGTTACGACCTATTACTGCATCACAGCTAAGTAAATGCTTGAGGAAGGGTTGCTAGCTTAACGAAATCCAAGTGGGATTCACCAATACAAAAGATAAGACTCTTATGCTAGAGAATATACCGATTGTGTAAAAATTCCAAGATGTATTCCTTGAGAAAATTTCATGACTACCACCAAAAAGAGACATAGACTTTACCATTGAACTAATACTTGGGGAAGCGCCTGTGTCCCGAGCTCCATACAGAATGAGTTTTCTAGAGTTAACAGAATTAAAGATGTAGTTACAGGAATTAATGGATAAAGGCTACATTCAAGCAATTGTGTCCTCATGGAGAGCACCAGTACTGTTTGTAAAGAAGAGGGATGGTACTATGCATATGTGCATGGATTATCGAAATCTCAACAAGCTGACTATTAAAAAAAAATACCCACTACCACGCATAAATGACCTGGTGGACCAAGTCAAGGGAGCTACAGTATTTTCTAAGATTGACTTAAGGTCAAGTTACCATTAGATCTGGATTAAGGACAAATATATAATCAAGACATCCTTTCGCACCAGGTATGGGCATTAACAGTTTGTGGTACTACCCTTTGGGTTAACTAACGCACTAGCAACCTTCATGAGCTTAATGCATGGAATTTTCCGCCCATACTTGGATGAATTTGTTTTAATTTTTATAGATGATATATTAAGTTACTCCAAGAATATATAAGAGCACCAGGAACATTTATGTATTGTGCTGAGAATGTTGAGAGAGCATCAACTCTATGCTAAGTTTAGTAAGTGCAACTTATTTAAGGAGCAGATCCAATATCTGGGGCATGTGATTTCCGCTGAAGGAAATTTTGTTGACCTACAAAATATAAGAACAATTATGGAGTGGAGGGTTCCAAAGAACGTATCTGACATATGCTCATTTATGGGTTTGGATGGGTACTACCGACGATTCATTAATGGATTCTCCAAAATCGCTTTTCCTATTACTTCCCTATAGAGGAAAGGGCGAGTCTTTAAATGGAATCAATAATGTCAAAATAGTTTTGATTTATTAAAAGAGTTGTTAACTACAACTCCTATTCTGAAGGTACCAAATCCCAGCAAAGAGTTTGAGTACGAATGCATGCAAGGAAGTTGTGGGAGCGGTGTTGACTCAAGAAGGAAGAGTCATAGCATATGAATCTAGAAAGCTAAAGGACCACGAATAGAGGTACTCCACCTATGACTTAAATTTAATAGTGGTGGTGCATGCCTTGCGGATATGGAGGCGTTATCTACTAGAGAAAAGGTTCGTATTGAGAACTGATCACAATATCCTAACTAGATATTTTAATAAGGCTGATCTAAATGCTCACCAAGCCATATAGAATGCTTACTTAAGTGAATTCGATTTCGATATTCAGCACGTGAAAGGAAAGGAGAACTGGGTGGCGGACGCTTTGAGAAGAAAGTTTCATGGCATTTATGAGTTGTACTTTAATCAGATCGAATTTAATTTTCAAGAACAAATTATGGAGGCATCAAAGGAAGACCCAGAATACCAGTATTTATGGAAGCATGTGAAAGAGGATGAAAGGCAAGGGAAACAATTTTCATATGAACTCAATGATAATTAGTTCCTAATTTATCATAAGAGAATATATATTCCACATCAAAATAATCTAAAACGAATGGTTTTGGATGAATATCATAGGAGCGCCTGTGTCAGGAATCCATGATATCAAAATATGTTAACAACAATTAGAAAGGACTACTCCTGGTTGGGAATGTGAAGGGATATAACATAATATTTGACAAAAATTTTAGAGTGTCAACAGATTAAGGTTGAGCATAAACACCCCACTGGATTGCTTCAACCAATTCCACTGACCGAATGGAAGTGGGAAGTAATTTCCCTTGAATTTATCATTGGACTACCTAGAAACAAAAGGAATAATGAACAGATTATGGTGGCAGTCGATAGACTCATCAATGTGGCTCACTTCATTCCTATTCAATCTACTTACAAGACAATACAAATTGCTGACATATTCATCAAAGAGGTCTTCAGATTGCATGGTATACCTTGAGCAGTCATTTCAGATCGTGATGTAAAGTTTACATCATCATTTTGGAAGACACTATTTAGTGGACTGGGAATGCAAATATAATTTAGTACTGCCTACCACCCACAAACGGATGGGAAAACCAAAAGGACTAAAAGGATAAATCAAGTTCTAGAGGACATACTGTGCATTTACATAATGCAACAACCAACGATATGGGAGGAGTATCTGCATTTGGTTGAGTTTGCATACAATAACAAATATCAAGAATCTCTTAAGATGAGCCCTTTTGAAGCATTGTATGGGAGACAATGTCGAACTCCTATAAATTGGAGTAGCCCAGAGAATAAGATGATGCTTGGAGAATATATGTTAGAAGAGATGGAATGGGAAGTCAAAAAGATCAGACAGAATTTGAAGGCAGCACAAGACCGGCAAATGGTTTATGCAGACAAGAAGAGAACCTTTCAGGAATTTTTAGGAGGGGACCATGTGTATGTGAGAATTAAACCGAAGGAAAGCACTTTACAGTGGAATTCTTGTGCCAAATTGGCTCCCCGATATTGCAGACCCTTCGAAGTCTTGGAAAGGATAGGGTCGGTGGCCTATAGATTGTCTTTACGAAGCCATATATTAGTACGCGGCGTATTTCATGTGTCATTACTGAATTTTTATGTACATGATTCCAAGCACATCATACACTGGAAAGGTATACTTGTATAACCAGACAACGAGTTCCTGGTAGAACCACAACATATTCTAGATCAAAGAGAAATAATGCTCCAGAAGCGAGTCATACCCCAATTTAAAGTGCAGTGGAAGCACTTTGGCCAAGAGGAGGCTACATGGGAAGAAAAAAAAGTTATGTATGAGACTTATTTGGAGATGTTCTCAGAAAACGAGTAACACCGAGAATGGTGTTTATCTTAGTGGGGGAAGATGTACCCTCTTATTTTATTTTTTTACTTTTTTATTTATTGTTATACAAGTTGTTATGCCACATTCAGAATGGATAACGAATGAGGCATTCGTTATTGACATTTAATACATAAATTTTATTTAAGAGATTAATTTAATGATAATTTTTCTTGAGTTAAAAGAAGAAGTAACAGTGTGGTAAGATATTCCAAGAAACCCAGGGAAAGAGATTGAGACACTTCTGGCAGTTACCTTCCCAAAAGGATTTAAGGAAAAATCCTAAGAGGGAAAGGGATTCTGTGCAGAGTAGGTGGAGGGTTAAACAACAGATGTTTGTAATGAGTTGTCTAGAGCTGGTGGGAGAACCAGTGGAACTCAGGAATTACCCTAGAGAAGCAAGACTAGATTTTCAATCCTCAGTTCAGACTTATTGTCTCAGTAAAATACCTCAGTCCCGATGAGGAGCAAAGGGGAGTAGAGGGCATAATATCCTTGCTCAAAGTTGGGTGGACTGACAGTTACTGAAAAACCGATTTCTATAAAATAGGTACATAAGTGCACCTAAATATACCATATAATTTTGACATTTAAAATTACAGAAAGGAAATGATAATTACATTTGAAATTAAAAGCACAGTAATGAAAGCACTAGATTAAGCATGCATTACATTCTATAAAGATATTGGAAGAAGTAATGTTGCATTTTACATTTAGAGGGGAAGCTACAGATGGAATCAAATTTATCTTTTACCCTTTCTATGGAATTTAAATAAAAGCTCCACCCTTTTCATGCTCTGAGCGAATAATAGTAATTATGATGTAGAAAATTTCGTTTTATTTCTTACTCTCTGTGAAATTATACATGATCAATGCCAATATAGTAAAACATGTATATTACGAGACGCAATATTGTTTAATGAAACCAAAGGAAAAAAATCTAAATCTATTGATTAGGAGAGTTAACTCTCATGGGAGGGGGTGACTTGGTTGGCCGTAGGTTTAGAATCAGAACCCTAGAATAGGGTCACAGTTCAAGTCCCATTCAAACCACTATCGGAAGAAGGGAGAGGCACTACGGATATCAACCAATACAATTATTCATATAACCAAACAAGGTTGCTCCAACTAGAAAAAGAAAATAGTTTCTTTAACTAAACTGTGCAAAAAAACGTTATCTAACCTGCGGAAAAATAGAATATTTAAACCCCTCATTATAAATTTATCAGTACAATTAACCATGACTATATTTGGAGACCAACATAAAATTTGCCCAGAAAACCTTGGGTAATGTTACTGCGCATACCCACACCAACATCGACTAAAGATAACAGTGTGCACTAACATTACTGAAACAAGCAACAATGTATATTAACATCACTGAAAATGAAAAGCCACAAATAAGAACCATAGTTCTGGGTTAAAAACCCTTAAGGAAATAGTTCTTGAAACTGAAATAATTCCAGTATATCACATATTGGAAATGGGCTAGAGCCCAAAGAGTATACACAGTTAAAACTTAATTCAAGATTAGAGTGCTAAGCCTACAACTCGGCTAGTAGCACCTGAAATCGGATAACCCTTGCCTGCAAAAGACTAGAAGAAGGATAGAAATTACTTTTTGAAAAAAAACGTGGACTGGATATTTATAAAAAACGTGTACTTTGTATTAAACACTCGGCTAGTAGCACCTGAAATCGGATAACCCTTGCCTGCAAAAGACTAGAAGAAGGATAGAAATTACTTTATGAAAAAAAACGTGGACTGGTTATTTATAAAAAACGTGTACTTTGTATTAAACACTGATGTAGTGACCTCATCTAGATTAAATATATATAAATATAAAATTCCAATCAAATGCTAAATACAAAGTACAAGAAAGAAAATTTAGATTTATTTTGATGGTTTCACTTGCTAGCAAACACATGAAAAAGTTATAATAAGTACCACGATAGATTAATATCTGTACAACCGTGATAACGTTATGCGGAGGTGGCAAGGTATGGTGGCTACACTTTATAAATAAACATATATAGTTTAAACTATGTTTATACTTTCGAGTATGTAGTCAAGTAGAATATTGTTATTGCTATTAAATATGAATGATTTTCAAGGTGGTTTAATTGAATATTTATCCGGGTTGCCATATAGTTTGTAAGACATTATTTTAAAAAATATTTATGTTGTAAGTGATTAGAGAGTAAGTTGTGACACTTACAATGGATCCGACGGGCGAAGGGTCGATAGATGTCCCAAGACTGCAATGTAAACCATGTTGAGAGGATTTTCAAAATACAACGTATCATAACAAATCCTCAATCATTTAACGCCTGACAAGGTTAAACAGAAAACCCTTAGTCAAGTTCCACTCGTATGTACTGTTGTGGTCGGATTATTAATTTGATGAAACAGGATTGTTAAACCACAGTCAAATCATTATCATAAATATGAAATGTAAAGTTAGCTTAGTTAATAAAGTTAGAATGTCGAGGGACCAAGATCTGTTACGGAAAGTTCCCAATCATAGGATTAAATAATCATATGTAGAATTTCGAATTATGACCCTAAAAATCATATAACTTAGGCATATGTAATTATAGTGATAATTACAATATCCATCATAATGACAAGTAGATAACCCTTCTTAAATAGTAAGGAATCATGACAATAAAAGGTAAAAGTAATTTTTATTTTATTTTATCTAGGTTGATATTACACAATTTCTATGTCTCTCTCATCATGGAGATATGTGCTTAATAAAAATCTCTAGATAAGTAACAATAAAGCATTTTTTTTAATTCAAGTTGATTCGTTGTTTCATGCTGTCATAAGTAATTTATTTTCTATAATCAACTTATTTTTATTTTTATATAATTTCATTCTCTCAAAAAGTTTTTCTAATATAATGGAATATCAAAATCATATTAACTTTCATTTTTTTTTTAAAGATTTGTAATTCACTATTAATAAAATACCATAATTACAAAGATTAACTTTTCATTTTTCTCATAGAGGCTTTTGGCTCACTATTAATTTTGGTTTAGATATAATTCATATTTTTTTTTAATGAGAATGAATTACATATAATAATTTCATCTTTGTAAACATGTGGTGGTATTTGATCTTCATTCGGAGTGTTCAAACATGTGGTGGAATTTGATCGCCAATGTTTAGACGTGTTCCTCGCGGATGTTTCTGTAATCACATCCCAGCATTTTTCTCAAAATTAGACTCAACATCATTAGGATTGATAATTAATCACATTTAATGGTGGGTTAATTGTGGCCAAGAAATATTAACAGTGAGTTAAATTCATGCAAATATTACTTTGTTTCGAAAAAACTGTAATGAAAGTCAGAAATATTTCAAGAAATAATGCAGTTGTACAATGAGAATATTATAACATGATCGGCTATTGAGCAGTGGAACGCTGAAATGTCACCTTAGGAGTCCTCGGTGGGAGTGAAGGGTAAATTATGGTGAATAAGTTCTCCCTTCTCATGCTGCATGTTGCTCCAACCTCTAATACATATTCTTCAATGGCTATTGCTATCGCTCGATTGATTGATAATGTAGTCAATGGATATTGTTATTCTTGGATTGATTGATGACACAGATCGCTTCAAGATTGCAGTGGTGACAATAATGATGCAGAAAATAGAACGGATTATGATCGTTCTTGATAAGTGATGGCAATGGTGATTAATATGGGCAATACATATTTCCTAGGCTATAGGCCAAGAAATGTTGGTGGGCAGTATATACATATTTGATTAAAAAAAAAAAATCCAAGTGGTCATATACTGTTCAACCGCATTTATTATTTTCTAGCCTAAGAAATATGGGTCGCCTTTAATATGTAATATGCTTTCCAAAGTTGGAACAAATTTGAACGTTGACAAAGTAAAAAAAAATTCAGATCGTTGACCAACTCTAAAGATGCTTGATATGTAAGGAGTTGTCTTCAGTGTGACTTTCTGGAGTTTCTAGTGCTGGGATTCGGAGAGGTGAAATTTTGATTTCTGTTATTTAAACTATTTTTTTACTGTATATATGTATTCAACACCCTAAAAAATCCCTAGGGCACTTGGATTGTGCAATTTTACCAATCAAACTCTATTTTCAATGAATTCCTCCAGGATTTTAGAGAAATTATATCGGAAAAGGCTTCAAAAAGTTAATTTTTGTAATTTGTATGAAATCTGATGCAAGGAATATCTATAGATGCATTACTAAACTCTTAATACATTAATATTTTTTTTCAATGTATGATATCTTATATTTTTAGTTAATTTAATGGTTAATATTTTTTGGTTTTTACACTTTAATTTTACTTTTCTAAATGGTCTTACACAAATATTCAATTGGCGAGCAAAATAATGTGAAATCTATGAAAACAAAGATTCGAAAATTATATAAAAAATCAATAACCATAAAAAAACTAATATTCAAAAACTAATATTCAACTCAATGATTCACTTAAAGTTTCACTTTAAAGTTATATAACACACCAATAACCACCCATAAATAAATTATATTGAAAATCAATTGTTTTATCTTAATTAATATCATCCCAATGAGATGAATAAGAGTCCAAATTTTATTGAAAAATTAAAAGTTAATCAAAATATTTTATTTGATTCATTTGAATATCAATTATATTAAATATTTAATGATTATCCATAAATTATTATTATTATTTAATGACATGTTAACAATGTTATTCAGAATCTATTACCCAAAATAAGATAGCATGCCTCTTCATTTTCACATCTAAGTGACAAAAATAGATTTTAAGAAACACAACAATAATAAATCTCAAAAAATAATTCTACTAATATGAAATGTTACCTATCATATTCTATAAATCTCTCCGAGGCCAAAATTACATGGAAGACAAATTGAGTCGCTCCCTTATAAATCCAAATATGTATTCAAGAATTGCACAAGTAAAAAAATATTTACTTCAAAATTTTATTTTGTTATTATTTTCTACGTATAACTCTAGTCTACTCAAAATTTAAATATATATATATATTGTTATATATATAATACTTTCAATTTTTAGTGGTACACATTTTTCTAGATGAAAACTATAGTAGCATAGCTAGAAACATACTTAATTTGGCACACTTGAAGAAATTTTAAGTTTTTCTCTTTCTAATAGTATTAGGACTTCTTTCTAGGTTTATCATATTTGCGATTCAACTAGATTAAAAACATTTTAGACATCACATCCTCATTGTCAAGGTTTGGGAACCTCTTTAGAATTGGGATATTATCATTCTCTAGACCGTTTTTCTTTGAAAATTGTTTTATCATGTCTCTCAAAATAAGATCACTTCAATAACATGAGCGTGTAGCATTCAAAATAAAATAAAATAACATGTCATCCATGGATTTTTCCAATGTTACTCCAACCACTTGACTCATTTACACCACATAAATTTTATCAAAATTCAACATAGAAGTTGTAACATCTTCTCCATTTGGTAAAAGGAAAAATCCACTAGTCCTCTTTGATTTAGTTGGAGGACTTGTAATAATAGATATTTATGTTTTCTAAGATCATAGCACCTTTACATCCTACATTATCTACAACATAAACAATCGGGTTGATTCATTTATTAATTTGAATCAACATGTCCCTTGCATTGTGTCTCTTTTTAATGCTACGTTGCACGTGGCATTTTTTTTTGCAAAGATTTAGGGTTGTCCTTAATAACACATCCGCAGTAACACATAACTAATGTTTAATGAAATGATAGTGATGCGGTTCTTTTAAGTTCCTAGGAGAGTTGTTTCTTTTAATAATGTATTATTTTATTTCAATAAGTAGTTTTCTCTACCTGATTTCCCACCTTATGGAATCAAAAAAGTAGAAGAAGGATTTTTGTTGCATTAACATGGAATCACACTCTAAATGATCGCTATCAAAAACATTATTAAAAGTTTCACATCCACTATTTTTTTGAGCATGTTTACCATAGTCTCCAAGTGTGAGTCGTTTCGCATATTGACTTTGGTGTCCACGGAGTCATCCTATTGAGTTTGGTGTTGAGTTGGTTAAATTATGTAATTTAAACATGGCCCATTGCTCAAGTTTACTTTGAAGTTATTCGATGTTATGTTTATATTTATTTTGAGTTATTTGTATATATTTTTAGTTTGGGTTGAGTTATTTTGATTTAGATTTATTGACCTAGTTATCTTTGTGCTTGCTATTTGAGTCACTAAAATAATTTCAAGTGGTTTTCTTGCAATCAATTATAAGTGTTCTTATAACAATTTGTAACTTCTTGATTTAGTCTTTTACTTTTTCTTGTTGTTACATAAGTTATTTAGAAACATTCTGAATTAGTAATGAATGAAGCATTCGTTAAGAAGATTAACACATGAATTGTATTTTGAATAATTTAATTAAATTCACAGTTTTTATTTTGAGTAAAAGGCGAAAGTAACCATGTGGTAAAATATTCCAAAAAACCCAGCAAGAGGTTGAGACAATTCTAACAGTTACCTTTTCAGAAAGGATTTAAGGAAAAATCCTAGGAGGGAAGGGTATTGTGTGTAGAAGAGTTATAGGACTATGTATTGTATGTTCGTTCTGACTTGTCTAGAGCTGGTGGAAGTACCAGTGGAACTCAAGGAACTTACCCTGAAGAAGTTGATTGGATTTCTCAATCCCAAGGTTAGAATTCCTATCTCATATAATTTCCTCATACCTGGTGTGGAGCAAGGGGGGAGTGGAGGATGTAATCGCCTCACTCAAGGTTGGGCAGACCAAGCAGTTACTAAGACAAATTCCTTAACTCTGAAGTAGGTAGATACAACATTTGAGTTTAATGTTTGATGTTTTCTATCTAGTTCAAAATTTTATAGCAGATGAGAATAATTGTGAAAGGAAATATTAGTATGTTCATTCTTATTACTATACAAGGTCTGAATATGAGTTTTTGGGAATATAAAAAAAGTTCATTATTATGTTTCATAAGAAAAACATGCAAATATATGAAGAAGTTTCAGATAATTATATATATTTCCTAAAAGTAGAATGTCGAAATTTCAGAAATGCTATATCACTGTTCTAGTACAGAACGTAGAAGCTATGAAGAAATAAAATTTATATAATATGTTGCACAAGAAAATGGAAATTTTCATGGAGATTATCAATCTGGGGAATAGCTAAGAGAGCACGAAAACATCTCCCTAGGAATTATAAACACAGAAGGACACTGTAAATAGTTTTTAAAACTTGAATGGTAAATAATATGGAAACTACATAATCTTTATTGTGATATTTTAAAATAAAGAAACGACAATAAAGATAAATAATTTTTTACAAGAATTACATAGAGTGGAGCAGAGGAGCCTCTTTAAGAAAGACAATGATGATTCTATGGGTTTAGAGCCAAAACTTGTTACAAAGTTATGATCTCGGTCCCAGCAGATTCCTCACACGTGTATTGAGAGACATTATAGATACAAACAAAGAATACCAATATCAAAACTAGACTATTATACTAAAAAATGGAATAGAAAAGAATGTCATTTCAATAAAATGAGCAACTCTTGAGCTATAATCTTGAGCGGAAAACTGAAATAAATACAGAGTCTCTATGTTACAATGAAAACCAGAAATATTCAAGTTAACCAGTATGGTTGAAAATAAGTTACCCAGATAGCTTAGTAAACAAATAGCACCGTAGAAGGGAACTTAAATTCCATTTACAAATGTCGACAAGGGCTTAACCATAATAGAGGAACTGAAACCCTTAACTGAAAAATAAATAACTCAGACAGCAGAGTATTTCCAAATTATACATAAACATTAGCATCGAGCCAGAGGAGAAGCTCTTATGACTTTCACTCCTCATTAAAAAAAACATATAAGAACTAGATTTACAATCTAAATCCGAACTCTGGAAGCATGAGACCTCGCCTGGAGGGTAAGCGAAGGGAGGTCGAGTATTACAATTTTGAAAATTGTATAAAGGAATTTTAGATTAAATGACCAAAAACTCTCACCATCTGAGCGAAGCAAGAAAGAAGGCCGATGCCAGGTCCTCTATTTGATAATCCGCAAGCATCGAACAATTCCTAGCCAACCTTGCATCGAACAGCATGGAAGAGTTAAGAAAATGGGTTGGGTTGGATGGAAGTAACCCAAAAACATTAAACCATATGAATAGCAAGAAAAGAAAAATACAGTTTTTAATAAGCATTGTAAACTTGGAAAAATTACCTCGAGTCATGACTGTGGAAGCCTACTGTGGTGACGGAGAGATGCATGAAGTCGCGGAGACATTTTGGCAGAGTATCTAGCCACCGATGGAAAAACGAGATTTAGGAGGTGTGCAATCAAATTGAAAGACTGGTGGAGCCATAGAATGGTTCCAATGGAAATTTTTTGCATAAAAATCACTAAACCCAAGCCATAGAAAAAAGTGAAATACCGCAGAAAACAACTCGCCCAGTGAACAAAGGTGTTTCAGAACTGAAGTGCCAATGGAGGAAATGCAACAATGAGCTGGAGGCGATATATGGGTGGGGCGGGGGTGGTTAGTTACCCTAACCCACCCTTACAGTCATGAGCTCCATTGATCATGAGGATTCGAGATCCAACGATGGAGGAGGTGCCAGCTCAGCAGGACAACTCATGCCCATAACACTAATCAAGAATTAGACTTAAATGTTGTGTGAATACGTGATTGACACATTAAATAAAAATATAAAAACTCGTATGTTAACCAAGGTGGAAATGAAGTTATGTGTCTTAACGTTGTCTAAAGTGATTACAGAATTCGAGTTGGCGTACATGCGAATTGACCCAACAATATTCGGATGTTAAATGATTAGTACCATTTTGAAATTCCAAACATCTGTTTCAGGATTATAAAATCAATCTAGGTACATTTCATAAATGTAGTGAATTTTGTGTATATTATTAACATCGTGTATATGTAACATTTATATTTTAATAATTATCTTATGCGCTTATTCTTTATGTTTTGTAAATAGCATAAGGTTTATTGGTTGGCTAACCATGAAGGTAACAGTTAGATTTTTTTATCTGTGTGAATTGAAAGGATTAATAAGGTAGGTGTCATAATTGGCATCGAAGCATAGGTTAAAAATTGGGCCAAAAGGGCCAGAATCATACTTACTGTTGTGTTGGGAATCTTCTGAAATTTAATGATTGATATTGTGATAAGTACAAGAATAAGATTCCTGTAAATCATCATGAGAAGAGGATCAAGTGAGCACCCACCCCAAAACACTGGAGAGACTCATCCTGTGACCAATCCTGAAGTCAGTCCTGAGATGTGGGTGCAACTAAGTGTGGACCAACACCAGCAGACAAGCATAAACAATGTTACCGATGAAATAGATAATCGCACTCTTACCTACCTTTTTTTAGTAGCATAAAAAGTACCCGATTTTGAAAAGTGGTGATGCAAAATCACCTCTTCTTCTTTTTTAGGACATTTTTGACACTAATATTTATATATATGAAGTATGAATATTTGTTTTAAAATGTTAGTGATTTTCATGCTAATTTTGAAACGTATTGATGCAGCATCAATTTTTTTTTTAGAGCATTGATTTTCATGCTAAGTTTGAAACGTATTGATGCAGCATCAACCTTTTTTTTTAGAGTGGTGATTTTCATGTTGGTAATAAAACACAAAACTTAGATAAAATATATATATATATATATATATATATATATATATATATATATATATATATAAAAACAATATAAAAAACCAATAAAAATGTAAAAAAAGACAAAATTAACTCGTAAAAATAAAAAATTTAAACAAAAATAAATAAATAAAACAAAAAAAACAAAAATGAACCAAAAAAAAAAAAACAACAAAAACATTTTTTTCTAAGTTATTAAAAAAATCCATATAATTAAAAAAAAAAATTAAAATAGAAAATTTAAAAATAATTTAAATTACAAAATTAAAATTTAGATAAATAAAATAAAATACAAAAAAGAAAAAATTAAATTAAAAAAATAATAATAATAACAAAACAAAAATACAAATTTTAAAATTAACAAAAAAACAAATTTGAAAAAAAAAAAAAAAAATTAAAATTGAAAAAGAAAATTAAAATAAAAGAATTATAATAAAAAAAAACTATCATTAAAAAACAAAAGAAATGAAAAAAACCACGTTCAAATAATTAAAAAACAAATATCCATAAATTTTTTTCTTTTTTTTAAATGAAACAATTTATAAATTTTAAAAATGAAAAACCAAATAAAGTAGAAGATTTAAAAAAAAAAATTAAATTAAATTAAAATTTAATAAATTTAATGCATAAATTTTAAATTTTAAAAAATAACTAATCTAAAATATTAAATTTAAAAACCAAAATTAAAAAAAAAAAAAACAAAAAAAGTTAAAACAAATTAAATTTAAAATAAAAAATTTGAATTAAAAAAAAAAAAATTTAAAAATCAAATTAAAAAAAATAAAAAAATAAAAGAATTTTTTTATTGTGGTGGCGCCGCCACCTGGGCAGGAGGTCGATTCCGGGAATCGCCCTCCCGCGGCAGAAGGCCGATTCCAAGAATCGCCCTTCCGCCGTAGGAGTCCGATTCTGGGAATCGCCCTCTTGCCGCGGGAGGCCGATTCCGGGAATCACCCTCCCGCAGCGAGAGGCCGGTTCCGGGAATTGCCCTCAGGCCGATTCCGGGAATCACCCTCCTGCGGCAAGAGGTCGATTCCGAGAATCACCCTCAGGCCGATTCCGGGAATCACCCTCTCGCCGATTCCGGGAATCGCTCTCAGGCCAATTCCGGGAATTGCCCTCCCGTCGCGGGAGGCCGATTCCGGGAATCGCCTTGAGACCGATTCTGGGAATCGCCCTCTCACGGCGGGAGGCCGATTCCGGGAATCGCCCTCCTGCGGCGGGAGGTTGATTTTGGGAATCGCCCTGAGACCAATTCCGAGAATCGCCCTCTCGCTGCGGGAGGCCGATTCAGGGAATCGCCTTGAGGCCGATTCCGGGAATCGCCCTCCAGCATCGCGGGAGCGCGATTCTCGAAATCGGCGTCCCGCCGCGGGAGGGCGATTCCCGGAATCAGCCTCCTGTCGCGGAAGGGTGATTCTCGGAATCAACCTCCCACCTAGCGGCCGGCTTCCACAGTCACCTGGGCGGGAGGCCAATTGGCAGCGCCACCACAATCAAATTTTTTTTTTTTTTTTTTAATATTTTTTTTTTAATTTGATTTTTTTTAATTTTTTTTTTAATTCAAAAAATTTAAATTTTTTTTTAATTTAATTTTTATATTTGAAATTCAATTTACTTTATTTTATTTATTTATTTATTTTAAATTTTATTCATTTTTTTGTTTTTAATTTTTTTTTTCTAAATTTTGTTAATAACTTTTATTAAATTTTGTATTTTTTTTTTTAATTGATCTTTTTTTTTTTAATTTTTTCATATTTTTTATTTATTTAATTGATTTTTTTTAAAAAAATTTCATATTTTTTTTTATTATTAAATTTTATGTTTAGTTTTTTCATTTAATTTTTTAAAAGTTAGTAAATTTTTTATTTTAATTAATTTATTTATTTGAATTTAATATTTTTTTAAAATTTTTAATTTTTTTATTATTATTTTTTTAATTACATAAAATTTTTATATTTTTTATTTCAAATAAAATCGTGTATTTAAAATTATATTTTTTTTTTAAGTTAAACTTAATATTTTCAAATTAATTTGTTTTTTATTTTATTTTTTATTTAATATATTTTATTTAATTTATTTTTTTCAATTTTTCAATTTTAATTGATTTTTAAACTTTTTAAACTTTTTATTTTAACAATGTTTTTTTTTTTCTTTATATTTAAAATTTAATTTTTATTTTAAAATTTGTTTGCTTATTCATTTATTTATTAAAATTTAATATTTTTTTTTTAATTTAATTTGTTATTTTAATATTAACATTTTTTTTTAATTTAATAAAATCTAATATATATATTTTTAATTTGAGTTCATATTTATATATATATATATATATATATATTTTATTTTTTATAATTTAAATTTAATATATTTTTTAAAATCTATTTGTTTATGTAATATATATTTCTTTAAATTTAATATTTTTATTGTATTTTTTTTTATTTTTTATTTTTAATTAATTTTTTAGGTTTTTTTAGTTTTAATTTCAATAATGTTTTTGTTTTTAATTTAATTTCTATATTTTATTTTTTATAATTTCTTTTTTTTTTTAACTTGTTTTTCTTTTTAATTTAATATTTTTATTTTGTTTTATTTTTATTTTTTTATTTCTATATATTTTGAAATTTTAATCTTTAATTTTTTTTTAATTTTAATTTTTAGTTTTTTACTTAAATTTTAGTTTTTTTTTTAATGTTTGAATTAAAATTTTTATTTTGTTTTTATTTTTATTTTTTTATTCCTATATTTTTAAATTTTAAGCTTTAAAATGTTTTGATTCTTTAAATTTATTTTTTTTCTTAAATTTTAGGTTTCTTTTAATGTTTGAATTTTTATAATTAAAAAAGTTTATTTCTATTTTTAAAAATGTCAAAAATATGACAATTTTTTTTGTTTGGTTATTCCAACATCTACTGGTTTTGTTTTGAGGGTGTGTTTTCAATCCCTTTTTCAAGAAACAATTTTGCTTTTAGCATAATTTTATAAAATGTTGAAATTTGACCTTCAAAAAACACCAAGTGCGTTATGGAATACACTTTTTTTGTTTTTGGGGTGTTTTTTCATGTTTTTTGAGTCTTTTTGGGCTAGAGTTCCCATTTTGAGGTCAGGTTACCTATTTCATCAGTAACAGTGTTCATAATGCTAGAAGAACAAGATTTGAAAAAAAATAGATTATTGGATACTGTTTAGTAGCTACAAATAGAAATGCTTAAATTTCGCAGTGACAACGAAAGATTGATGAGATAACAAGAGAGGATATTGGAGAGTCTTTCGAATATACAGAATCCTCCCAGTGGACAACCAAGCCTTGAGAGAAATACTTAGGAATATAGGGATGAACTCCAAGGTGTACATGATCATGTGGAAGATATTCAAATGCAAAAAAGCCATAAAATTTTAACATATAATGAGGTGGAATCTAGAAATGTTATGGAGGAGCAGGAGCTGAAAAAGCAAAAGGTGGAGTTATAGGGAGAGTTCCAGAAGACCAAGTCTCCCACCTTTGATGGAGAGGCGGAGGAAATGGTGGAGGCTTGGATAATAAATATGAATAAATACTTCCAAGTGCATGAGTATAACCACAAAATTAAATCTTGTCTAGCCATCTATCAATTACGGGAAAAGGTAACACTGTGATGGGAGGAGGTGAAAAATGTAAGAGGAATGGAAGACCAAAATGTCACTTAGGATGAGTTTCAGCAGTACTTTCAAGATAAGTAGTTAACTGAAGGATTTTATGATGAGAAGTCCTGAGAGTTTCATGATTTGAAACTGGGCCAAATGATTATGGATGAATTTATTACAAAATTCACGTCTTTATTGAGATATGTACCCTACCTTCGGGGTGAAAAGCCAAGGTTCAACGTTTTTTGAGCAGTTTTCCAATTCATATCAAGGGAAGGATTGACTTTGTGAATCCGAAGACCATGGATGAATAAATTAGGAAGGCACGAATTTTCTATCAGTTGTCCAAGGCGAAGGGAGAAGTTGGGAAAATTTGGCAACCTCGAAAGGGGCATAAATTTTTTTCCAATAACAGAAATAGCAGATCCAGAAATGTCAAGAATGTTGCAAGACATCCACTTAGAAAACATACTAGTAAAAGCCAAAACATAACTAAGTGGATGGGGGAAGAAAGGCCTAATGCAGATTCTAGTAGACCAGATATTGGGCAACCCCAGAAACCCCCATTGCAGTGCTAGGGATGTGGAGAAGCTCATTATTTTAAGAACTATCTACATCATGGATGGAGTGAGGTGGTAGAAAATATGCAAGAAGCGTCAAAAGTGGGGGATGTAGATTGAAAAATACCTAGAATCAACACAACACTTGAGGATCGACAAGCAGATTACCAGCCGACCATGATAGAATTAGAAGGTAAGATTCAAACGCGAGATGTTTCTATTCTAGTTGATCCTGACGTCAGTTTCAAATACATACACCCTCTTGTAGTTGAAAGCAGTAAATTGAAGGAACATAAATTTAAAAAGCCATGGCTAGTTCAACTGGCTATAGGGACTAAAAGACATGTTCATACTAAGGTACCCGACTATGAATTAAAAATTGGGGACCAACAAATAACTGTGGAACTCAATGTTCTACCATTGGGCTCTTATGATATATCGCTAGGGATGGATTGGCTGGAAACACACTCGTCTTTGGTGAACTGTAAGAATAAGGTTATACATTTCAAGTCTAATGATGGGTGAAGACAGGAACTGCAGGGCATTAAAAAGCCTTTGAAGCTGTGACCCATTACTGCATCACAGCTAAGTAAATGTATAAGAAAGGGTTTCCAGCTTTATTCAATTCAAGTTGGGTTCACCAATACAAAAGACAAAACTGCTATGTTGGAAAATATTCCTGTTGTGCAAGAATTTCAAGATTTTTTTGCCGAAGAGATTCCAGGGCTGCCACTAAAAAGAGATATTGAATTTACTATTTATTTAAAACCTGGAGCAACACTTGTGTCCCAGACTCCCTACAGAATGAGTGTACCGAAATTAACAAAGTTAAAGATGCAATTGTAGGAGTTGATGGATAAAGGTTATATTACGCCAAGTGTGTCCCCATGGGGAGCACCAGTACTGTTTGTAAGGAAGAAGGACGGTACTATGCGTATGTGTATGGATTATCATCAGCTCAACAAGCTGACTGTTAAAAACAAGTATCCCCTGCCACGCATTGATGATTTATTTGACCAAGTCAAGGGAGCTACAGTATTCTCTGAAATAGACTTAAGGTCAGGCTACCATCAGATCTGAATCAAGGATGAAGATATAAATAAGACAACTTTCCATACTAGGTATGGACACTACGAATTTGTGGTGCTACCGTTTGGGTTAACCAAAGCACCAACAACATTTATGAGTTTAATGCATGGGATTTTCCACCCATACTTGGATAAGTTTGTGTTAATATTTATTAATGATATCCTAATTTACTCTAAGAATGAGGAAGAGCACAAATAACATCTATGTATTGTGCTGAAAATGCTAAGAGAGCATCAACTCTATGCCAAGTTTAGTAAATGTGACTTCTTTAAGGAGGAAATCCAATACTTGGGGCATGTAATTTCAACAAAAGGAATAGTTGTGGACGTAGAAAAGATAAAAACAATTATTGAATGGAAGGTACCAAATAATGTGGCGGAAGTACACTTGTTTATGGGTTTGGCTGGTTACTATCAAAGATTTATTAATGGATTATCCCAAATAGCTTATCCTATTACTTATTTGGAAAGGAAAGGAAGAGTTTTCAAATGAACACAAGAATGAAAAAACAATTTTGAGTTATTAAAAGAAGTGTTAACCACTACTTCTATTTTGAAAGTAGAAGATCCAAGCAAGGAATTCGAGGTATGTACTGATGCATGTAAATAAGGTGTAGGAGCAGTGTTGACTCAAGAAGGAAAAGTCATAGCATATGAATCTAAGAAGCTGAAGGATCATGAGTAGAGATATTTAGCATATGATTTGGAACTGACTGCAGTTGTGCATGTCTTGCGAATATGGAGGCATTATCTGCTAGGAAATAGATTTGTGTTGAGGACCAATCATAGTAGCTTAACCAGCTACTTTAAGCAGGCTAATTTTTATGCCTTCCAAGAAAGATGGAATGCGTTTCTTAGTGAATTTGATTTCCATATTCAACATGTAAAAGGAAAAGATAACAAGGTGGCAAATGCCTTGAGCAAAAAATTGCACGGCATTTATGAACTATATTTCAACCAGAATGAATCCAATTTTCAAGACTAGATTTTGGAAGCAACAAGGGAGATCTCGTAATATCAGAATTTGTGGCAGTAGGTAAAAGATGATGAGAAAAGAGGAAAACAGTTTGAATACGAACTCAATTAAAAACAGCTTCTTGTTTTTCGAAAGAGGATATATTCCTAACCAGGAGAGTCTAAAAAGAATTATTTTGGATAAGTATCATAGAAGTACCTATGCCAGGCATCCAAATTACCAAAAGATGTTGACAGCAATCAGAAGACTATACCTGGCCAAAGATGAGAAGAGACACAACAGAATACTTGACCAAGTGCCTAGAGTGACAATAGGTTAAGGTAGAATATCAGCACCCTACACGATTGCTTCAACCAATCCCAGTGCCTAAATCAAAATGGGAAGTTATTTCCCTTGACTTTATTACAGGTCTACCCTGAAACAAAAGGCATAACGATTCAATTATGGTGGTAGTTGATAGACTTAGTAAAGTGGAAAATTTTATTCCTGTTCAATCTACTCATAAGGCTGTGCAAATTGTTGATATTTTTATGAAGGATATTTTTATATTACATGGTATTCCCCGAGCAATCATTTCAGATTGTGATGTGAAGTTCACATCAACATTTTGGAAGACACTATTTAGTGGACTGGGAACACAAATACTATTTAGCACTACCTACCATCCGCAAACGGATGGGAAAATAGAACAGGTGAATCAGGTTTTAGAAGACATGCTACGCATGTATGTAATGCAACAGCCAATGAATGGGAGGAGTACCTACACTTGGTTGAGTTTTCCTACAATAACAGATATCAAATGTCTCCTAAGATGAGCTCTTTTGAAGCATTGTATGGGAGACAGTGTCGAACTCCTATAAACTAGAGTAGCCCAGAAAATAAAATGATGCTTGGACCAGATATGCTGGAAGAGATGGAGTGAGAGGTTAAGAAAACTAGACAAAATCTAAAGGCGACTCAAGACAGACAAAAGGCCTATGCAGACAAGATTTTTTTTTTTGGGGAATTTTCAATAGGGACCATGTGTACATGAGAATCATGCCAAAGAAAAGCACTATGTGATGGAATGCTTGTGCTAAGTTGGCTCCCCATTACTGCGGACCTTTTGAAGTCTTACAGAGGATAGGGCTATTGGCCTATCATTTGGCTTTACCAAGCCATATACTAGTGCACAATGTATTTCATGTACCTTTATTGAAGCGTTATGTACATGATTCCAAGCACATCATACACTGGAAAGGTATACATGTAAGTCGATCAAGACATACGATTTACATACAATGATTTTATGATTTAAACTAATTCAAAATCTTGATGCTTGTAGGTGGAACCAGACGGTGAGTTCC
This sequence comes from Pinus albicaulis, assembly GCA_034641835.2. Lineage (NCBI taxonomy): Eukaryota > Viridiplantae > Streptophyta > Pinopsida > Pinales > Pinaceae > Pinus > Pinus albicaulis. The sequence goes on along the minus strand of CM076575.1, from coordinate 756,078,088 downwards.
TGGTAGAACTACAGCATATCCTAGATCAGAGAGAAATAACACTCTGGAAGTGAGTCATCCCCCAAGTTAAAGTGTAATGGAAGAACTTTGGCTTGGAGGAGGCTACTTGGGAAGACGAAAATGTTATGTTTGAGGCTTTTCTGGAGTTGTTCTCAGGGAAAGAGTAACACCGAGGACGGTGTTTCCTTCTAGCAGGGGATGATGTAACTTATTGATTTGGTCTTTTACTTTTACTTTTTGTTACATAAGTTATTTATACACATTCTGAATTAGTAACGGATGAGGCATTCGTTAAGAATATTAACACATGAATTTTATTTTAAATAGTTTAATTAAATGATAGTTTTTATTTTTATTAAAAGGTGAAAGTAACTATGTGGTAAAATATTCCAAGAAACCCAGGAAGAGGTTGAGACAGTTCTGACAGTTACCTTTCTAGAAAGGATTTAAGGAAAAATCATAGGAGGGAAGGGGGTTATGTGCAGATGAGTTATAGAGGTAACCATCGTCTATTGGTTCTGAGTTGGCCAAAGCCAGTCGAAGTACCAGTGGAACTCAAGGAACTTACCCTGAAGAAGTTGACTAGATTTCTCAATCCCGAGGTCAGACTTCTTGTCTCATACAATTTCCTCAAACCTGGTGTGGAGAAAGGGGGGAGCGGGTGACGTAATATCCTTGCTCAAGGTTGGTCAGACCAAGTAGTTACTAAGAAAAATTCCTTAACCCTGAAGTAGGTACATACAACATTTAAGTTTAATATTTGATGTCTATATATAGTTCCAAATTTTATAGCTGATGAGAATAAATGTGAAAGGAAATATCATTATTTTCATTCTTATTACTGTACAAGATTCGAATATGAGTTTTCGGGAATATAACAGATGCTCATTATTATGTTTCATAAGAACATAATGCAAATATATGAAAATGTTTCAGATAATTATATATATTTCCTAAAAGTAGAATGTTGATATTTTAGAAATTCTCTATAACTGTTCTAGTACAGAACGTAGAAGCTATGAAGAAATAAAATTTATATAATATGTTGCATAAGAAAATGGAAATTTTCATGTAGATTATCAATTTGGGGAATAGCCGAGAGAGCACGAAAACATCTCCCTAAGAATTATAAACACAGAAGGAAACTGTAAACAGTTTGTAAAACTTGAATGGTAAATAATATGGAAACCACAATAATCTTTATTGTGATCTTTTAAAAGAAAGAAACAATAGCAAGGATAAAGAATTTTGTACAAGAATTACACAGAGTACGTAAGAGAGATGACTATCAAGATTTACGGAAAAGTAAACATTTACTAAGTAATTGTTGTAAACAATGAATATGCTAAGCTAAGCATAATCTATGCAAACGACATGTTAATCTGGAGCAAAAGAGCTTCTCTAAGAAATACAACGGTGATTTTGTAGGTTTAGAGCCAGAAGTTGTTACAAAATTCTGATCCCGTTCCCAGCAGATTCCCCACCGGAGTATTGAGAGGCACTATATATATAAAAAAATAATATCAATACCAAAATTAGACTATTACACTAAAAAATGGAATAGACAAGAATGTCATTTCAATAAAATGAGAAACTATTTAGCTATAATCTCGAGTGGAAAATTGAAATAAATATAGAGTCTCTATGTTACAAAGAAAACCATAAATATTCAAGTCAACCAATATGGTTCAAAAGAAGTTACCCAGATATCTTAGTAAACAAATACCATCGCAAAAGGGAACTTAAATTCCATTTACAAATGTTAATAAGGCTTAAACTTATTAGAGAAACTAAAACCCTTAATTGAAAAATAAATAACTCGGACAACTGAGTATTTCCAAATTATAAATAAACATTAGCATCGAGCCAGTGGAGAAGCTATTATGACTTTCACTCTTCATTAAATAAAATAGACAAGAACTATATTTGCAATCTAAATCTAAACTTAGGAAGCATGAGACTTTGCCCGTAGGGTAAGCGAAGGGAGGTCGAGTATTGCAATTGTGGAAATTGTATAAAGGCACTTTTGAGTAAATGTCCAAAAAATCTTAAAATTTGATTTAAGCAAGAAATAAGGCCGATGCCAGGTCCTCTATTTGATATTCCGCAAGCATCAAACAATTCCTAGCCAACCTTCCATCAAACAGCATGGAAGAGTTAAGAAAATGGGTCGGGTTGGATGGCAGTAACCCAAAAACCTTAAACCATATGAATAGCAAGAAAAGAAAATTATTATTTTTAATAAGTACTGTAAACCTGGAAAAATTACCTTGAGTCATGACTGTGGAATCCTATTGTGGTGATAGAGAGATGCATTAAGCCACAAATACATTTTGGCAAAGTATCCAACCACCGATGGAAAAATGAGATTCGGGAGGTGTGCAATCAAACGGAAAGGCTGGTGGAGCCATAGAATGGTTCCAAAGGAAATAATTTGCATACAAATCAATAAACCCAAGCCATAGAAAATAGTGAAATACCAGAGAAAAAAACTCCCCCAGCGAACAAGGGTGTTGCAGAGTAGAAGTGCCAACGGAGGAAATGCAACAATGAGCCAGAGGTGATAGACATGGATGGGGGGGCTGGGTAGTTACCCTAACCCACCCCTTCAGTCATGAGCTCAATTGATCACGAGGATTCAATATCCAACGACAGAGGAGGCGCTAGCTCAACAGCACCGCTGGTGCCCGTAATAATAATCAAGGACCGGACTTAAATGTCATGGGAATACGTGACTCACACATTAAATCAAAATATAAAAACTCGTAAGCTAACAAGGTGGAATTGAATTTATTTGTCTTAACATTGTCTAAAGTGATTGCAGAATTCTAGTTGGTGTACATGCAGATTGACCCAACAATATTTGGATGTTAAATTATTAGTACCGTTTTGAAATTCCAAACATCTGATTTGGGATTATAAAATCAATCTAGGTACATTGCATAAATGTAGTGAATGTTGTGTATATTATTAACATCATGTATATGTAACATCTATATTTTAATAATTATCTTATGCGCTTATTCTTTATTTTTTGTAAATAGCATAAGGTTTGTTGCTTGGCTAACCATGTAGGTAACAGTTAAATTTTTTTTAAGGTAGGTGTTACACAACCTTAGTTTTTAACTTGATTCATTGTCATGAAAATTTCTTCAACCTATAATTAGAACACAATTCAATAACTCTATATTTAGACATGATTTTGATTTTTCAAAATGTTATTTTCTTCTACGCTCTCTTTTGACAAATAAAGAGGCTAAGTGATGTATTATTTCTCAATCAATCATATCCTTTTAATGTTTATGTGCCATTTAATTTTTACAATATTTAGTTTCTTTTAAGGATGTGTTTCTTGGATAGCACCAAGGTCATATTAACAAAGAGGGAAAATGGAGTTGAGCTAGAGCATTGGGTGACAAGGAAAAATTAAGAGTGTTATATGGTGGATGTGGAGTGATGGCATTAGTGGAGATTCTAGAGTATGAGATAATTGTTGACAACCAATTCTTGTATTTCTCTGAGGGCAGAAACCATTTAGTATGATGAGATGTTAGGATGGTTGATTGTTCATTCTTGGACTCTAGAAGCCTCAACATTGTATTTATTATTTAAATTTACTTCATTTTCTTTGAGTTGTAATTATCAATTTTTTTGTGTTTTTATCTGAGGTGAGATCTCCTTAGGGTTTTAATACAAATTACAATGTCTGATAGATTTCTTAATGAACATACAAAAAGTCATGGATTGTCATGCTTGTTCATTTGAATGATGAAACCTAAATGATTAATATATTTGGGGTCTATTTTATTAGATATTTGAAGAGTAGGTCTTGTTTCTTGTTTTGTTGTAACTCATGTTCTTATATTGAAAAATATATCATTTCTTATTTTGTTGTCACTCATGTTCTTGTATTTAAATTCCATTAGCGCATTATGACATTTTATATGCTAGTATTTGTAGGTGGAGAGAGGTATGTGTTCCTTGTTTCCAATTACATTTTCCCTTCCCATTTTTTGTAACATTGTTTCATAGTATGGTAATGCCAGTAATGGTTAAATATACACATGTGATTGGTTCATTTAATTTGTGGTAAATTTTTCTCAATTCTAATGATACGATTTAGTGATAATCCCAAACCAAATTTGGTCCTCCATTTTTTCATTTTTATGTGTATTTCTCTCTTCATCCATTTTGGATAATTCATTTTCTAATATTCGATGAAGGGATGAACTTTTTGGTTGAATGACTTCTAAAAGGTGGCAAAATATGATGGTGCAAAATTCATTGTGATTTCCTCCATTGTATTGTACTAATTGGGACAATAATTTTGCTAAATTTGGGATGGAGTAGCAGAGGATGTCTATTGATGTGATTCGAAAAGCCATTTTAGCAATAAAAGATGGTTTTTTTCTCTTTTTGTGAAGGCATGGCCTACAAATACACAACTTTCAATAGTTACTGTTTAGTAGGGGTGGTTTATGGTAGGGTGGTTTATGTTTCCAATCTAGGAGGTTCATGTGCTATTTTGGGAAATTGCTCAAATATATAGGAGAAATTTCTACCATGCAATTGTCAATGGAGGTATTGAGGCTTTGAGGAAAGATCTAGAATTTGTGCATCCATATGAATCACATATTGTATTTCTAAAGCATGGAGCTTGGTGTGTAAATGATATCATTGATGTAAATTTAATCTCCACTTAATCTATCGTGTTAACATTGGGAAAATTTGTCTCCTCTATCTCATTAATGCATACATTGTTGTGGATTTGGGTTGTATGTATATTTATTGAAAATGCTAATTTATCTATAATATTTCAAATTTCTTGAAGAGTTTTCATGTTATGCTATGTTGCTTCTTGATAAATGTTTTGGCTAAATAAATCAAAATTAGAGAGCATACCTTGATTATGTGTTAAAAAAAAATTAAACTATGTGTCCAATTTGTATATCATCAAACAAATGGCATGTTATAAACATTCTTATATTTTTTGACGTGTATGTATTTATTTTGGCTATAAAAGGAATTTTTTACGATCTTTGAGTCATAGTAAATCTAGATATCCACCCAGCTATGCATGTAGTGGATAATAGAACAAGATATCAACATGATAATTCACTCTATTTTTTTCAAACAAATAGGAAATATGGATATCACCCAACTTCTTTTGAGACACTGGATTTTCTCAATGGGTTACCCATTGTTTCCAATATATTCAACTTTTGGCTCCCACAAATATTCAGGGTGATTAGGGAGTTTCACCCATACACACATGGTAGAGATAGGATATTTGTAGGCTCAAAGTTGAGAAACGAAAGTTTTAAAAAGAGGCAAGGACATCTCTAAAACTAGGGGCCATCCTTGAAAGTTCAAGATAAGTTATGTTATTCATTATTTTTGAACTGAATTATGTAAGCCATTCTAGGAAAAAAATTAACAGTGACAACTTAGGGCCAATTTAGTTGTATTCAAGGAAATACACATATTTAGGGTCATATGTCATTAAATTTTTCTATCAATTAATTTTCATTGTTACCTTACAAGGATTCCAAAGCATTTATTCAGCTTATAACTAATGTTATGGTTTGTTTCATTTTTCTTTCTAAGAAGTTTCCATATTTTGGTATTGATTGTGAACAAAATAATTGTGTACTTTCCTTACCACATATTTGAATAAATTTTTCTAAAACATTTATGGTTCACACAACTTAGCACATGTAGATATAGAAGGGTTTTCTACCTAAGATTCAAAAACAACCCCAAAATAAGAACCCTACAACCCAATCATAATAGTATTCATAATTTTTATTGTTGAATTTTTCACCTTAGGTGTAGAATCTATCTATTTGGGAGGTGTATGTCATCCCAATATGTGTTTAGAGGTTACTCCTAAGCTATATTTTATGAAGTTAAAAATAGGGGCTACATGATTATATAGTTTACAAACATTATTCCATTACGTGTCCATCATTTTTTAATTTCAGTGGCTATATAAGCAATTTCAAGGAGTGCCATAACTCCTCATGTAATTTTTTAAATGGTTCTAGATCAATATAAGAGCACCTTCCTTATAAACAGGAGGTTGGTGGTTCGATTCCACAGTACCCTAAGATGAATTAATCAATGATACTGTAGTTTATTTTTAATTAAATAATTTTTATATTGATTTAATTAAATGGTGAGATATTTTTATGGATTCATTTTTTTATATGTCTCTAAAGATACAAAAGTTATATTGTATTGTCTTTAAATATAATTTTATATTGTCTCTAGAGATAAAAAATGAAATTCTTTGTTAAGTGACAATAATGCTTGTGTTATATATTTTATTTATAGAGACATTTTTTTAGGAAAATAATTTGAGACACTTGCTTAAAGAAAATATTTAAGACAGTAAAAAAATTTATTTTTTCTGAAATTAAGACAATTTAATGAAAATTTGTCTCAAATATTGTTTTGAAACCCTCCTTTATGTTGTATTTTTATTCTCTTAAAACTTGTGACTCCTTCCCCTTTTCCTCAGGTAATTTTGCACTCAACCTTAACCACTCCTAGCCTCATAGCATGCAAAAAGCATCCCAAAAACAATTATTTAGTGCCTAGGACTTCTTAAACCATTAGGTCACATCCCATGTATGTCAGGTCACCCTTAAAATCTATTTTTTTCCCCATCAAAATTTCCTTTTAGGGAATTAGAGTTCTTGGACTTACCATTTTCCTTTCATAGCTTACCATCAATCAAGAGAAATCCCTTATAAAAAATCATAATCGATACTCATTATCAACACTCACCAACCTATATTTGTTTATTTATTATTACTAAAATAAAAATGTTTGCAATATTTATTATAATGTTTGGCACGTGTTTAGATGCATTAATTTTAAATATAGTTAACATCAATTTTAAAAATAAAATTTTTGGGGTATTAAAGAGTGTGCGGAATTTAGTGTTAATGATAGAGGTTTTGAGATATGTATGCCACCACAAACACTCAAAAATAAGACTCCTCCCATGGTGTTTATTTTGAGTAAGTTTCTTTGTTTTTCCATGGATTTTATATTACTTTTTTTCTTTCTCTATGTAATTCCATGAGGTTCTTTCATCCTTTACTTACCCTCATAAATGCATGTTTTCTTTTAATCTTCTTTATGAACCTCTAAATCCTGCTCCTTTCACCTATCCCACTCTCCCAATTTTGGTTACTAACCTCTCTTTTCTTTCCCATGTCATCATTTCCATGGATAAAGTCACTTTTCTTCTAGTGTTATCTTATTTTCTCTTTCATAGTTAGCACCGTAAAGTTATTTTCCCTTTTTATCTCTCTTTCTTCATGCGCCAAAATAATTCACATTTGGGATTGAAAATGAAGAGAGGTTCCTCCTCATGCCAAATTGCAAGCCAATGTAAAGGCTTCAGTGAGTAGGCATTGGGATAAAACTACTAGGTCTACTTAGGAAGAGATGGAATTTGTGAAATGAGAACCTCAGGTTGAACATGGATCTTTGATCATACAAGAAACACTAAATCTAGGAAAAATCAATACATGTAAATTGTGGACTTGTATTGATAGATAAATACCATAATAAGCAATGTTCTAATTCAGAGAAATGAATTCTAAGTAGAAATTCTTACATTCATGGATAAATTGCAACAAGGTTAAAAAATTGGACAATAAAGTTTCCTACTAGTTTAAATATTTAAATTATTAAAAATATAATTATATGGACAAAGAAGTTTTTATATAATTACTTTCCATCTCTATTAATGTGGATATATTTTATTTATTTATAATTTAATATAAAATTCTTTAAAATTTAAAAAAAAATAAATTTTGAGATTACTTATTAAGGATCTATTACTTTTCAAGCACAACAACGTTTAGAGAGGAAAATGAAATCTTGTGGATTTCATTACCAAAAATTGAAATGCTAAATTATTGAGAATTAATTATGCTATGTTATCTTTTGATAATTACTACTTAATCGGCTTAAAATCTATTTAAGAATAATCACCTATTATGAAAAAATTAATAGAGTTAATTTGATAATCATCATTTTAGCTAGTTAACAATATGTTAAATAACTCGTAGAATTAGAATTTGGAATTTTTTTGATGTGAAATTTTGAAAATTTTGGAATCATTATATTTTGAATTATTTATATAATGAAATTTATTTATTTCATATTTTTACAATTAATAATTTTGAAAGTGAAACATTTAAATTATATCTTGAATTATTTATATAATCAAATTTACTTTATTTTTTAAATTGGAAATAATAAATACAATTATTTTATAAATATTAAAAACAAACTATTTTTACAATGTTTTGAAAAAATTGAACCTATCCATTTGGAAAACTAAGAAACAAATTGTTTATTAAGCCACTAAAAATATTCTATATAATAATATTTTAAGATTAACTCACAAAAAATATTGTATATATGAATGAAAAAAACTCAGCTGATATATTTTGTTTGATCAAATAGAAATTCTGAAAATGAGACTTTTAAATTGAATTTTAGGAATTTGGCTTCTGTTTTGAATTATTTATATAATAAATTTCTTTATTTTTATTTTTTAAATAAAAAATATTTCTAAAAAATAAAAATTTTAAAATTTTAATGATATTACAAATATTATAAATTAACTATTTCTAAAATTTCTTTGGAAAGCTTGAAACCCAGCTTCAACCCATCTGAGTGGAGAAAGGAAACAAATTGTTTGTCAACCCACTAAAACTGCTCCGTTAAATACTTTACCATATTTATTTATGATTAAGATCATTTACTCATCACCCAATTAAAAATGTTAAGCACACGATTAAAGAATATCACTTCTAATTAAAATGCAAATATATATATATATATATATATATATATATATATATATATATATATATATATATAACCATTAAACTCAGGATATGCCATGAACGGTTCAGTTATAGTACAATCATGAAGCAGTTTTGGATGAGGCATCGTCATAACTGAGTTACAGTAAATTACAATATTTAAAGGCTCTACCATATGATTCAAAACGTCATAACATTCAATATTAAGCCAAGTTGGAATGCCCTACAATAATATATTTCAACTTTACGATTTTGGATGTAGGAGAAAATCGTCATCTGCGTATATTGCAGCATTCATCTAATAATAATAATAAATTAATAAATAAATAAAGAATTACGTGTTCCTTCAAAATAACAGAAAACGTGGAGGTCCTGTACTATTCACTACCCGAGACTCTAGAAATTTGGTGCAGACTGCTGTGGAGAGCGGTTCTTATTACGAATGCGCGCCGATCTCCTCACAGGGGTTATCTTTAATTCCTTATTACGAGATCCCTGATCAAGTGAAGAAAACAAACACAGAATTATAAGTATCAAATTAACCAGAATGCATTTATATGATATGCGGCAACGGAAGTGTATACCATACCTCTTTGCGGACTGCAATATCTACATAGTCGATGAAGCTCCCTAACGTTGGAGAGTCAGTGGATTCCATACTTGTTTTATGTCGGTGGGCTGTGGATTTCTTCTTTCCTAAGGCGACCCTCCTATAATCACCTCCACACATGTTTGTGATTGTCTGTGACGAATAATAAGGCTGTGACTGCAACTTGTTCGGAGGATTTCGACCTCTATGGATCAACAGCATCAATACTAAAGTTCCCACAACTAACAGAGTTGCCCAAATCAGCCACCAGAATCCATGTGGATTTTGATCAGTGATACGCCCCTCGGACGTGTCACTAATATGCTGGTCCTCTAAATTTATTTGTACGACTTCTGTCCGTTGTGTCAAAGAGGAGAAGATTTCGGATATTTTTTTCTCCTGATCCTCCACAGAAATCTGATCAAGTTTAGGATAACTATGGATTTCTTGATAAACAGAATTGGCTTGTTCTTCAATATGCCCGTTGCCATTAGTCTGCTGTATTGAAGCAGGTATTGTTTGGTCTTCAATGTAGAAATAACCATGATCCCTATCATGTTCAGTACGTTGAGTCCCTATAATAGAACAAGGGGCCATACTGTCTTCTCTTGGGCAGATATTCATCGAATGACCAGAACTTTCATGGCCGAACCGATTCGGCGGAGCTCTTGAAGTTGACTTTTCAATCTTCAAACATGCTCTAACAGATCTGAAATATTGCAATACAGAGTGAAAGCAAAGAAGTCCAAAGTCAGAAATTTTACTCAGACTTCCCCTCGATGATTCTTTTATTCGATCAAGCTTGAAAATAGAATTCATTGAAGCCATTGAAGGCTTTTGAAACCATTTGAGGTACTTTGTTAATCCCGTTGAGTTCGAAATTGAAAGTTGTGGTGCAGTAAATAAATAGTCTTCGCAATTCTCGGTAACAGTATAGTTGGTGCTGATGGAATTGGTTTTGACGGGCATTGCAGCAAATACTGAAAAGAAGAAAGCCAAGAGTAATGAGACCGTCCAAACCGTCGACACGCGTTTTCTGAACACGAAATGTCGTTCAGTGCTTTTACAATTCAGGCTTTCAGTCATGGTCCTGACATGATCCGAAGTGTTCAGACCTGTGGTGGAATTTGATCTCGAGTGTTCAGACATGTTTCTCGCCGACGTTTCTGTAATCACATCCCAACATTTTTCTCAAAATTAGACTCGCCACCATAAGGATTGATGATTAATAATGTTTACTGGCGGGTTAATTGTGGCCAATAAAGGTTAACAGTCAATTAAATGCACGCAAGTCTAAAATTATTTCATGAAAAAAATTATTACTCAATGGCAGAAAAATTTCAAGAAATAATGCAGTTGTACAATGAGAATACCATAACATGATCGACTACTATGCAGTGGAATGCTGAAATGTTACCTTGGGATTCCTCAGTGGGAGAGTAGAGGGGATTATCGAGAACAAGTTCGCCCTTCTCAGGATGCATATTGTTGCTCCAGCCTCTGATACGTATTCCTCAATGGCTATAATTGCTATCGGTCGATTGATTTATAATGTAGTTCGCTATTCCTCTCGATTAATTAATAACAGGTCGCTTCAAGATGGCGCTGGTGACAGATAATGATGAAGAAAACAAAAGAAACGGATTACCACAGTTGGTGATGAAGCGATGGCATTGGTGCTTAATATGTAATAGGCTTGCAAACAATGGTACGAAGTTGACAGTTGACGAACTCTAATTTGAACGTAAAACAAATTCTGGACCGTTAACAAGTCTAATTTGAACGTAAAAACAAATTCTGGTTACTCTTGCAAGGTTGCTTAATATGCAATATGCTTCCAAAATTTGGATAGAAATTGACCGTTGACAATTCTAATCTCAACGTGAAAACAAATTCTTCCGTATACTATTTGAGATATCATAGGTAATTTTCTGAATTATTTTTAACCGAAAATATTATCAGAATGACAATATGCGAGATACATTCCATGAAGTGAGAAATCTCTGCTCTAAAATCACAAGTTGCACAACTAGAAAAGGCTAAACAAGAACCAAAGCCTTCTCCATCTATTTCAGGCACACATAAATTACACTCTACACTCTGCTCCAGTCTCACAAGTTGAGATAGCTGAAGGAAGACCTGATCCAACAATTGGATTCAGAGAAATGCAAGTCCTTGTTGTTCAATACCAACAACACCATGTTAAGTTAAACATATGTATTGAAGGTAAGACATATAATGTAACTGCATTGATTCATTCAGGTGTAGATGCCAATATTATTTCCAAGAAAGTTGTTCCCTCAAGACTTTGGGTATCTGCTCCGAGAAAAGTCATAGGCTTGGGAAAGAAAAATTTAGAATTTGAAGTTCCAAGAGCTGCTGTTTGTTTTGACTCCCATTGTGTCAAACTCAAGTTTGCAGTTGCAGACATTCCAGTTGACTGCATATTGGGAAATGTATTTTTAGCAGCAGTTGAACCCCATGGTTCTTTCATATTTCCAGACAAATCTGCGGGCTATTTCATTACAGTGCCTACATCTGACAAAAAGGGTAAGAGGATAGAACTTCCTTATATTTCTAATCATCGAATTTCAACAATGGTGCAGGCTATGCAGGAGCTTCAGAAAGCAGAAAAGAGTTTGGTTGAACTCAAAGATCATAAGAATATGATCAGAATTGAAGATCAATTGAGTTCTCCAGGGATTCAGAGAAAAATCTCTGAATTACAAAAAGAATTTGAAAACACTTGCTGCTCGGAGGAACCCAATGCATTCTGGCATTGCAAGAAGCATTGTGTAGAATTGCCCTACAAAGATGGATACACGGGCAAGCCATCCAAGTCCAGAGCTATCCCAATGTCAAATGAATACAGACAGCTCTGTAAGAAAGAAATAAATCAGCTTCTTCAAAGAAATTTGATCAGGGAGTCTGACAGTCCATGGAACTGTCATGGCTTCTATGTTAACAAAAGAAGTGAACAGATAAGAAGTATCCCCAGATTGGTTATTAATTATAAGCCTCTTAATTTTGTTCTTGCAGATGATACATATCCTATTCCGCACAAGGGAGATCTGCTGAGTAGGATATCTGGAGCCAAAGTATTTTCAAAGTTTGATCTAAAATTTGGTTTCTGGCAAGCAGCTATTGCTGAGCATGATAAATGGAAGATAGCATTCAGCATACCAGCAGGCCATTACGAATGGAATGTGATGCCATTTGGTCTGAAGCATGCACCTTCAAAGTTCCAGAAGGAAATGGATTCAATATTCAAACCATATGATGAATGATTACTTGCATATATTGATGATCTCCTAATATTTTCCAAGAACTTACAGGACCATTTTAAGCATTTGAGAATTTTCATGAAATTGGTCCAGAAGAATGGATTGGTCTTAAGCAAAAAGAAAACAGAGTTATGTAAGACTAAGATAAAATTCTTAGGGCACACTATAGAGAATGGGAAAATTGCTTTACAAAATCACGCTTTAGAATTCGCAGACAAGTTTCGAGATATCATCCTGGACAAAACCCAATTACAGAGATTTCTGGGTTGTCTGAACTATGTAAGCAATTTCTATCCCTCTTGTGCCATTGACAGGTCTCTACTCAACTAGAGACTTAGAAAGAATCCAAGACCTTGGACACAAGCTCATACAAAATCTATCAAAGAAATAAAATCCAAGGTTCGTAATCTCCCTATACTCTATGTTGCTGATGATGGCTCTTTTAAGATTTTTGAAACAGATGCTAGTAATATAGGATGGGGAGGTGTCCTCAAGCAAATACCAAGTGAGAAGAGCCAGAAAAATGAAGAAAAGTTGTACAGTATGCATCTGGAGTTTGGAGTAAAGTCGAAAAGAATTACTCCACGATTGAAAAACAAGTCAAGGCTGCATGGAACTGTATCAGCAAATTTTCTATACAGTTGGTAAATAAATTATTTTTACTGAGAACTGATGCTCAGGCTCTGGCAAAAGTTATTAACAAAGATATTAAAAACTCTGAAGATGCCAAATTTGCAATATGGCAGGCATTATTTGCAAATTTTTCTTTTAAAGTTGAACACATAAAGGGTTCTGAAAATTGTTTGCCAGACTTTCTCAGTAGAGAGTTTCTCCAGCAACAAGAACAGTCAGCAGAAGAAGAAGAGGACCATGTTATGGTCATCATCACAGAATGGGATCAAACAAATCAAAAAGAAACTTTGAGAAGTATCCCAGAAGACAAAGATTGGACCACCTACAAGATAGAATGGGAACCAAGGTGGCAACTTCGCAACACTAAGGTACTAGATGCAAATCTTCAGAATCACACAAACATCCAGCATTTCGTACCTGAAAGAAAGGTATATCCCAAAGGCAGCAAGTGGATACATGATATGATCTATACACAAGGCCACAGAAGAGCCTGGGAAACGAAGGAATCTTTGTCACAAGATTTCTGTGACATTTCTGTCACATGCACTAGTGGAGGTGATAAACAGAAAGTCTATTATGGATGGTTCACAATCCATCATACAAGAAACCCTGCATGGACTTGGACCCGCTTCAACCAGTGGCTAGGTAATAACCTAGATTTTATATTTCCTGACACTGTGTATAATTTTGCAGGATATAAGAAATTATGGTGGGACTTAATGAATAAAGATGGCAAAGGCGAAACCCACTATACAAAAATCAAATTTGGATCCATAGGTCTCATGCAAGGTTATCAGCAAACCAGTTGGTTTCAAGATTGGTGGACTGACTTTGGTCTCAATCCTACTTCAATGGATCCAATCCTCTATGAAAACTGGTACCAAAGTAGATGTGACACATGTAAGATAGAAGAATGTTATCATCAAGCATTCACAAATGTCAAAAGCCTGCTCAGACTTGATGATTCTCTCATTCTAAAACAACAGATGATGCAACATAACTACTGGTTAGTTATGACTAAAATAAAACATCAGATGATTTTAAACAAGCCCAGGATCGTCCGAAGAATTTATACCAAACAATGGGATGAACATTATAAATTTAGATTCCCTCATCTGCAAATTCTTGATCCACCACCAGAAAGAAGCACAAGTAGATGTTCTAGTGGGCTCCGCTGAAACAAAAGTATCCATTGTGTATTAATACCCAGTCACGAGTTTACGGTGACAGGTCTTTTCCCGAGGGCTTTTTACCTGCTCAAAAAAGCATCCTCTTTGTACATAATAATTATGTTTCCTCATGGGCCTTGTACATAAAAGGTATCCACAGTGTAGTACCCACACACTTTCACGTACGTTTGTCTGAAGGACCGAATCTCTATGCGGATGTCACTTCGGTGTTACCCGGAAGCAATGATTCACCTTCCACCTGTCAATAATCCAATGAATCCACAGGAATGTTTGTCCCCCCTCTCAATCTATACAACGAAGGGTAAGGCTCATTCGAAGGCATCGACATTTAGAGTATTTTTCATTTGTGTTTTGAGTCAAGTCTAAGCTTCCTGCTCTGCATCTGTGAGAATTCTCTCGACCTGCTTGCATCACGGAGATTGGTCTCAAGTCTTAGGTGATCTAAGAGGCCTGCATGTCTATGTGCTCGGCATAGGAAAGAACCTAAAGTGGCCAGATCAATATATTGAGTCTATAAATAAGTTTGTATGTGTGTTGTGTGTTCTGTAAAGAACTCTGAGACAGAGTCTGCAACTGGCCAGAAAGCCTCCAGTAGTGCTCACTCATTCATTGAGTAGCTAAATTCTGGTAAAAGCCACTGCAGTCAATCTCTGGAAAGAGATCTTGATTTCTAGTCATATATTCTGAGTCCTAAAAATTGTAATCTGTAATATCATTCTACAAGATCAATATGCTGTATGAGCTTGTGTCCAAGGTCTTGGATTCTTTCTGAGTCTCTAGTTGAGCAGAGACCTATCAATGGCACAAGAGGGATAGAAATTTCTTACATAGTTCAGACAACCCAGAAATCTCTGTAATTAGGTTTTGTCCAGGATGATATCTCGAAACTTGTCTGTGAATTCTAAAGTGTGATTTTGTAAATCAGTTTTCCCATTCTCTATAGTGTGCACTAAGAATTTTATCTTGGTCTTACATAACTCCATTTTCTTTTTGCTTAAGACCAATCCATTCTTCTGGACCAATTTCATGAAAATTCTCAAATGCTTAAAATGGTCCTGTAAATTCTTGGAAAATATTAGGAGATCATGAATATATGCAAGTAACCATTCATCAAATGGTTTGAAGATTGAATCCATTACCTTCTGGAACTTTGAAGGTGCATGCTTCAGACCAAATGGCATCACATTCCATTCGTAATGGCTTACTGGTATGCTGAATGTTGTCTTCCATTTATCATGCTCAGCAATAGCTATTTGCCAGAAACCAGATTTTAGATCAAACTTTGAAAATACTTTGGCTCTAGATATCCCACTCAGGAGATCTCCCTTGTGCGGAATAGGATATGTATCATATACAAGAACATAATTAAGAGGCTTATAATTAATAACCAATCTGGGGATACCTCTTATCTTTTCGCTTATTTTGTTAACATAGAAGCCATAACAGTTCCATGGACTGTCAGACTCCCTAATCAACTTTATTTGGAGAAGCTGATTTATTTATTTCTTACAGAGTTGTCTATATTCATTTGACATTGGGATAGCTCTGGACTTGCATGGCTTGCTCGTGTATCCATCTTTGTAGGGAAATTCTACACAATGCTGCTTGCGATGCCAGAATGCATTGGGTTCCTCCGAGCAGCAAGTGTTTTCAAATTCTTTTTGTAATTCAGAGATTTTTCTCTGAATCCCTGGAGAACTCAATTGATCTTCAATTCTAATCATATTATTATGATCTTTGAGTTCAACCAAACTCTTTTATGCTTTCTGAAGCTCCTGCATAGCCTGCACCATTGTTGAAATTCGAGGATTAGAAATATAAGGAAGTTCTATCCTCTTACCCTTTTTGTCAGATGTAGGCACTGTAATGAAATAGCCCGCAGATTTTCTGGAAATCTGAAAGAACCATGGGGCTCAACTGCTGCTAAAAATACATTTCCCAGTATGCAGTCAACTGGAATGTCTGTAGCTGCAAACTTGAGTTTGACACAATGGGAGTCAAAACAAACAGAAGCTCTTGGAACTTCAAATACTAAATTTTTCTTTCCCAAGCCTGTGACTTTTCTGGGAGCAGATACCCAAATTCTTGAGGGAAAAACTTTATTGGAAATAATATTGACATCTACACCTGAATCAATCAATGCAGTTACATTATATGTCTTACCTTCAATACATATGTTTACCTTGACATGGTGTTGTTGGTATTGAACAGCAAGGACTTGCATTTCTCTGAATCCAATTGTTGGATCAGGTCTTCCTTCAGCTATCTCAACTTGTGAGTCTGGAGCAGAGTGCAGAGTGTAATTTATGTGTCTGCCTGAAATAGATGTAGAAGGCTTTGGTTCTTATTTAGCCTTTTCTAGTTGTGCAACTTGTGATTTCAGGGAAGAGATTTTTGACTTCATGGAATGTATCTCCCGACTCACCTCCCCCAAAGTGAGTGTGCGAACTTTGCTTGAATTTTGCTGGAGATAAGACTTTGTGTTACGTTCGTAAGAAGCATCAACAAAATTAGGCTTCTTACTGGAAGAATTACTGATAGAACCAGTACCATGCTGCATGAAGGTCTTCAATAAGGCAGCTTTTAAATCACTTTCCTCCATGGCGCGAATCTGTGAAAATACTTTCAAATCATCGTCATCTGTTTGGGCCATGAGGACCTTCAATTTACCTGAAAATTCTTCTGGAAGAGAGTCATTGGAGGAGAATTCTGATTTAGATTCGGAACATTCACAATGACAGTTTTTAGAATCAGAACAGTGGCAATAAGCATGAACTTCTTCATTAGAAGAGGAAACGGAAGATTCAGAAGGAGAATCAAAGAAATATTCTTCAGTCGCTTGTTGGATAGCAAGAGGACGATTATGACAGTCTTCTGTTTTGTGAAAAGAAGAATGACATTGAGCACATCTGGATTCAGTTTTAACAGCAGTGCTAGTGGAAGGGCGATTTTTTAGCTGTGACTTCTTGCCACGACCTCGTTTAGACTCAAGGGCTATAGGACACATATTAGAAGTATGTCTAAGTTGACCACATAACCAAGAGACAACACTTTTCATTCTTTCAATATTCTGGTCTTTCGATCTAATATCTGCAGGCCCATAATAGTGAGTCTTTGGAACATATTTGTAATGTCCCTTCCTTCTTTTAACGGTTCTTCTTTTCTGAGGTCTGAGCTCACTTCTCTTTTTAGAGATCAAATGATAGGTGGAGGCTCTGGACCTTCTTTGAGCCTTCTTTGCATGTCTTTTTGACTTCCTGCGAGTAACCAAAGGATCATCAATGGTTATACCATATTTACTACATAAATATTTAGTACTAGGTAGCCTATTTAGCTTATCAATAGATTTTGTCATTTTAGAAGTGGTAAATAAGGTTATCAACACCTTAGTGATGATAGAATAGATTTCTCCCCATAGATAAACTTCAAGAGGCAAGGGAAAAACTTCTTGCAGCTTCAAAATATCAACCAACTTTGAAGGAAGTGCTGCCAGGTAGACTTGTTTCCACATAATGTTCTTTGGTTCTTTAACCAAGAAAATCCTTTGTATCCAATCTCTATGGAAATATTCATATTGATTTATGTTTCTACACTTCATATTCATTAAAACCATTTCATGTTTATCTGAAAGTGTAACATCAGCACCACAAAAGTGCTCTTGAATCATAGCAGTCAGTGCAACAATCATATTATTCTGTGAGGTGCCATCTAGATTAAATAATACATCTCCATTTTCATATTTCAGAACTTCCCTTTCCATCTTCTCAATCATTTCCGGGGAAGATTCCAATTCCCACCATCTGACAAGTGTTCCTGTAAAACACTGAATTAATGTTTTGAAGGATTCTACTTCTATTTTTCCTGCAACACACATGAGCTTATACTCGGTAATCATCTTATCAAGCATCTATATGATCTGTGCAGTAGTCAGATTATATAAATTCCATTCTTTATGACTAATTTCAAAAAATGTTTCCCGAGCAGGGATTTTTCCAGCACCATAGAGATCAGGAGCAGAATGTCTTGTGAACTGAGGCTCAAGCAGTTCATAGATAGGGAGAACTTGGGTTTCTGTATCAAACTCTTGGGAGAGAGATGCCATGGGAACCTTTTCAGATTTGGAGATAGACTGTTGAGGTGGAGCTTTAGCTTTTTTAGGGAATAACTGAGGAAACTTAGAGATTGGACTGTCACTAAGTTCATGAGTATGAATACTTTTTCCCTTTTGCAAAAATGAAGCTGGTATAGGCTTATCAATTTTCTTCAAACTCAATCTGTTGACTTTTTCAGATAGGTTTGAAATCAAATGCCTTGTAGAGATAGATTTTTCTATGATACAATTCTCTACTTAATCAATATTTTTAAAAGATTCTAAAGAATAACCTTTAACAACAGAAGAATTATACTGTACAGTATTCAAAGAATTATTCACATCATTAATAGAGAATTGGACTCTATCAATCTAATCTTTTTCTGTGGCAGCTTTGGCTACATTTTTCTCCAGACCAATGAGAGCAGTATTTGTCCAGATAACTTGTTCACTGACCTTTTGAACTCTGCCTTCAACTCCTACTGCAGCTGTATCCTTTTGGACTAAAGGGTAAGCATTTGCGGAATTATGTCCTTCTCCTAGGACAATGCTCTTGAAAGGAGGATAGGAGGTAGATGTTTCAATCTTGCTACCATCTGGGGCTATCCAGGAATGTGAAGAGGAAGATGTGGAATCAGTCATCAAAACAACATCTGATTCTTTAGCCTTCTTCCATGAATAGAAAGAAATCCAGACATTTCTTTCTTCCATATATGCTTTCCACTCATTGGCTAATTTTATCTTCTCTTCCAGTGAATATGTAAGACCAAATTCATCAGCCTGTGGATGTGTGTAAATATCCCAATTCAACATCTATTTCATCCATTGAGCAGGGATCTGATGTTTAGAACATCCATCCATCAAAGTATAAAACTTATGGCTCTCAGGGACTGATGGTCTTTTACATCCTTCTAGCAGATCTTTAAATCTGCATTCTGGGATCAACTGATCTTTCTGTTCTAAATAACCAAGTCCATATTTGGGAGAGTTTGCTGACCTCATGTTTTTGAAAAAAGAATTCAACCTTCATTTTCTACTGTAGGCACTAGATGCATCATAAGAACATGTTCCTCATCATCATGGGGAAAAGGAATGTCTGAACATTTAGGATTAGGACAGGGAGTAACAGAGGTAGAAGGAGGAGCTTCACCAATCCTAAGATTATGGTTCTTAATCTGAGTCAGCTTGCAATGAGTGGAAAGCATATATGGAAGAAAGAAATGTCTGGATTTCTTTCTATTCATGGAAGAAGGCTAAAGAATCAGATGTTGTTTTGATGACTGATTCCACATATTCCTCTTCACATTCCTGGACAGCCCCAAGTGGTAGCAATATTGAAACATCTACCTCCTATCCTCCTTTCAAGAGCATTGTCCTAGGAGAAGGACATAACTCCGCAAATGCTTACCCTTTAGTCCAAAAGGATACTGCTGCAGTAGGAGTTGAAGGTAGAGTTCAAAAGGTTTGTGAACAAGTTAACTGGACAAATACTTCTCTCACTAGTCTGGAGAAAAATGTAGCCAAAGCTGCCACAGTAAAAGATCAAATTGACAGAGTCCAAGTCTCTATTAATGATGTGAATAATTCTTTGAATACTATATAGTATAATTCTTCTATTGTTAAAGGTTATTCTTTAGAATATTTTAAAAAGATTGATGTAGAGAATTGTATCATAGAACAATATATCTCTACAAGGCATTTGATTTCAAACCTGTCTGAAAAAGTCGATGGATTGAGTTTGAAGAAAACTGATAAGCCTATACCAGCTTCATTTTTGCAAAAGGGAAAATTATTCATACTCATGAACTTAGTGACAGTCTGATCTCTAAGTTTCCTCAGTTATTCCCTAAAGAAGTTGAAGCTCCACCTCAGCAGTATATCTCCAAATCTGAAAAGGTTACCATGGCATCTCTCTCCCAAGAGTCTGACACAGAAACCAAAGTTCTCCCTATCTATGAACTGCTTGAGCCTCAGTTCACAAGACATTCTGCTCTTGATCTCTATGTTTCTAGAAAAATCCCTGCTCGGTAAACATTTTTTGAAAGTAGTCATAAAGAATGGAATTTAGATAATTTGACTATTGCACAGATCAGACAGATGCTTGATCAAATTATTACCGAATATAAGCTCATGTGCGTTGCAGGAAAAATAGAAGTAGAATCCTGCAAAACATTAATTCAGTGTTTTACAGGAACACTTGCCAGATGGTGGGAACTGGAATCTTCCCCGGCAATGATTGAGAAGATGGAAAGGAAAGTTCTGAAAGATGAAAATGGAGATGTACTCTTTAATCCAGATGGCACCTCATAGAATAATATTATTGGTGCACTAACTGCTATGATCCAAGAGCACTTTTGTGGTGCTGATGTTACAATTTCAGATAAACATGAAATGGTTTTAATGAATCTGAAGTGTAGAAACATAGATCAATATGAAGACTTCCACAGAGATTGGATGCAGAGGATTTTCTTGGTTAAAGAACCAAAGAACATTCTGTGGAAACAAGTCTACCTGGCAGCACTTCCTTCAAATTTGGTTGATATTTTGAAGCTGCAAGAAGTGTTCCCCTTGCCTCTTGAACTTTATCTATGGGGAGAAATCTATTCTATCATCACTAAGGTGTTGATAACCTTATGTACCAGTTCTAAAATGACAAAATCTATTGATAAGCTAAATAGGCTACCTGGTACTAAATCTTTCCGCAGTAAATATGGTATAACCATTGATGATCCTTTAGTTACTTGCAGGAAGTCAAAAAGATAGGAAAAGAAGGCTCAGAGAAGGTCCAGAGCCTCCACCTATCATTTGAGCTCCAAAAATAGAAGTGAGCTCAGACCTCAGAAAAGAAGACCCGTCAAAAGAAGGAATGGACATTACAAATATGTTCCAAAGACTCACTATTATGGGCCTGCAGATATTAGACCCAAAGACCATAAGATTGAAAGAATGAAAAGCGTTGTCTCTTGGTTATGTGGTGAACCTAGACATACTTCTAATATGTGTCCTACAACCCTTGAGTCTAAACAAAAACCAATTTTATAATTTTTTTATATTAATTTTTAATAATATTGATATTTTTTTATTTTATAATATTTATAATGTTAATTTTTTATAATTTTATAATATTTATAATGTATAAAATTAAAAAAATTATTAAAAAATTTATTATTGAAATTTTGTAGCTTATAAAGTAAATTGTATAATATTGAGTATGTATTTATTTATTTATTATAAAATATTATATTTTAAATAATGTATTATTATTTTATTTGTATGCAATGAATATCTTTAAATGTATCACATAACTTATAAATATTTATATATGTATCATAAAACTCTTATTTAATAAGTTTATGTATTTTTCCTATTTATAATATCCTAGGTGATTAATAATATCCTAAGTGGTTAATAATTTAATGTTTCTTTGTTTATATATATTGAGAAAAAATTATGATTAATAGTTTTATAAATTAATGTTAAAATGGCCTAATAAATTAATTTGATGAATTTTTTTTTTTAAATTCATTATTATTGTTACTCTTTATAGTGGCATGAGAGACCTAGTCTTTTTAGGGTCTTTCTAATTACCCTCTGGTAACATAGGCTTTTATATATATTTACACTCATATGGATTATCCTAGTCCTAGAACGAGTGGACCTTTATCCTTTAGGTTTGGAAGTAACTAGTTTTTATAAATCGAATGAGATTAATCACATATATAGATAGCCAAAGTACTTAAGCACAATGCATATTGTTTATTAACCTTCTATGATAATTTTTTTTGTTAAAATTTTATGAAATTTTATGAGATTAATCATATATATAAATAGCCACAGTACCTAAACACAATGCATCTTGTTTATCAACCTTTCATGATCATTTTTCTTGTTAATTGTTTTTTTAACAAATGATATATTTCCAGATAATCATAACAAAGATACTTGTATCATTACGATTTTAGAGAAAAGATTTAACTCGATGAGTTTAGACTACTACGGAATACACAAAGGAGAAATACCACTCCTCCCAACCAATGAGAATAGAAATTACGTTCAATTATCCCTCGAAGCTAGTTCCCCCAATTTTTCACTCTTAGAACAGTTGCTTGAGAGTGACCTAACAAGGTAGTTTTAAAGGCATCCACATTGTACAAGTACAACAAAAAATCTCGCAAACTCATAAGTCTATTTTAGGGATTCTGCTTGCTCCAACCATCTCAAGAATACCCTAACTAGCAGCATCATTCCTTCCCTCAACAACTTCTTTTTGTAGGTTCACAAGCTTAGATGTGATAGTGGCTTAAGTGCCAACTAGTTGTTATGTTATTTTATTTTGAAGAAACTAAGACATTTATTTATTTTGAGAAAGATTACTTGATGAAAAGGAATTAATTTTTTTTTGATTGAAAATAAAATTTAGTTATGGAAAATGGTTCCATAAAAAGTGAAAAATACTGATGGTAAAAGTATACCAAGAAATGAGAAGTGGTTGAACATAAAATTGTTTAGAAAGCTACATTTTCCTCTGAGGATAAAGGTACATCTTAGTGAGGAAGAGGGGCTATTTTTTGTGGCTAAGAGGAGGAAGGGAAAGAGCGTTATGAATTCCTCAGCTGGTGGTGACTAGTGGAAACACTCAGCATTCCTGAAATTCCTGGAATAGGAGGCTGGACTTGGGGTCCCGAGGTCTCTTCCGAAACCTCTGTCAACCTACTTGACATATGTGTGGAGCACGAGAGGTGATGAGGACATTCCTCTTTCACGGTACGGAGGACATCAGCAGCAAGGTTTGGAAAACAGAGAAGTAAACTAGTTACTGAAAAATTATGTCCAGGATATACTATCTAGTTATTTTTATTTCTTGTTACAGTTTATGTCCTTTACATATGAAATAAAGACTCCTCTACATGGAATGATAGATAGGTCTATTATCTGTGTATTCCTTAATGTAACAAGAGGAAATAGATAAACCCCTACAATATTTAGAACAATGTATACAGGTTATGGTTTGTTTAGTGTTTACAAAGAATCAGAAAATAACTAGAAATTCCCGCTACGAGTAAGTTGAAAATAGGAAACCGTTAACTCAGATTCTTAGAGCCGAAACTCCAAACCCCGAGTTGGTTGTTAATTGTACCTATGATATTCATGAACAGAATGGTCCGGACATTTCATTTAAAATCAAAAGAAAAGTAAACACAATGCCAATAACTCGAAAGAAATAAAAAACAACCTATAGACAATAAATATGATGGCAAAGGTAAATATCAAGTTTTGCATGTGTGGTAACCCCCAGAACTGAAAACCTCGAGCATAAGAGAATGTATTACAAATAACAGTGAATATAAATGTCAAATAAAGACAGAAACCTAGTAAATAAGCTAACCTAATCCGATAGTAAACAAAGGCTATTGAAAATAATCTGGAAATGCATAGTATACATGTAAATAGAAATCTGGAAAGACGTTCTTTGTTATTCCTTAAATATGCCAAAGAAACAAGACGATACAAAGAGAAAATTTGTAACAACAATTGTGAGACAATAGTTACTCAAAACACTGATACAAATGCATGAAGTACAATAGCTTCCGGTATCTGAATTAAAGTATAAATTAAGTTACTAAAATTCCAAGGATAACACCCTTATCACCAAACCCGTTAATACAGAGTAAAAGTAGGAACAAAACTGTAGTTCAAGTCTATATTACAAAATATAAAATGTAGACCCAAGAAGGTCAAAAGCCAAACTTTCAAACATAATATAACATGGCGACATGTAGCCATAAAATGAAACCTGAACTCATGTTGTTGTGAGAGCCTTTCAGGCTGGAGCAGAGTTCTCTACGACAGAGAACCTAACAAACACTACAGCAAGAAAATAATACATGAAGGGGGAAAGATAAATTGAGTTAGAGAAGATCCAAAAATTGAGCATTCCAGAAGAGTTTCCCTCAAGCTGAGACAGGGCAGATGCCTGCAAATGAAAACGAAGTAAATAATTCATTTAACTGAATATCCTGACGATTATGCTAACAAAGCAACACATCAACGTAAAAGGGAAAACTAAAGACAAAGCTAATCTTCTACTTATGTGGGGTACTTCCGCAAGTTTGAAATTGAACTCTGTGGACAAAGCCATGGAAGAGAGTCAAATTTCGTAACCATAGAATGGAAAATAGCAGATATAGAAGGACACAAAAAAAACTATAAACACTCACAGATTACCTAGTAACTTGATGAGGAAACTCGGCAAGGAAGCTGAATATACTTGTTCGCAATAAAACGACCAGTTCTATCAGAGTAGAAAAGAAAACGTCATAGGAAAAAAATGATAAGCTTGTATAGTGAACTGTGCGTAGGCACATAGATATTGAGCAGACTTCTGGCCAGCGAAAATAAAACCATAGATGAGAAAACCATGGAAATCAAATAGCAGCTCCTTGAAAAAATAAAAGGAAGAGACTATGTATCACGGTAGCACCTATCTTCTGTGGAGACAAGAAAAGCTAGACAGAACCAAGGCAGACCTGCCAGACAGAGCCGAGGCAAAGTGCCAGATAGAGCCAAGGCAGACTTGTAGAGCAGTGCGGTGGAGGACGACGAACGAATGAAGAAAAGCAGTTAGGGTTTGGGGTAGAGTATACCCTAAACGAGTACTCGGACAAATATCCATCGTTGATCTCAAACCCTTGGGATCGGATGGCTCAAGGTCATCACAGTTGTCAATCAGAGTAATGGCGTGTACAAGATATTTATTCCAAGAAACAAATACTAAAATCTCCAGTGAAAAACAATGGGCTATGAAATAATTGCAATCCAAATTAATATAACATCACCAATCAATGTCATGTCCTTGTCACAAATATGCTAAATATCTCATGTACTAAATGAATTAAACGAATCTCCAGTTTAACTACATGCCAAGTGTCATCCATAATTATATATATGGACAATTTTCCACCTCGAGACTTGTAGTCCTTTACCTGAAACATATGTTACCAAACAATGTATTATTAAAGGTATGAGCACGTTTAGTAATGTAAATGTAATTGCGATGATAACATTAAAGTAAATGTTGAGTAATGTAAATGTATTTGCAATGATAATATTAAGGTAAATGTTGGGTATTGTAAATGTTGTTAATTTTTTTTTAGTTGTATGTTGATGTAAATTACATTAGATCTTCATTCTCCTCACTTGGACCTCCACTTGTACTTGCTCCAATAAGATAACAAGTTGTCTTGTCGCAAGTTAACAAGCTTATAGCTTCATTCTCCTCACTTGGACCTCCTCCAATCATGGACAAAGTCTTAAGTCTTGAAGGTTACTTGTCCCAACTTATTTTATTTATCTCTAGTGAAATTTTTTCCTTTAGTGTCTTTTCCCATGAATTCCAAGACTAATCATAAACTTTTAAAATAAATTAAAATAAAATTTTTAACCATTAAATTTTCAACCATAATCTCTCAAAAGTCCCTAATAAAAGTAAATAATATTTAATTTTCAATAAAAAATATTACATTAATATATATCTAAATATTTAGAAAAATGGCTTTTTTTTAATCTTATTTTTTAAAATATTATAAAAATGACATTTAAAAAAAATCATTCAAAATATTTAAAAGACTCTAATTAGTAAACTTCAATAAAATATTTGGAAAAATGGGATAAACAAATTCTTTTTTAATAAAAATATAAATAAAACAAATTAATAAATAGATAAATTTAATATTTTATTAAACTTTAACTATGAAATATTTAAAATAAAATACTAACATCATAATTTTCAGTAACTACATCAAAACTATAATTTTAACTTAAAATTTGTTTTGCATATCTACTCATGTGCCTAGCTTTTATTTATTTATGTATCATTGAATATAAAATTAATATATATATATATATATATATATATATATATATATATATATATATATATATATATATATATATATATATATATATATATATATATTTTGAGAATACTTTCCATCTCTATCAGGGATGTGACTAGTCTTCCCACGACAACAATGTTTGAAGAGAAAAATGGAATATTAAACTTTATAATAATTTAAATGTTATCATCAATCTAATGTTCTTAATTTCATTATAAAAAAATGAAATGTTAAGCCATGAACAATTAATTATACTATGGGATCATTTGATAGTCACAACATAATTAGCTAAAAATCTATCAAAGAATGATCACTTATAATAACAAAAATAATAAAACACTAATTTGATAATCATTAGCATAACGATTTAACAATTGGTTGAATGAATCATATATAGAATATAATGCAAAGAAATTATATAACTTTTTATTTAAAACTTTAAAATTATATATTTTTTTATCTAAAACTTTAAAATTATATCTTGAATTATTAGTATAATCCATTTATATTTTAAATTATTTGTATAATTATATTTTTTTTTAATTGGATTTTTTTTTTTAAATTAGTAATTTTGAAATTTTCATTTTCGCTATTAAGTTACATATAATTATTTTACAAATATAGTGTTTAAGAAAACTTCAGCCCGTTTCATTTGAGAAAGAGGAAACAAATTATTTATCAAAAAGTGTTCCATATTAATGTTTTAGAATATTTATGCGTAAAATGATTTACTCCTTGCCAAATTAAAATGCGTAGACTAATAGTCATACCAGATTTGGATGAATAATTAGTTTAAGATTTCATTTTCCTTTTCAAACATTGATGTACTATAAATGTTAGTCACATCCTTCACGCAGATGAAAAGTAATTTCAATTTATAAAAAATTAATCATTTTGAAATTTTGATACGGCTATTATATTTTTAAATACAATTATTTTATAAATTTTATAAAGTAACTATTTCTAAAACGTTTTAGAAAGTTTTAAACCCAATTTCAATTTATCTGTGTGTAAAGGAAGCAAAATGTTTATCAATCCATTAAAATTGTTTCATATAAATATTTTATTAAGTCTATAGGCTTCTCTGGTTGGAATCTCTTACTTTAATCACTTTACTAATTAAATAATTTGATTGGATAGTTCAAATTTAAAGATGCTAGTATATTCTCGTCATTGCCACTATATTAATGGATGGAATTCACACCACTAATTTCCCTGCATATCTAAATCATATGATTAAACCATGTTTAAATTATTTTTTTACAAAGCATGATTATAAATTTACCATGCCATTTGTAAATTGTCACCTACTAAGATTATGTAACATACATAACAGTACAACAATATAAAAAATTTACATTTACTTCTTCTATATATAATTCCCATATTAATATTTTTTATCATAGCAAAGTAATCCTGTATGCATAGTAATTCAACTTAACACTATCTATATAATAATTACCATTCTGATATTCCACGTGGATCATCATTCTTTTTAAATTACAACAAGTTCTCTTACCTAGCTTCTTGATTTTCTCGACACCTGTGCTTGTATTCATGTCACGGTAAAGATAACATATAAGCTTAGGTTGATTGGATGATGTACTTTAATTCATGACACATATCATTAATACTCTGAAGGGACAATGTGAAGATTTACATATCTCTTAATTCGGTAATTCAATCATATGTATTAATCCTTTGTTAATGATATTCACCATAGGTTAAGAGTTCTTAGGAGGATATGAAGTATTATACCCTTCGCATGGGGTTTTGGGTTGTATATATGACACTTGCCCTTCTGGTCGTCGTCGGATCTGGGGTTAGAGATCTAAGGTGGAGATCTCTCGATACCCGTTTAGGGTATCAACCCCTCTCAACCCTAACTGACTCTTCATTTGCCTTTGAGCTCAGATGGCATTGCCTCTTTGCAACCTTATCGCTACCCTGGCTCTGTCAACCATCATCCAGTGTTTCAGTTTGAGCTTTGGCTTGTCATGGCACTTAATACAAGTAACATTATTAATCCTACATTTTTGCATTTAGCACTTTTGCAGAAGCATAAGCCCCAATTCTTAAGTTGAGAAATATCTTTGCTTATTACTTGAAGGTGAGTTAACAGTTTCTCTCTACACCGGTTCTACGCACTTAGACTTGGTTATATATATTCCTTTGAGTTTGTAATGATTTTTTGGGTTGGGGAAACTTCATTTCTTACAATGTCTGACCCAGTTTTCTACTGCCGACTTTCAAATAGATCTTCCTTACCTCCACAGTCGGTAAGTCGTCCAAATAATCTAGTTTCTGGACTTAGTTATTTCTTTAAAATTAATTACCCTGTCATTTGCTCTACGATAAGTTTTCCTTTTACCTTGATTTAACTTCCTCTTGATATTCATTGGTGCAGGGTTTCAATGACAACCTGTTGAGTATTTTAAACAAGGTAATGTAGTGCTTCACATTGTGTTTTCTTAGATTTTACCCTTCGTTCAACAAATAGGCAAATATGTTTTCTAATTTTCTACAATTTTGGTTTTGAAGTAGGTAATCGCTTCATCGTTCGACTAGAAAGGATTCACGAAAAACGTTTGTCGATTTTTGAAAAACTTCGGTTTCATAACCGACTCTGCTATTTTCTTCACAGGTACCTTAATTCACCGTTGGGGTTTTTAGATTCTGAAGTAGGTCCTCCAAATTTATTTCTTTGGTACTTGCGGCATTATGAATTATGTATTATCTATTATGGCATCATTTTCCGTTTACCTTAGCTTTATTTATTTTTGAGGGCTTCGCATTGTTTGGAACAGTTGCATGCAAATAAGACTCTATTGTATAATTTGTTACTCCTGGTTATCTGTCGAACTCTTGGCCCATCCTAAGAGGAGAGTCCCTTAGTGGGATAGGGTTTATTGTTATCTAAATTTTGCAATAGTTTGTTAGTTGATTCTTGTATATTCAAATAGATGTGTCATTCGACCCTTTCTTAAATACAGTTTTACCTCTATGAATAGAAATTACAAAATTGATTTTTTCTCATTTTATATAACAATGTTATATTTGATTTCTTTACTTGAGCATTTGTGTTAATCTTAAATATTTTCTAAGAGGCTCATTTTCCTTCTTACCTGTAACAGAATTATTTTTTCGTAATGATTCAGTAAGAATTTTTTATGTTAAGTATACTTAGCTTGGCAATTATTTTTCTGGGTTTCACTGCCTACTCTATCTCTAGAATTTTATATATGACCATCTGTTCAAGACATAGGTTTTATACCTTCTTTTAGGAACTGATAATGTATTATTCATTTTTTCTTCTTATTTTCTTAGTTTCAGCTTAGTTGGGATGTCCAGACCATCCGAATCTTGAGTTGTTTCTCTACAACTCATTCTGTCCAAGTAAATCATAGATTAAATAGATTAACAACTAGTTTTGGGGTCCAAGGTTTCGATTTTGGACCTTGAACTAATAGTTTTTTTTCTATTTACTTCATGTAGATATTTATGTTTTTCTCTTCCTGATAACACATACACTATTCTTTCTTGAATGCAAGCAATACTTTCAATAAATATATCTTTACACAGTCAGCATAATATTAAATTTTCTTCTGTAATTTCTTGGATACTTTAAGAAAAGTACAAATAAATGTAACTACAACAATCTCTCTGTAAAAATCATCATTTCCTAATTTAAATAATGTTTTTCATACTAAATAGATTTGTATCTAAATAGTTTTCTAGTTATTACTTCTTTTGTAGTCTGTTTACTTATCTCGCTTCAGATCTTGCTGATAATATCCTCCCTACCACGAGAGAGGCGATTACATCCTCATATACCCCAGTTCTCCACACCTGAGATGAGTTATTTAATAGAAAATTCCATAAGAGACGTCGGGACCTCTAGTCCAGTACTCTTCTTTATCAGGATTCTGGAACGCTGAGTGTTTCCACTGGTCACCACCAACTCAGGTAATCCCACTCTCTTCCTTCTTCTCTTTTCTATGTTCAGTTACTGAACCCATTTTCCTCCCTGGGATGCACTTTTTATCCCCAAAGGAAATGTAACTGCGTTTAACTATTTTCTATTCAACCACTCTTAGTCCTTGGAATACTTTTATCATTAGTCTTCCTTTAATTTTATGGAAGCACAATCCATAATTAAATTTTATTTCCAAAATAGAGTTCATTTTTCGTAATCCTTTTCTCAAAAAATAAACTTTTATTCTTTTTAAAATAAATAACATAAAAATTTAGTTTTCACTCAAGCCAGTTGTCACATATTAACATGAAGTGGGAGGATTACAAAAAAAAAATAGACATGTATCATATTAGTGGAAACATGTGATCTATTATCTATTTTGAATTTCAAAATGCTGATAACATGTGTCCAATTCTGTTGGAACGAGGTTCCCTAACCTTCATTTTCGGTACAAATTTGTAATAGTTGGTCTTGTGTAGGGGTTTTGGGGTGGGTCAACGCCCTTAATGTTTTGTAATGGGTTAAAGGGTAGCTCTAGGGTCTACAAACCATGGTTTGCGGACCATCAGATATAAAAGGCTATGATGTTATAAATAGATATATATTTGGGTCTAGTAGGTAAGTAAGTCATAATATTGATGCTACGTATGAATTTTTAAGATCCGTTTGGGTTATTTTGCATAAGGACTCCTGCTAGCTGTGTGCGCGGAGATCCTCAGTCCTGCTGTGTGTGGACCCTGCTAAACTGTGTGTGGGGGTTGTGTTTGGGTTGTAAGTGAATTTTTTATGCTAATGAATACGAAATATATTTGAAGTACCTTTGTGCTATCTTGATTGATTGTGTTTACTGTTGAAGCACATATGTGATATTTATTTAAGCTACGAATGTATCTGTGATCTATAATTGGTTGCGATTATAATGTTCTATGATGGTATTTTTCTGATGCACATGTGGATGCGAATGTATTGATTAGATTTGTTAGTGACAATAGCTTTGCTATGGTTATGTGTTGATTATACTGTTAAAAGAGCTGTGAATAGATTCATTCTATGCAAACCTAATAAGCTACAACACGTATCTACCTTAAATTACCTACTCTCTCTAAGGGTGTGGAAACCTGGTTCCAGCAACCTCCCATACTACTTCAGGTGAGACCTTGGCCTATGAAAGTAGGTCATTGTATAAAGGGCCAATAGTATAGGGGTTTGTTGGAAAACCTTAACCTTCGAACCTAGGTTAGGACCCCTCAAGGCAACAAATGGTTCTGTTGCTGGGACCGAGAGCATTTTGAGAGAGAGATCAAGTAATGCCATGAGGCCGTTGGATACCTAAGAAAGCTGAACTTGAAGACTGGTTTGAAAGACATATTCAGGAATTTGCTGAAAAATAGAATCGCAGCACGAAGCTGACAACTGAGAAGTGGAAGAATAAGTACATATTCACTGAATTTTATGAAATTTTCTTTGTAAATTTTGCGCCTGAGCTTCAGGAGTGGTTAGCGAGGCTCGTGGAATTTCAAACATGTTGGAAGGACGATTAGGTTATGGAGTGGATGCTAGAATTGATTCAACAATTGGAGAAGACTGACAACACGATCACCCGTATGGTAGATCATTGGGTGGACATTGTGCTAGGGGGATTTGTAATGGAATTCATAGTCGATCAGTTTGTGTCCTATTCTAAGGCAGAGTCGAGGTTCTTAAAAGGTTTCAGAGGTATCTTCTTACAAACATTATCATTGCTATTTAAAATATTACTGTGCGAAAAAGGCATTCTATGTAGCCACATCGAATGAGTGACCTATGATTAGAGAGAAATTAGAAAACGAAGTGGTAAGTACTACCAAACCAATCGAGAAGGGGATAGATCCATCTACAGTTCATTAAGAGATTCGACTGTGCACACAGGGAATAGTCCTCCAGCTCCACCACCTTCAATTTAGCATAAGGGTAAGGACTCACCCACACCTCTGCCACCACCAGAAGAAGATATGGCCACACACATGAAGCTACCCACCTTCAAGGGTGTAGTATATAAAGATATCGTTCGATTTTGGTTTGTAGTAGAATTAATATGGACTGCACAAAATGTGGCTAGTGATGTTGTAAAGAGAGCACAGTTATCCCTTACCTTTGAAAGAAGGGCCTTGGACTGGTATATGGGGTACTTCGGCTAACATGTGGATCCATCTATTCAACAGATTAAGAAATCTTTAAAATAGCAATTCCGGAAACCTATGTCCTACTCGCAGCTAGTAACCGACCTAAAAGAATTTAGATAGGGACCCACTAAGTCTGTATAGGAAGATGATCAGTGGTTAAAGAAGGTTATCAGATATGGGGAATTTCAGTATGATGGTAGGCATAACAAGGAATGGTTTATCACTATGTTGCTACCTCACCTGCACAGACCTATGGGTCAGTAGGCGATTGAGACGCAAGAGAAAGCCTTGGAGATTTCTATGAAACTAGAAGCTACACCAAGAGATGATGCCCAGTTCGGGGTGAAATAGATCCATGGACAGTTGGAGGAAATGCACCTTGAAATCCAGAATCTATGAAAAGAACAAGGGAAAGAAGCTAGCCCAGACGTATGGTGCATACAATGCAAGGTGTCTGGCCACACCAGGGATCAGTTCCCTCTGGTGGCAGACTAGATGCAGGTTGGGGGACCGATCCCATTGCACCCTAAAGAGGCGACCGGGCCGAGTGGTCCAACATTATAGTGCGTTGATTGTCGCGTTGCCAAACTACACGATACCAACCACTGTCCTCATCCTAGTGCTTATGTTACAGAATTAAAGCAACATTGGTGTTGATTTTTCTCCTATGTGGGACATGACAAGCATAACTATTGGACCTATGACTTGATGATACACCGAGGGAACCTATATAGGGTACAGGCTGACCCTTCTTCACCACTATCTCCCTCAGGCAGAGGAGGCTCCCCAGTAAGAGGCAGGGGAGGGGGAAGGGGTGGAGGCGCAGGTCAGGGAAAAGGGAAATTGATCTGTTACAACTGTGGAAAAATAGGGCACTTCACAAGGGACTGTCCGAACGCTGCATGAAAATATTGCCAATATTGTAGACAATTGGATCAAGTGATCGAGGATTTCCCAGTACTGATAGCAAAAATGCAGGAAAAATATTAGACGCCAATGTAGAATGTGCAGAGGGTTAAGGCGGAGCCACACGATGAGGGACCATGTATTAATGTCATAATGTGCAGTGGCATGGCCACTGGGGGAGCTGAGGATAAATCTATGGCTGAACCCCTTCTGGAAGGCTACTATCAAAAATTAAAGCCTGGACCTACAGAAGGAAAAATAAACCTTTTTCGTAGCCCAAAATGACTTTGGCAAGGATGAGGCATCTACCTCCAAGGCTCCAACAAACCTAAGAGTGGAAAATGAAGTTAAACCATTCCTACAAGCATGTATGAAGATTCTACGAAACCAAAAGGTGGTAGAAAATATTAAAATAATGATAGAGAGTTGCATGAAAAGAACTGACCCTCCTACAAAGGTTAGAGATGTTCACAAGTTGTACAAGCACAAGAAGCGTATGGGGCGGGAGATGCAGCTAACAGCGCAAATTGACGACTATGAAATGGATCAGGTAATATTCTATCTAGGATCAAATGCAAACGTACTTCCTAAGAAAACATGGCAGGGGATGGGAGAACCTAAGCTGGAATGGTCCACTATACTGTTGTGCATGGCTAACCAACAGAAAATCATACCATTAAGGAGGTTGTCAAAGATTATGGTAGATATGGTAGGATTTAAGGTACGAATAGATTTTGAAGTCATTCAAATTGTGGAAGATGCGGACCCTTATCCTGCACTCCTAGGATTGGATTGGGTGATAGACATGGGAGGCATTATCAATCTAAAGAAAAGGTGCTTGGTTTTTGAAAATTAGGGTACGAGGGTGATAGTCCCACTAGACCCACAAAAGGAGAGCGGTATACAGAACCAGTGCCCTAAGAAGAGGATGTGGATCACATTTATAAATTAATCATTGGGGACAAGGATTGGATCAATCCTACAGTTGATGGTGCTCTTTTCTGGGAGAAAGACAATGAATGCCTCTCTGACTCCAATGGGGAGATAGAAAATTGGAAGAATTGGTTACATGATGTATCTGCACTATGATGTCTCTGGATCATGAAAATCTTCCGATGTATCTCCTCAAAGGTAACAGAATTGCCCTACTTTGATGGTTTTGATAGTGTTAGATATTTTCTGCAAACATTTGAAGCAAAATTCCCAAGGGAACGAAGAATTTGGGGAGTTAACCTAGCAATGCGCACAACCTTGACGCAATGGTGGGAAACAAATTAGGGGATGTTCCAGGATTGGGAGGAATGTCGCGAGATGATGGTCCTACAGTGTGAACCCCTGGTTCACCTACGCATGAAGACTTTCCTTGGCCCAAGAGACCCACGCAAGCACTTTTAAGCATGGATGGAGGAATGGTGTGAAATAACTACGGATGAATGGGTCCACCTATTCATTCATGCCTTGGGGACAATCTCCACCTCATGGTATTTAGATGAAGGAGTACATAAGCACACCTGCCACTGGGAAACCTTCAAGGACGATTTTGTAGGGACGTTTGGGTTAATAGGTGCAACGGAGGCACTTGACGAAGCCCTGCAGGATATAGATGCCTTAGTATTTGATGAATCATGCCCTCATGCAGCATTTGGGGTGCCAACATGGGAGACACAGATGTAGGATATTGTCAACTACCACAATATGTCAATGGAGGAATGTGATGAATACCCACGAAATATGGCTATCACGGAGTTGGAAGGAGAGCACGTAGTTGCTGGACCCCCACTGTAGACCATCGATGTGGCTAAGCCTCTTAATCTACGAGAATTCAACATTGGAACGAAGGAGAAACCTAAGCTAGCTAAAATTAGGGACCACTGGGATGATGATACTATTGGAAGAGTCACGAAACTCCTCACAGAATACCAGGACCTATTTCCTACGAAATTCTCAGAATTCAAAGGGATTACAGGGGACCTAGGAGTCATGCGCATCACTTTAAAACCAAATGTGCGCCCTATGAAGCAACGCCTTTATCGATTGAACCCCATGTATAAGCAGAAAGTCAGGGAAGAACTTGACAAAATGGTAGCTACAAGTATCATTGAACCAGTCAAAAAGTCAGATTAGGTAAGTCCTATGGTGGTTCAGGAGAAAAATAATGAAGGAGAGATACACATCTGTGTTGACGTGCAAAATTAAATGATGCCTACGTACATGATCCCTTTCCTATGCCATTCTCAGATGAAATCCTTAATAGCATGGGGGGGGGGGGGCATGAAGCATACTCATTTACGGATGGGTTCTCAGGCTACCATTAGATCAGGATCGCACCTGAAGATCGCAGTAAAACTACCTTCACCATTGAATGGGGATCTTTCCAGTATATTGTCATGCCATTTGGGCTCAAGAATTCCCCTGCCATCTTTTCACGAGTGGTGGCTTCAGTATTCAAGGAGTTCATCCACAAGTTTTTGGAGGTATATTTTGATGACTGGACCATATTTGGGTTGGTAAAGAAGCACGTCTCAAACTTGCGCATGATGTTGGATTCTTCTCAAAAGCACCAAATTTCCCTGAATATTAAGAAGTGCATATTTTGCGTACCCTTTGGGATCTTACTAGGCCACATAGTCTGTCGACAAGGATTGATGGTTGACCCCGCCAAGGTAGCAATTATCATCAACCTGGTAGTTCCTACTACTGAGAAACATTTTCGCTCTATCCTTGGACATACAGGCTACTACATGAATTTCTTTCAAGGGTACGCGCTAATCACAACACCCATGGAAAAGTTGCTAAAGAAGGACGTTTATTTTTTTTGTGATGAGGAGTGTCAAAAGAGCTTCGAACTACTCAAGGAGAAGATGGTCTCTTCACCTATCCTCATATTCCCTGACTAGGCGAAGGTTTTCCATGTTCATGTAGATGTGTCAGGGATCACCCTTGGAGCTGTCCTTACACAGCCTGGGGAAGGAGACATCGATCATCCAGTTTCATTTTCTAGTAGAAAACTCTCTATTGTGGAGCACAACTACTCCACTACTGAGTGTGAGGGGTTGGCCATGGCATACACCCTATAAAAATACTAGCATTATCTATTAGGAGGGCACTTCAAGATGTTTACATGTCACTCGGCTTTGAAGTACCTAGTGAATAAGCCTATGTTGGAGCGGAAGATTTGTTGATGGCTGTTACTATTCCAGGAATATCAACTTGAGATTATCGTGAAGCCAGGGAAACTAAATGTCGTGCCAAACCACTTATCTTGAATCGACAGTGGCAAAGAGCCCACCAACCTAGAAGAAGGACTACCTAATGCGCAACTGTTTGATATTAATATAGTTGATGTGCACTTCACCGACATCATTCAATTCTTAAATACAGTAATGGTGCTTGCAAAGTATTCGGTACAATAGAAGAAAGAATTGGTAACCTGTGCAGTTGATTTTACCATCATAGCAGGCCACATGTATAAGCTGGGAGTTGATGAAGTGCTGCAAAGATACGTTTTGGAGTATGAAAGGCATGCCATCTTAGCAGAAGCCCATGGGGGCGTATCAGGAGGTCACTACACAGGGAAAGCAACGATGTAGAATATCTTGAGAGTTGGGTTATGGTAGCCCACACTACATAGCAACTCTCATGCATTTTGCAAAGCCTGCGACACATGCCAAAGGATAGGAAGGTCCTCGCGTAGAGACTAAATTCCCCTGCAACCGCAGATGGCCCTACAATCATTTCACAAATGGGCCATCAACTTCGTTGGGCCCATCAACCCGCAAGGCAAAAAGACAGGTGCACACGACATCATCACTGTGACTGATTATGTAACTAGATGGTTCGAAGCACAAGATGTGAAGGATTGCACTATAGATACCACTACGCACTTCATTTTTCAACATATTCTAACTAGCTTTGGTTGTCCAAAGATCTTGATGAGCGATATAGGTAAGTATTTTTTTTAATGAAACAATACAGTCCTTGACTAAAGAATTTTGGATCCACCACACGAAAAGCACCCTGTATCATACACAGGAAAATAGAGTTATAGAAGATTTTAATAAGATCTTGGAACATGCACTGACCAAGGTCTGTAATATCAATTGCAGTGACTAGGACATGGGCATCCCATCAGTTCTTTGGGCTTATTGAAGCAGTTGCAAGAAATTGACTGGGAAAACACCATTTCATATGGTTTATGGAAAGGAGGCCATTATGCCCATGGAGTATATTATTCCTAGCCTACGCATCATAGCCTTTACAAACATGGTGGAGCCTGATATCATGGAGGAACATTTAGCACAGCTCATGGCATTGGAGGAAGATCAGTTCATTGCTAACTTCCATCAGCAAGTTCAGAAAGCCCGAGAAAAAGCATGGCATGATCGGCATGTTCGGAAAAATATCTTTGTGGAGGGAGAATTGGTCTTGATATACGATAGCCAGTTTTCGAAGCACCCAGGAAACTTCCACCAGCATTGGCTAGGTCCCTATATGGTAAAAGAAATTACTGATGGAGGAGCTATCCGGTTAGCCACACTACGTGGTGATATGGTAGAAGGATATGTCAATTGTAGCCAACTCAAACCATACCAGATCAAATGGCTATATGGCTGGAGTAGTTGTATGGGGTGGAATGCGTGCAGGAAGGGGGACAAACGCAGGCAGGACCGTGGTACTTGTTGGGATCATTCACAAGTCTGGAAGCCTGGGGAGGTGCACTAGAAGTGTAGGGGTCGAACGCAGCCTAGAGAGGTATGCTGGGAGAGCATGGGTGCACTGGGAGCAAAGGAGGTGTGATGGAATCACAGGGGTAGTATACAGTTGTGAAAACTAGCTATTGGAAAAGTAAAAATGGATAAAAAGCAAATTTTACTGTTGAAAGGAGCAGGTGGCCAGTAATTGATGAGGTTATTTCAGAAGATTTTTTACCATTTACTTGATGGTAAGTTTTTGATAAGCCTCATCCAACCGTTGGTTGATCTCCTAGGCTATAAAAGCAGAAAGGTAGATCAAAAGGGGATTCCATGCATCTTGAACAGTTTGTGCTTTGCGAAATTTCGTGACTATTGTGCTTTGTTAATGTCTGAGCGAGCTACTCCTTCTAATAGTAGCAATCCTGAATTTATCTTCCGAGCAAGAATCAGGGCAACTAATCTGGCCGAATCTTCACAAATCGTGGTCTCCACTGATGTGGTTGAAGAGGTCACCCTTGATGTTGAAGAGGTTGTGTCCACGCCAACAAAGGGAAAGCAGGTTGAAAAGAAGAAGGGTAAGGGGAAGAGCAGAGGAGAAATCATAGGGGAGGACTACAGAATGGGCTGGAGGAAAGCCACGCACCTCCCCTCGGAATGTGAACTCCCCCTGAATGGTGCCCTAGAAACATTCGCCTAACCCATCAAAGAGACCTCTCTCTGCTCAGGAGGAAGCTCGAATTGTGAAACCCATAAATTGGCTACCACCATATGTTCAACCTCATAGGCCTTTGGTGCATAGACCCAATAATCTCGATGGGATGCACACCTATCTACAAATGCCTCTGATTCCAAGTGAGGTCCCTATCGTTGGAGAATCATTTGGCAAGATCCACACGGTCAAATTCGATGATCATGACCTAGCCAACATAGAGGCCTTCCCCAAATTGGCACTGGAATTACATCTCGAATGGGTATTTGAGGGTGACATGCTGAAGGTAGTCCCCATGCCGTGGACAAGTGGGTTGGCTGGTTCAGGGTTATTAAATATGTTGCGGATGCCTCACTTTGGCCACTACAATGTCACCAACCGAATTGTGTGACAATTGCGACCTCTGGTCCATGAAGACTACTTATGGATCCATGACCACATTCCCATAGATGCAACGCTCATTCACCATATTACTAGTCTCCACATGAAGTGGTTGAATCCCATGGAGTGTGTTGGTAAGAAATATGAGCAGCAGATTGCTGATAAGGTGTGTGATGATTACCATGTTGAACGAAACACTTGGGGGTTCATGATTAGCACTATTAGCGACCTCGATGCGCGTATGGGCACCTTTTTGTTAGCATGCAAAATGAGGCAAAAATTCCAGGTTGCCACGGTCCTCGCATATGTTATTCAGTTGGCTAGCCATTGTGAGAAAGGGGTCTGCTTCAACTGGTCTGAGTTCCTGTGTAATTAATTTCTAGAGAATGTGCGTGAAGCCCAGGTTCATGGAAGGGCATTCTGCTACTCCTATTTGTTGCTCCTCATCGCGTTGGTTGCATGGGAGGCCCCGGAAGACTCAGTCCTACCTCAGCTCGAGTAGGATATGTGTGAAAGGCCACGGTATGTGAATATGAGAGATTCAAAGGATGAGCAGTGCATCGAAGATAATAAAGTCTTATGGGCCTTATTTTAGAGCTGGCTCACAGCAGCAATCCACTCTCAACCATGCTTTTCACCAAAAATCTATGACAAGTACAAGAGCATCGCAGCTTTTCAAGTCACAATGCACAATGTGCAAATCCGGGGCTGCAAGTATCCAGCGTGGGTATCACTACCCTATATGGTTGTGAACGATAATATTGACCATATTATTTCTACTTGGCATCTACACTGGAAACTAGGCCTCAAATCGGGTATGCATGACACTGCAGTTACGAGTACCAAGAAGACTACCCTGCTTGACAATGCCAAGGAGACAGAAGGACATGGCAAGAATGTCGAGAAGGGTGCAAAGCCTGAATCACAGAAGGATTCATAGTAGGATCTGGGTGTAAAGGGTCTGGATGTAGAGGGTGTTGACTCCCCTTCAGTTATGAAATGGGCTAGTGACCCTATTAAAGGCCAACAAAAGAAATGACTAGCTACAAGGTCGAGTAGGGATACTAAAGTAACTCTGACAGAGGAAGACCTAGAGAAGATAGCGGACATAGTCACCCTCACCTCTGAAGATAAATGGTTGGCTTTGGAAGAGCAGCAAAAGGCCACGGTCACTACACTTCAGTCAGAGCTTTGAGCTCTACAGCTCAAAACTAACACTCTGCAGACAAGCATGATTCAGACCAGGCCTCCCTAGCATCCAGGAGTGAATTTATCATCACAACGGAAAGCCGCCTCTGCCCTCTTCCAAGTGCAGCATTCGTCTTCAGCCCACCTGCCTTATGAGCACAGGTCCAGGCCTGCGCAGAGGTACAATTGAATTTAGCCTGACTGCTGCATGAACTGCTGCAGGTCCTTCACGCCTCCTTGTTCGAGGGGATTCAACATAGAGACCGCCGGGTGTACTAGTAGATTAGTACATCTGAGTAGAAAATTTTGTATAGAACCACTGAGGTGTCCCAGGCGCAGGCTACATGCACCCTCGTCGCCACACAATAGACCGAGCTAGAACACCTAATTAGTAGGCTCTGTGCATATGTAATTGAGGATATCCCAGCTTCTACTACCCCCCAGGCAAAGGTTGAGTGGCGTTTTTCAACACTAAGGGCATCAAGGACTGAAATTCAGGCTGTCAAGACAGAGATGGAACATCAGATTGCTGCCTTACAGGCCAAATTGCAGCTAGAAACTCCACCTGAAGTAAAGAGCCCAGCGAGCTGTACTGGTCATCGAGGCCACCAATACTATTACTGCTCAAATTTCTCAAGGCAGAGAGTTGTTGGAGACAGCTGTGTAGCTTTGGTCTAAGGTGTAGCGCGACCCTCTCCTCCATGATTTTACTCAAGAGCTGCGACAAAAGGAGGAAGAGTTTGAACAACTTGAAGCTACTATGTCTAGTTTGATTCCAGCTCAGCGCCTGGCACGACTATGTATCAGCCACACACTTCGAGATGAAATTGAAGATCTCGACCACAAAAATAAGGTTCTCAGCAACCACCTTAAGCCTTGGGTCGATGAAGCCCTCAAGCTCTCTCAAGAAGTGCATGATGCAGTCAAACAACTGAACTAGACATTGGAAAGTGTCACGACTGCTACTGAAGGTCCAAATTCACAGAAGTTGGTGGATATTGCTCATAATGCTGTTGTGCAGAGTGAAGGAGTGTTGTCCCCACTGGTTGATGTGATCAAGTAGCTTCATGTGAAGATGAAAACCCCACGACTGCAGTGACTCGAGATGAGTCAAAAGATTGTGTTGGCGGCCTGTTGGAAAGAGGTTCCCTAGCTTGCGTTTTTGGTACAATTTTGTAATATTCAGTCTTGCGTATGGGTTTTGGGGTGGGTCAAAGCACCTAATGTTTTGTAATTGGTTAAAGGGTAGCTCTAGGGTCTGCAAACCACCATCTGATAGCAAAGGCTATGATGTTATAAATAGATAGATAGTTCGATCTAGTAGGTAAGTATTTCATAATATTGATGCTACGTACGAATTGTTAAGATCCTTTTGGGTTGTTTTGTGTAAGGACTCCTATTGGCTGTGTGCGTGAACATCCTCAGTCCTGTTGTGTGCAGACCCCGCTAAGCTGTGTGCACAGGCTGTGTTTGGGTTGTAAGTGGATTTTTTATGCTAATGTATGCGGAATATATTTGAAGTACCTTTGTGCTATCTAGATTGATTTTTTTTACTGCTGAAGCACATCTGTGATATATATTTAAGCTTTGAATGTATCTGTGATCTGAACCTGGCTGTGATTATAATGTTCTATGATGGTATTTGCTGATGCACACATGGATGCGAATGTATTGATTAGATATATTAGTAATAATAGCTTTTCTATGGTTGTGTTTATTACACTATTAAAAGAGCTGCAGATAGACTCATTCTATGCGAACCTTATAACCTACAACACAGATCTTCCTTAAATTACCTACTCTCTCCAAGGTGCAAAAACCTGATTCGAGCACCCACCCATACTACTTCAGGTGAGACCTTGGCCTGCGCAAGTAGGTCATTGCCCAAAGGGCCAGTAGAATAGGGGTTTGTTCACAAACCTTAACCTCCGAACCTCGGTCGGGACCCCTCAAGCCAAGAAATTCCAAACAAAAAGTGTCGAAATTTTTCAATTTCAAAATGTTGATAACATGTGTCTAATTCCAAATAACAAGTGCCCTTAGCTTTCCTTGGTCCATTCCATTAACTTATCCTTAGTTTTAACCATTTCATTATGTTCTAACTAATAGCCCTACTTCTATTCTCTAGTAGAAAAATGCTTCGGAAATATTTGGCATAACATTCTTGATACATGCATAGAACCGACTGTGAAATTTTGATAGAAAGATATAGTCGGGCCTATGGAAATTTCAAGCCTGGAAGTACAAAAAGGATTGTTTAGATTCACACATTCATCAATAAATTGGTAAGAAGATGTTTCTAAATGTTTAAATTATGGTGATATCTTCAATAAGTGGTTAAATCAGTGTTATTAATGGTTTAAATTGCAAATATCTGATTTGATTTCTCTCTATCTGATCATGGAGAATTTTTCTTGATAAAAATATGTAGATAAGTAACAAAAATAAGGCAATTTTTTTATTCTAATTGATTCATTGTTTCATGCAACCATAGAAAATAGTTTGTTTTTTACATTGTGGTTGTAATTGATTTTCTATAATCAATTTATTTTTATTTTTATATAATCTCACCCTCTCAAAATGTTTTACCAATATAATGGAATATAAAAATTAAAAGAGATTAAATTTCATTTTTTTCTAAACATTTGTCACTCACTATGAATAAAATATCATAATTAAAAAGATTAACTTTTCATTTTTCAAAGAGAGGTTTTTGGCTCACTATTAATAATCCTCTATCTATGCTAATTTTGGTTTAGATATAATGGATAATTTTTTTAATGAGAATGAATTAAATATAATCATTTCATCTTTGTAACATGTAATTATATTTTTGACAGATCTGTTTTACAAAATTTATTTTCATTTTCCATCAAGCATAGAGATTTCTACATTATTGGGAGAGGAGACATGTACATTTCGAGGGGAAAATGGAAAATAGCTACAACTAAAATGGAAAATAGCTGCAACTAAGCTGCAAAATGAATGATTTTCCAGTGCACCCATAAAGTTCCAACAACGTTAATATGGGGACCATTGCAATTACGAGAAGGGCAGACAATTTCACCCATTTCATCTAACACCATTAAACCAGGATCACCATCACAGTAATTTATGAATAGTATACTCACCCTCTATTTCAGGTCTCAATTATAGAAGAGAACAAAAATCACATATGATGGCTGACGAAAACTTTCTTAGATGATACATATGGGAGGCCATAACTTGCAGAAACCAAGCAACTGAAAAGTGTGGAAACATATGGAAATCTAAAGAATTGTTCCACCTTCTTGTTTTTATTAATCTTCCCAAAAGTAAATCTGCAGAAATTTGGTATTAATTTATGAGATTTTAATT
The DNA here is from genome assembly GCA_034641835.2 of Pinus albicaulis. Classification (NCBI taxonomy): domain Eukaryota; kingdom Viridiplantae; phylum Streptophyta; class Pinopsida; order Pinales; family Pinaceae; genus Pinus; species Pinus albicaulis. The sequence continues at coordinate 756,034,179 of CM076575.1, read as the reverse complement.
AATTAATATTTGTATTAATTTATGATTTTGCATTGATTTAGATTTTATATTAACTTATTTTTGTGCTTCTTGTTGTATTTCTATTCAATCTATTTTTATAGTTGTGTTAGTGATGTCTTTAATTATATCTTTAATATAATTCACTTCTAAAAAAGAGAAGAAATTAGGTTTTAAATGTTCATTTAATTCAAAACTATTTTTTTTTTAATAATATAAGGATTCAATTATTTTTACATTCTCATCATATTTACACTAAATTTATGTCAATATTATTTTTTGGTTTTATTAAAATACAAATACACTAAGATATATATTTAAAAAATCAACTATATTTCATATTCCTTCAATTTAAATATTTTAGAAAAATAATAATATTTACATCTTCATTAATTTTAAAACGAAGTTATGTTAATAATATTCCATCATGGAAGAGATAAAAAAATATTTCCTATATCAAAATATTGAGATGATGTTATTTATATTTTTCTTTGGAAAGATGAATCTAGATTTTAATAATATGCATATTTAGGTTTAGGTTGTTTTTAAAATTTTAGTTTTAGATTTAACTAGAGTGAATAGTGAATAGTTGAACAATACACTGCATAATATTTTGATATATTATAGGAATCCACACAATGATAATTGTAAAACAAAAATGGATACAAAAATTATTTTTGCTGGTGATCCTTTTCAAATTCAATGAGTTAGGGAATTTTAACTTTTTTGGTTGTTGTTTATACCAACAAATCTTGAATGATCATTTTAAAAGTGGTTCATAAATAATTCCTATATACCTATTTAGCTAATTGTATACTAGTGAAGCTATATTGCTCCTCTTTCGAAGTCAACATTAGTAGCTTGCAAAGTGTGGTAATTTAAATATTGGTGTAATACTAATTACATAATGAAACACACTTATATATGTTTTAAATTATTTAATTTAGATATGTTTTAAATAATTTTTTTTATAATGTTAAGTAATTTTTATAAATAATGTTGTATAAGGAAGACATCTTCCAATTATTCGAAGTATTTAAAGAAGCAGATTTTATTTAAATTTATTGTGGAGTTTTTTTATCTATAATATCTTTGTTCTTTATCTACATCAATATATTCAACCTTCAAATTATTTGTTTTATTCAAATAACTACAATTTACAATAATAATGTGTTACATTTGATGCAAAATTATGCTGATATTTGAGTTAGTAATTATTGTTGTATAATTTACTCCACTTATATTTAATATTTATGAAATATGTGATAATCATTTATAATTATGTTTAATATTAAATTTAGGTTTTTAAATATCAAGTTTAGGTTTTATAATATTAAATTTATTTTTAATAATAATATAATATTATTATTTTAGATTTATAATAATAATAATAATAATAATAGGTTTTTATAATATTTATTAATAACATTAATAATGATTGTTATTAACAATATTTTAACATGAAATTTCATTAATATTAACATTTTAATAATTATACAACACTAATATCATTTATTAATAATATTTTCTTCATAAAAACATTCATAATATTAATAGTAATTAATATGATTAGATTTAGCTTTAAATTTAATAATGTTAAGTTATTATAGTAATGGTTGATAACATTATTATTTAGTATTATTAATACTATTTTAATATTAATTCTCACTAAATTAATATCAACACTTATACAATATTAATAACAAAATACTAATATCAATTATAAAATATTAATATTAATTCTAATATTAATATTTTATATTAACTCTTAATATTAATATTAATATTAATATTAATATTAATATTAATAATAATATTAATTAAAAAATTTTAATATTAATATTAAAATAAGATTAAAATTATACAACACTAATATCATTTATTAATAATATTTTCTTCATAAGATTAATACTAATTAATGTGGTTAGGTTTAGGTTTAAATTTAATAATGTTAAGTTATTATAATAATGGTTGATAAAATTATTATTTGGTATTGTTAATATTATTTTAACATTAATTCTTACTAAATTAATATTGGCACTTATATAATATTAATAAAAAAAAATTAATATTAATTCTAATATTAATATTTTATATCAATTCTTAATATCAATATTAACACTTATATAATATTAATAAAAATTATAGAATAGTAATATCAATTATAAAATATTAATATTAATTCCAATATTAATATTTTATATTAACTCTTAATATTAATATTAATATTAATATTAATATTTTTAATATCAATATTAATAATAATAATAATATTAATATTAATATTTATTAACAGATTTAAATATTAATATCGTTAACATTATTAACATTAAATATCAATAAAATTTTACTATTAAAATTGAATATTATTCATTATTAATTTTAGCATTATTCATTATTAATATTAATATTAATTATTATGATTTTCAATATTAATAATATTTTTATTATTTATAAACATTGATTATCGATAGTAATAATATTAAATAACTTTAAGTTTTAGGTTTATTATGTTATATAATATATTTGATAAAATTTTAGATTTATAATTTGTTTATATAGTTTAATAAATTAAAATATATATTAATGGTCTCATATTATAATTGATTAGCACATTTAACTTTTATTAAGCATAGATTACTATTTTTTTATTTCTATGTGTCTAGATGATTAATGCTGATGTAAACTTATGCAGATATTTGAGTTAGTAATTAATGTTGTATAATTGACTCTACTTATATTTAATATTTCAGAGATATGTGATAATTATTTATAATTATGTTTAATATTAAATTAGATTTTTAAATATTAAGTTTGTATTTTTAAATATTAAATTTATTATTATTTAAGTTTCATATTAAATTTAGGTTTTATAATATTAGGTTTAGTTTTCATAATAATATAATATTTTCATTTTATATTTATAATAATAACAGGTTTGTATAATATTGATTAATAACATTATTAATAATGATTATTATTAATAATATTTTCTTCGTAAAAACATTCATAAGATTAAGAGTAATTAATATTATTAAGTTTAGGTTTAAATTTAATAATATTAAGTTATTATAATAATGGTTAATAATATTATTATTGAGCATTCTTAATACTATTTTTAATATTAATTCTCACTAAATTAATATTAACACTTATATAATATTAATAACAAATATAGAATACTAATACTAATATCAATTATTAAGTATTAATATTAATAATTGATATTAATATTAATAGCATTAAACAATAGCATTAATGCTATTGTTTAATAGTTTTAATAGTTTTAATAGTTTTAATATAATTTTAGTATTGATTAATAAATTTTAGTATTAATATAATTAATATTAATAGCATTAAACAATATTATGGTCATGGTCCAATGTCACATTATGACAATCATGGTCATCCATGGTCCAACATCACTTTGTGACAAAGATTGCCTCAATATGAAAATCAACCTTCGTCCAATGTCGCATTATGACAAATATTGTCTCAATTTGAAAATCAATCATGGTCAACCACGGTCCAGCAATGCCCTGTGAAAAAGGTTGTGTCAATATGAAAATAAACGATGGTTAATGATGGTCTACCATGTTTATTTTAGGATCTATAATATTTATTCAAACGTCGCATTAAGACAAAGATTGTCTCAATATGAAAATCAACCATGGTCAACCATGGTCCGCCGTCACATTGTGACAAATATCGTCTTAATATGAAAACCAACCATCGTCAACCATCATCAACCATGGTCAACCATTATCGACCATGGTTAACGATGATTAATCATGGTCAACCATGGTACGATGTCGCATTGTGACAAATATTTTCTTAATATGAAAATGAACCATAGTCAACCATGGTTAATAATCATGGTCATGTTTTGACGAAGATTTTCTCTTTGTCCAACTTCACATTATGTCAACTACGGTCATCCATGCTCAATCATGGTCCAACATTGCATTGTGACAAAGATTGTCTTAATATGAAAATCAACAATGCTCAACCATGGTCCAACATTGTATTGTGACAAATATTGTCTCAATATAAAAAAAAATCATGGCTAACCATGGTAAAACGTTGCATTGTGAAAAATATTGTGTCAATATAAAAGGAAACCATGGTCAATGATGGTCAACACTGTTTATTTTAGGGTTTATATATATTGAGTTTATAATATTAAACCCTTAGATTTTATATTATTCCCTTAGGTTTTAGTATCAATCTCTTTTGTTTATTAGTCCCTTATATTTATAATATCAATCCCTTGGGTTTATAATCATGGTCACCGATGGTCCAATGTCATAATGTGAAAAATATTGTCTAGATATGAAAATCAACCATTGTCAACCATGACCATTCATTTTCAATCATGGTCCGACATCACACTATAAAAAAGTTTGTCTCAATATGAAAATCAATCATTGTCAACCATATTCGATCATAGTCAACCATGGTCAAATGTTGCATTGTGACAAAGATTTTCTCAAAATGAAAATCAATCATGGTCAATCATGGTAAATATGAAAATAAACCATGGTTGATCATGGTCAACCATTTTCTAACATCCCATTGTGACAAAGATTGTCTCAATATCAAAATCACCCATCGTCAACCATCGTCAACTATTATTAACCATGGTCCAATGTCACATTGTGATAAAGTTTGTCTCAATATGAAAATAAACCATGGTCAATCATGGTTAATGATCATCAACAACCATAGTCACATTATGAAAAATATTTTCCCATGGTCCAACTTCACATTCTCACAACCATGGTCATCCATGGCCGATCATGACCAACCATGGTCTAACGTCGCATTGTGACAAAGATTGTCAATATGAAAATCAACCGTGGTCACCCATTGTCAATCATGGTAAACCATGGTCAAGCATTTTCCAACATCACATTGTCACAAATATTATCTTAATATGAAAATAAATCATGATTAACCATGGCCCAACATCACATTATGACAAATATTGTCTCAATATGAAAATCAACGATGGTCAACCATGTTTTTTTAGGGTTTATAATATTTATCTTAGGTTAATATATAATGGATCTACAATATTAATCCTTTTTGTTTTTTAGGTTTTTAGAATTAATCCTTTTTTTATTAGTGCCTTAGGTTTATAATATCAATCCTTGGGTTTATTAATCTAAAGGTTGACATTCCTAGGGTGTAATATAAATGATAGGGTTTATAATATTAATCCTAGGGTTTAATATACATCCCTCACGTTTATAATCCATTAGGTTTATAATATAAATTCCTCGGGTTTATAATATTAATCATATGGCTTATATTCCTAGGGTTTAATATTAAGCATAGTGTTTACAATATTAATCTCTTGGATTTATTAATTTTATGGTTATATTCCTAGGGTTTAATATTAGTCCTATGGTTTTACGTTATTCTCTTGGGTTTATAATCCCTTGGGTTTTTAATATTAATCCTTTGGGTTAATTAATCCCTTGGGGTTATAACATTAATCGTAAGGCTCATGATATGAATATTAGGGTATAATGTCTTTTTTATAGTTTATAATATTTATCTTAGGGTTTATATCCCTTCAATTTATAGTATTAATCTATTGGGTTTAATTTTATTCCCTGTGATTTATAATCCCCTTCGTTTTTAACATTAATCCCTTGTTTTTATTAGTGCCTTAGGTTTATAATATCAATCCTTTTGGTTTATTAATCTAACCGTTCATATTCCTAGGGTATAATATTTTTGATAGGGTTTATAATATTAATCCTAGGGTTTAATATAAATCCCTCAGGTTTATAATCCATTAGGTTAATTATCTAAATTCCTTTGGTTTATAGAATTAATGAGATGGTTTATATTCCTAGGGTTTAATATTAAGCCTAGTGTTTACAATATTAATTTCTTAGGTTTACTAATTTTAGGTTTTATATTCTTATGGTTTATTATTCATCCTAGGGATTAATGATATTCCCTTGGATTTATAATCCATTTACTTTTTAATATTAATCCTATGATTTTATTAATCCCTTTGGTTTATAATATTAATATTAAGGTTCATGATATGAATCTTATGGTATAATGTTTATTTTAGGGTTTATAATATTTATCTTGGGGTCTGTATCCCTTGGGTTTATCGTATTAATCCATTGGGTTTAATATTATTCCCCTAGGTTTATAATCCCTTGCATTTTTAGTATTAATCCCTTGGATTTATTACTCCCTTGGTATTATAATATCAACTCTTTAATAGTGTAACATTGGAATGGTACAAAAATGTATCCAACGTCACAATGTGGCAAACATTATGAAAATAAGTCTAACAATCATTATCACAATGTTACATTACTTTGTAATCTATTCAATGTTGCACTGTTACATTATAGGTTTATAATATTAGTGTCTTTTAATATTCAGTTTATAATATTAAAGTTTAATATTGAGTTTCTCATTTGTAATATTCGGGTTTATAATAGTAATCTTAGGGTTTAATATCAATCCCTTGGATTTTTAATATTAATCCTTTGGGTTTATAAATCCCTTAGGTTTATAATATTAATCCCTTGGGTTTAAAATTATTCCCCTTGGTTTATAGTCCATTGAGTTTATAATATTAATCCCTTAGGTTTATTTTTATTTTTTATTTTTTTTCTTGTTTAGACTAATCCTAATCTTCCCATTTTTTCTCCTTCCATCCCACCCACGGGTTTCGAACCAGTGACTTTACAGAACATAATCCCTTAGGTTTATTAATTCCTTGGATTTATAGTATTTATTTCTTGGGTTTATAATATTAATCCTAAGGTTTATAATATCAATATTAGTATTTATATTCCTATGGTTAAATATTAATTATAGGGTTTAATGTTATTCCCCTAGGTTTATAATCCCTCGGTTCTTTAATATTAATCCAATGGGTTTAATAATCTCTTGATTTTATAATATTGTTCCGAGGGTTTCTAATATTAATCATAAGGTTTATATACCAAGGGTTTAATATTAAGCCTATGGTGTATACTATTAATCTTATTGTTTAATATTAATTCCTTTACTTTATAATCCATTTTTTTATAATATTAACCCCTTAGGTTTATTAATGATATAGGTTTATAATGTTGATTCTAAGGTTTATAATGTTAATCTTAGGGTTTAATGTTTATTTTAGGGTTTAATGTTTATTTTAGGGTTTATATCCCATGGGTTTAGAATATTAATTCTTTCTGTTTAATATTATTCTCATGTGTTTATAAGCCCTTTTATTTATTAGTCCCTTGCATTTACGATATCAATTCCTTGGGTTTATTAATATTAGGATTCATATTCCTACGATATAATATTATTCATAAGGTTTATAATATTAATCCTAGAGTTTAATTTAAATCTCTTGGATTTATAATCATTGGATTTATAATAAAAATTCCTTCAGCTTATTAATCCATTGGTTCAAAATATTAATATCTTTGGTTTAATATTAATATTAATTTCTTGGATTTATAATTTGATATTAATATTAATCTCTTGTATTTATTTCCAGCTTAATATTAATATATTTGAGTTATAATTTGTAATATCGGGGCTTAAAATATTAATCCTCAAGGTTTATAATACTATTATATTAGGTTTATCGATCCCTTGGGTTTATAATATTAATGTGTTGGGGTTTATTAATATCTTCGATTTATAATACTAATAACTAGTTGTGTTCATTAATTCCTAGGGTTTTGAATATCTTTGGTTTAGAATATTAATAATTTGTTGGGTTCATTAATCCCTTGGGTTTATATTGTTAATCCCTAGGTTTTATAATATTAATCTCTTAGGTTTATTGATTGCTTTTGTTAATAATCAGCAAAGTTTACAATATTAATCCTTGGGCTCCTAATATTAATCATTCCTTGTGTTTATTAATCACCTAAGTTTGTAATGTTAATTTCTTTGGTTTATTAATACCTTTTTTATTAATCACTTGGGTTTGTAATGTTAATCACTTTGGTTTATTAATACCATGGGTTTTTAATATTAATCCCATGGGTTTTTAATATGTTTGGTTTTTAATATGACTAATCTCTTGGTTTTATTAATCCATTGGGTTTATAGTATTCATCCATTGGGTTTAAAATATCAATCCATTTGGTTTACAATGTTAATCCCTTGGGCTTATTTCCTTTAGGATTTATAATATTAATCTTTTGGGTTTATAATATTGGGGTTTTTTATATTGGGTTCATAATTTCACATTTAGTATAAGGGTTTGAAGTATTCAATTTTTAATATAAGGGTTATAATATTGGGTTTATAATTTTATGGTTTATAATATTAACATTAATCCCCTAAGTTTATTAATATTAAGGGATTAAAATATTTTACCCTTGGTTTTTTAATATTTATAATCCGTTGGGTTTATAATATTAAGTGGTTGGGTATATTATTCCCAAGGGTTTATAAAATTAATCACTTCGTTTATATCATTAATCTCTTATGTTTATTATTAGAGTTTAAAATACTAATCTTATGGTTTATAATATTAATCTTTGGGCTTATAATATTGGGTTTTACAATGATAGGGTTTATAATATTAGATGTAATATTAAAGTTTAATATCATGATGTATCACATTGTTTTTATCAATAATGTAACATTTTAATCCTAGGGTTTAGTGTTTTTCCATTTAGTATATTTTCCCTTGGGTTTATAATAGTAATCTCTTGTGTTTATAATATTAATCCCTTAGATTTGCTATATTGTAGTTTTTAATTTCTGGTTTATAATATTGCATTTACTATGAGGATGTGAAATGTTCGGTTTTTAATATTGGGATATATAAAATTGGGTTTAATGTTGATTTTTTTTATATTAGGGTTTATAATATTAATTCTATGCTTTAAAATATTTACTCTAAGGTTTATAATATTAATCTTAGGGTTTATAATGTTAGATTTTATAATATGAGGTCTTGTAATAATTGATTTAATATTTTTATCTAGGAATTGTTCATAAATTTATCATTATGTATAAAATATATTGATAGTTAAATATTAACATGTTAATAAATTTATATTAATCATTAAGATAAAGATGATGAATAAATAAGTATTATTAGTAATAACCCTATATTATTATTATTATATTATGTTAATTTTTTTATTGTTATATATATGTGTGTGTTTTTGTAATTTATATAGTGATAAATAAGTATAAATAGTTAATATTTAATAGTCATATTAACACTATATCTTTAATAATTATTAATGTAACTGAGAAATTCCTATTGATGTATATCAACCACATTTACTAATGTGATTGAATATTAAATATGTGTTTCATATATACCTATTAACATATATAAACCACATTGGTAAATGTGATTGTGCTAATAATATTTATTCTTAAAATCATTTACTCATTACCCAATTAAAATGTAGAATATATATATAACTCAGGATATATCTATATGTCTTTCATATATCCCATGAATGGTTTAGTTATAGCACAATATTGAAGCAGTTTCTGATCATTCGAGATAATGCATCCTAATAACTAAGTTACAGTAAATTCAAGTTTTAAGGGTTGTGCCACATGAGTCAAAACGCCATAAAATTAAATATTAAGCTAGTTTGGAATGGCATACAATAATATATATTTCAACTTTATGATTTTCAATGCAGGATCAAATCATCTGCATATATTGTAGCATTCATCTGATAATAATAATAAATAATAAATAAAGAATTTAATGAATAAAGAATGATGTGCTCTTTCAAAACGACCAAAAACCATAATATAATAACCACAATATCGAGGTGTTGTATTCACTGCTCTGGATTCTAGAAATTTGGTGCAGCCCACAGTGGGCAATGGTTCTTATTACGTATGCACGCGGATATTCTCACAGGTGTTATCTTGAGTTCTTTACTTTTAGATCCCTGATCAAGTCACGGAAACAAACACAGAATTATGAGTACCAAATTAACAAAAATGCATTTATATGATATCCAGCAAAGGAAGAGTATAACATACCTCTTTTCGGACTGCGATGTCTACATAGTTGATGAAAATCCCTAATGTTGGACATTCAGTGGATTCCATACTCATTTTACGATGATGTGATGTGGATTTATTCTTCCCTATGGGCATCTTCCTATAATCACCTCCACGCATGTCTGTGATTGTCTGTGATGAATAATAAGGCTATGACTGCAACTTGTTCGGAGGATTTCGACCTCTATGGATCAACAGCATCAATACTAAAGTTCCCATAACAAACAGAGTACCCCAAATCAACCTCTTGAATTCATGTGGATTTTGATCAGAGATAGGCCCCTCGGACGTGTCACTAATGTGCAGGTCCTCTAAATTTATTTCTGCGATTTCTGTCTGTTGTGTCAAAGAGGAGAAGATTTTGGATATTTTATTCTCCTGATCCTCTACAAAAATCTAATCAAGTTTCAGATAACTATGGATTTCTTGATAAATAGAACTGGCTTATTCTTCAATATGGCGGTTGCCATTATGTTGCTATATTGTAGCATGTATTGTTTCATGATCAATGTAGAAATAACCATGATCCCTATCATGTTCAATACGCTGAGTCTCTATAATATAAAAAGGTGCCATCCTGTCTTCTCTTGGGCAAATATTCATGGAATGACCAAAAATTTGATGGCCGAGCCGATTCAGCGGAGCTCTTCAAGTTAGCTTTTCAATATTCAAACATTCTCTAATAGATCTGAAATATTGAAATGCAAAATGAAAGAAAAGAAGTCCAAAGTCATAAATTTTACTCAGGATTCCCCTCGATGATTCTTTGTTTTGATCAAGCTCTAAAATAAACTTCATTGAAGGCTTTTGAAACCATTTGAGGTACTTTGTTAATCCCGTTGAGTTCAAATTTGAAAGTTGTGGTGCACTAAATAGATAATCTTCCCATTATCGGTAACAGTACAGCTGGTGCTGATGAAATTGGTTTTGACGGGCATTGCAGCAAATACTGAAAAGAAGAAAGGCAAGAGTATTGAGACTATCCAAATCATGGACTCGCGTTTTCTGAACCCTAAATTTCTTTCAGTGCTTTTCTAGTTTCGCCTTTCAGTCCTGGTCCTGACATGATCCGAAGTGTTCAAACATGTGGTGGAATTTGAACCCGATTGTTCAGACATTGTAACACCCCTAGTTTCATGTTTTTTAGGTTAGAAATTTGAACTTAAGTCCAAAAGGGGAGTGGACCCCAATGGACAATTATTGTGTGGATGTGGTTAATTAATTATTTATGACAAATAAATAAAATGTTTTGTGTGCACTATGACCAAATGAGATTTTTGAGATCACTTGAATAATCCATGAAGTATGGAAAGAGGTTAAGACTTTCCCCAAAATATTTCAAAAAGCCTTGAAATAATTTAATTCTAATTTATATTTTTGAGGAAAAATCTAAATTTCCCCAATGATAGAGGAGAGTAGTTGGGAAGAGGTAAAAAGTTGGAAAAGCAGAAAGCAGCTTTAAAGTCCCTAAATCACGGAAGCCTAGGCAAACAGGAATAAAATCATCCTGAAATTATTGACGTAGAATTAGAAACAGTGTCACGTCTCCCAGACCCAGCTTCTTATCCACATAACATAACTCAGATAATATTATATATGTATATATAATATTATCTATATATCTATATATATTTCTCAAGTCAGTTTTTCAGATTTTTGTCCAACTCTAGCTGATCAATAGGCCCTTCCTCAAACTTTCTAGTTTTCAAGCCTTATAGACTTTTCAGCATCTATAATCATAAAGTTTCAGCATCAAGGTATAGATGTATGCATCCACGTATACATCTATCTATATTTAGTTAATCTTCGTTGCTCCAACTACTTTTTCAGCAGTTTATATGGAAGGTAAATAGATGCTCTTTTCTTAGTATTTTTGAATGTGCTTACAATCTTCCTTTACACATACTTTGATCACAGATAACTGTAGGGCTCCTCCCTTATATTATTGTTATGATTATTCAACATACTTGAAATTCTGAGGCCTCTTAAACTCTTCCCTTGGAAATATAGGATTTAGAAATTTTTCTCAAATCAAATGGAAGTAAGGAAACCGAAGTTGATATTTTATACTCTCTAGATTTAGTTCCTCGTTCTTAGTTAGGAGTTAATTTTTTTGTTTCACATGATTAAACTTCTATGACATAAAGCAATACAAGTCTGAGTTCTACAATCCTTTTCATTGCAGTAGGACCATTCTACTGCCATCAATACTGTTATGACAGGTGTAGTTGTTTTGTGCTTGCTGTTCCTGGTTACTGTTTTGCTAACATTTTCTGTTTATACACACAGCAAATAACTATTCATTTAAAAGACAGCAAGCTACACCTGTACATAGTTATTAGATTAGCTATTCAAATGATCTATCATCTCTAACTGCATTACTGCAAGGTACTCATCCCTATAATCCAACCATTTGTCTCTGCTATCAATAGCTCTAGTTTGCAATTACATGAGTTACTGAACACATAATCAATCTAAAATTTGCATAATGAACCATAACATAGCAATTCATAAATTGCATAATGAACCATAACATCACAATTCATAAAACATTGATATATTTAATACAGACTTAAATAAATCTCCAAAATTATGCATGCATACCGATACTATGACCAGTCCTCCCAACCGTAGAGTTCGTCTATCTCCAGAACTCACCCCCGAGCTGAGATCCTCCAAGAACAGACTAACCTCAATCTGTTCTGGAGCAGCTTATTTAAGCTATGCTTTCCCAAAAAATATTTCTAATTACGCGTCCGAGAATTTCGGGATGCTTATTCCTGTTGCCTAGGCTTTATTTATTTTGGACTTTATTTTGCTTTTGCTTTTCCGAAGCTGTTGAGCTTTTTACCTCTTCCCAACTACTTTCCTCATCATTGGGGAATTTAGATTTTTCCTCAAAAATCTAAATTAGAAATAATTTCTTTTCGAGGATTTTGAAAGTTTTGAGGAAAGTCTTTACCTTTCCACCTCATGGATTAGGCATGTGATCTCAATTTCTCATCTGGTCATAGTGTATACACAATGTTAATTATTTATTTTTCATAAATAATTAACTATCTAATTATCCATTGGGGTCCACTCCCCTTTGGATTTATGTTCAATTGACTCATTTGAAAAGCATAGAACTTGGGGGTGTTACATATTCCCCCTCTGAAAATAAACACCGTCCTCGGTGTTGACGACTATCTACTTAGTTCATTTCGAACATAAATATGAATGCTTTTCCATCCTTTCAGCTTCACTGTTTCATGTAGCTTTTCAGCAGTAAAGTGCTCCACTGCACCTTTACTCTAGTTACTGTTCGATTTCGCAATTCAATTTCTTCCCGCTTTTAGATTTGAAGCGTCTCTGGAAGGAATTTCTCTTCTGGTTCCACCTGGACCACATTCCAATCAATAATGTGAGAAGCATCAAAAAATTATATTTTTCCCAACAAGGAGATATGAAACACATCATGAAATTTAATATGCAAGGGTAAGGCTACTTTATAAGCCATTAGGTTCCCCCCTTTCCAACACCCCCTTCGGTGTTACACTTTAACGTTGACTTTTTCAACTTTGACGAAGAGTTCTTTTTCGTTCTTGCTTAGTTTCCAGCAGAGTACTTTCCTGCTTTATGCAGTTGATTTTCTTCCTACTTCTTTGCAAGAAGTTTGTCAAAAAAATCTTTTATCCTGTTTTCTCTGTTCACAATTCATACCAATGTCAGTAATGTCAGGTACATACAATTGATAATCCACAACAACACTCTGCATTTCAATAAACTTAAGAAATTCAGTTATTAGTCAAACCGTTCAGGTTCATAATAGTTTAGTGCACTTTTAGTACACTACTTATCCTTTCTGGTTTTTCAGTGAGATTCTTTCCTCACTCAACTTGATCCAGTTCAGCTTTTCGTGATTTTCTAGGTGATTTATCTTCACCTTTTTTTTTCCTCCTTGTTTCCAGAGTGTACAATTTCCTGTCACACACTTGGCTAAATAGTTTTACAACTTTTCATTAGTACTCATAAATGAAAGAAAACAATTGTATCATATGCATGATTATGATTACCCTTTCCCAGTTCATAGCTGTACTTCCAGTACCTTCTCATTTTTTTATTTATTTTTTATTTTTTTATTTTTTTTCCTTTTTGGTAGCTGTATGGTTTCATACTATTTCCCCTATCTTTTAATTTAAGACTCAGGAAAATTACATAAAATTTACACCAACAAAATTTTATAGTGTGAATGCATGTACTTACTATCATTCATCATATTCACAAGTATTACTACTTGGAATTGTCAAAATGGTATTTGACACAATTTCCCCTTTTTCAAAGAATTACCATAATTTATACATTTACTTTAAAAAAAAATTTTTTTTCCACATCATACTTTTACCACTTAATCTACCACAATAGTGTTTATTACTCCTTTAACCATAATTAGAGTAATAATATTCGGCCATATGGTAAATATGTCCTTTCACTTTACTTGCAGCTTTTAAGGGGAATTCACTTTTAATATTCCCCAGTGAATTATTTCTTCTCCGTTAATCCCGTGGGTATAAAGTTTGAAATTTACTAACTGAATTAATTTATCATGTATGAAAATATTCTATTCATACAACTCAACAAAGTTAACATTATAACATATAACAAGATCACCTATATTTATAATGTTAATTGTAGATTTAACTTATGTCCCACGTGCAATTTGCTTCATTTTAATCTATCATTTCTCATGATAATGATTATATATATATATATATATATTATATTTTTTTAATAATTTACAATTTATATTTAACATACCTCTATTAAATATAACTTGTCATTTTTCTATTATCCACCTTTCTCTATATGTTCCAATATAAACTTTCCTTCTTCTTTTTGTTCCAATAACTATGGTAACACATAGTATTATATAACATGTTAGGAACATATATCACCCCACAATTATTCATTTATATATTTTTCATGCTTTTAATCAACTTATTGTTATAATGAATATTAATAAAATTCTAATTTAGTTGTCTTAACACTCCCAACTTTTTAACTTCAGTTTTAATTGCATATATCCATTTCTTAACCTTATCCTGAAGGTTAATTTCCCTATAGATATATATTCTTTCCCACATAATTATTTATACTAAATTCCATCACACTCTAATGGGGTCTATAGGTGTATTAATTTTTCTTTTAAAATTCCTTAACAACCATTCCATATATATACTAATCTATATGAAATTATGTGTTAATTCAAAGCCCTTATAATAATTATATATCTATCATCCCAACTTTCGACCTGGAATATTTATTGGTTACATTGACTTATACTTACATAAGTGCTTGTAATCTTTTTCATTTCACCTCTTCTCTTAATTCATGATGTATATTTCTAGTTGGAATGATCATCCAATTATCCAACCTTATTTATAAAATTTCTTCTTAGAGATATTCTTTCTCAATAATAATTGTAAAACCGATAGTTTAACTCGTCTCTTTTTATAATTCACTTCACATGCCATGCTATACATCGACATCTAGTCATAACTTAGTAGGGGGTTATGTTTTACAACCTCCACACGATATTTTTTTGTTTCTATTAAGTTCTTCACTTTCCATATTAATATGCCATCCTTTTACTGATCATTAATAAAAGTACTAGATAAGAAACCCATGACATCAACTTAAGATTTTTAAAATATCCTTTTTAATAACAAGGGTTTATTCCTTAGCTTGTATGGTAGTATTCCTAATGGATTTCCTAACCAAAAAGGTTTCGTATACAACTACTATATACATATATCCTTCTTGGGCTTAGTGCTATGTAGACAGGATATAATCCCAATTTTCTATAGAGTTAACGGTTCCCACTTTAAATATCTGCAACGGATTTGTGTAGTATATCAAAACTCTTACCTTGTTTCACATAACACCTTACCTTCTTCAATTCATTCTCTACATGTATAACCCTCTTTTATAAGTTTATTAATCCTAAAAATAAATTTTTCCTTTCAGGATCTCAAGTATGGTACCTTTTTTTTTACCTCTATTTCAAGTATCTTCTTTGATTTCTAGTAGTGATACTACCTCTTACCATTTCTACTTAGAAAAACCCTCAATATATATATATATATATATTCCCAATTATATACCTATATATATATATATCTATACCATTTATGTAGAATTATTATTACACTTTAAATAAAATCTACATCTTTTAAGGGTGTATTATTTTCCTTTACACCCACCTAACATAAAATGGATATATTACCCTTTTCAATTCCCATGATACAAAATCATCCAACTACTATTTAATTACACACAATGTAAGAATGGCTATATGGCCATTTATATTCACATCAAATATTATTATAATATAGTTTAAGGGGGACGTTATTTAAAATGGACATATAAAACCTACAACGCACATTACGGGGTGTTTAGATATGCTCCCACTATATAAATAAACGTTAAATAAACCCCCCCACCGGTTTATCATTTCAAAATATATATTTCATGAACCGCTACGATAATATGAACTAAATCGGCAATAGGCTCATCGCTGATTTCTTACACGCCATCATTAACAAGTCTCGTTTGTTCGTGCGTCAGGTACTAACGCGTTTCGTTTTTCTGGAGTATTCGGATGGGTGAACCCGCCACGGCTCATCAACCCGTCTCGGGAGGTAGGAGACTATACGTGTCCCACTCCCATGCGCTGAGATTTTTTCCAAGTACCGTTTGCGGTGGATTTCTCTTATTTCGAGAAGATGGGGTTCCCAACCCCGGTACTTTGGCTTGATGAATTCCGCAGGTGTCAACACCAGTTGGGAGGCCCAGTGATCGGGTTCACCTCGTCAGGGACAGATCGCAGCGCTTGCGGCCGACTATCACCTGCGCGATACTTAGCATTTAGGGTTGCGTAAAACAACTACACTGAGCTGGTACCACGTGTTCTATACGCTAAGATTTGTCAAATCCCCCTCGGGATCTCGTGAAATACCAGGTCATGGCCATTTAGGGTTTACATTTTTTTTTCTATATACATTCGACCAGCATCCCTGCAGCATGTACAGTTGTGGGGTAGTGATCATTGGAGGGCGGTTCATCTTTTTAAACCCCCGTTTATCATTACCTCGTTTCATTTGCCTGTCTCATTCATATATATATTTTTTTTTTCTTGCAGCTTCCAGACCCACAGGGTCGTATTGTTTATATTTCGTTATTCGTTCAGATCTGAAAGTTTATTCAGTTTATTCATGTTGTGTTTTTTTTTTTCATACTACAATTCCTCAATACGCTAACCTTATCAAGTTTATACTTGTCCAGGGTAATGAAGTTCCCTCAAATTTGCGAATAAGGGTTTTTTTTTACAGGTCTTTCGCCACCGCTTCCTGAACATGGTCCCCACGATGTTATTCAGCGCAGCTGCTTGTAGATGTGGGTGGAGCTGAACAAACCCATGG
The DNA here is from genome assembly GCA_034641835.2 of Pinus albicaulis. Classification (NCBI taxonomy): domain Eukaryota; kingdom Viridiplantae; phylum Streptophyta; class Pinopsida; order Pinales; family Pinaceae; genus Pinus; species Pinus albicaulis. Next base: position 756,016,684 of record CM076575.1, on the reverse strand, counting down.
ACACCGAAGTCACCAAGGATGCCTTCCAGTATTTTCAGAGCGTCGCCCTAGCGGCCGCTCTCATGGGCCACGATTCTGCGAGGCGAAAAGAGGTGCGTGGCGGAGATTCTCCTCAGCGTTCGCCAGTAGTCCCCGCTGGGTGCGAAGCCCATGGCGCGCTCGAACATGAGCTCCCTGGCAGACTGTTTGACCGGCCTATCGGCAAAACAAGGGGAGCTCAGCAGATCTCGAGCCACGTCAGGATCAGAAGTAATGACAACGGTAGTCGACCCGAGGCTCAACGCCATGAGCCTCGTGGCCCCATAATGAGAAGCGAGCTCAACAAGATTACGGTGCGCGAGGCCCGTGGTCATTTGCATCAAGCTCCCAACTACGGGCCAGCCTCGCAGGCCTGGAATACTCTTCTCACCTCTCTGTGTCTTACCCATCCATGCAACCCCCCCGGGGCTCGAACCGAAGACTGCACGGGCAACACAGAGGACAGCAAGAGTGAGGCCACCAATCCAGCAGACATTAAAGAGAACGCCTGTCATGGACTGATCTTGGTTTTTGATAATGACAGGTATGGGGGCTAGACGATATAGCCACCATGAGCATAAAGCCGAGCTGATTGTAACATCTTCCATTGCAGCTTACAGCCTGAGACCAACACTATAAGACTCTGATTGATTTCGTTCCTTGGGTTTTAGATGGAAAATTCCAGTTTATCTTTAGTCGGTAACTCTATTACTGCCTTCGCATGGTATTAGTATGGCTAAGCCCCGTGTTTGTATTTATTGCACAGTTCATGTAAAGAATGAGGCGTAGGTTTGTCCGTGGAAAACGCTGTGTGGATTTCGACTGTAAGAAAATAAACAGTCCAGTCTCAATCCTTCGCAGCTAACAGTTCAGGCGTTTATTTAAAATTTTCCGATACTCTCTATTTGTTTTTATTGATACATATTCTAGTTAGTCGGCAACCCATTAGACTTATCATCGTTTAGTTTTAAAATGCCACGTTGCTAAGCACTACAGGCGGCCAAGTTCTGACTAAATTTGTTATTTACTCTGGAATTGAAATTTTCACGAATACCTTCTGGTTTCTAACTGCAGGCACCCCAATTCTATTTGCCGCATGAAATGAGAAATGGATTCTTTTTCTATGCCCAAACTTAGCCGATCCCACGGCGTATCTCTGGTTCGAGAAATTTTAATGTGGCGCCGAAGTGGCTACGCCCTTCTACTCATAGCTGGAAATTATATGCATCTTATGCGCGTGAGATTTTCGTGTTAGATTAAACTATACCCATCCTGTTAGCGAAGACTTAGGGTTTACGTCTGGTTTGCTTTCCCACTTTCATCATGGCATTCCCATTCGTCTAATGTTGCACGAGACTTTATACCAGACCGATTTGATAACTCCAGTAATTTAAATGTAGATACACTGCACACTCAACGAAATTCTCTAAGCCGCGGGTACACCTATTCCGATCAACACTTACTAACAATGTTATAATGATTGATATATTTATGCTATATATACCGGTTTAATTATACCTACTCTTGGTATATTTTTGGTTGACATATAGATATATTCTCTCGGCATATATATCATGCTTACATATACATTATCATTTTATGATATATGTTTACATTTGAGTCTAACTCTATAATGTTTATTTTAAAATTTTTAGGAGCAGATTTACTTTAGACTTTTGAGCTATTACTGCTATAAGATTTGCATAGAGCAGAATTTCTTTTTTTTTTGCTGGTATTTACTCAAAGTATGAACTAAGTCTTTTCTCCTCTTTTGTAGTTTCCATTATGATATGTAGATTTCAGTTCTACTACTAGCATTTTCTAGCATACTCATAATCTCACTTTTATAGATGTATCAGAAACAAGTTAGAGATTAATCATCTATGGAGAGCTAGGTACCTTCAGATTTAAACTAACCTTGGTTTTAAGTTTCTGAGGGTTTCCACTCCATGACTTATTGGTCTACAACTATACAAAATCTGAAAGTGTTTTTAATATGGAATTTGTGTCAGAGGATGCCGATTGTCTGATCTGGGATGATCAGAGTGAAGATGAATTCTTTAGACAGTATTATTCTCCCTCTGTTGGAGAACCAACAGAACATGACGGGCGGTTCGATATGAATCTTACAAGCGGAGAACTCCACAATGTCTCAGCAACTGATTTCCACCCTCAAGAAGATCTTTTTTGGCCTCCACTTTAATAGATTTGTATCATTAAATTTTGCATAATATATTATAGCATGTAGACTTGTAATTCCTGAAACATCTGCTCCTTTTCTACCAGAAATACTTTCTCATTCCAATATGCAACATTAAAGCTTAGATTTATTTTTAGAGTTTTATTTAAGACTATGTTCATTAAAAATGCTGGAAGATACCTATCCTCGGATTAAATCCATCACAGATTTAGAGATTTTTGGAGATGGTTCTTCCCAGCCTTCTCCCATGCAACTCTAGCACTCAAAATTTTCTACTAGACCAGTTTTGTTAAATGCATGGACTACATACTTCATTAAAACTTCAAACTCGTTCAATTAAAACAAATCCAAGGATAGTTATATGCAATCTGGAAATTAAATCATCAGTTCTAACTTCCATTTCTCACCTACACAAGTCTGAAAATAAATTTTTCTTCGATGTCTTCAGCCTTAAATGAAAACTGTCTATAGTTAATTTTGTAAATATCTTAGGAGTTTCTCATTAATATTTCATTAATCATTTTGACATCTATAGACTTAGGATCTGGCATGTTTCCTCCCCCCACCCAGATCTACATACAGCTTGTTCTTCTTTAATCATGGTTTGTAGCTGTATCCCTTAGTATTGTTCAATGTACAGTAACTCAACATTTTTTTTTTTTTGAGTGAGCACATAACTTGCCCAGTTTTCTCAACTTGGGCTCCGATACCATTTGTCACGTCTCCCAGACCCAACTTCTTATCCACATAACATAACTCAGATAATATTATATATGTATATATAATATTATCTATATATCTATATATATTTCTCAAGTTAGTTTTTCAAAGTTTTGTCCAACTCTAGCTGATCAATAGGCCCTTCCTCAAACTTTCCAGTTTTCAAGCCTTATAGACTTTTCAGCATCTATAATCATAAAGTTTCAGCATCAAGGTATAGATGTATGCATCCACGTATACATCTATCTATATTTAGTTAACCTTCGTTGCTCCAACTACTTTTTCAGCAGTTTATATGGAAGGTAAATAGATGCTCTTTTCTTAGTATTTTTGAATGTGCTTACAATCTTCCTTTACACATACTTTGATCACAGATAACTGTAGGGCTACTCCCTTATATTATTGTTATGATTATTCAACATACTTGAAATTATGATGCCTCTTAAACTCTTCCCTTGGAAATATAGGATTTAGAAATTTTTCTCAAATCAAATGGAGGTAAGGAAACCGAAGTTGATATTTTATACTCTCTAGATTTAGTTCCTCGTTCTTAGTTAGGAGTTAATTTTTTTGTTTCACATGATTAAACTTCCATGACATAAAGCAATACAAGTCTGAGTTCTACAATCCTTTTCATTGCAGTAGGACCATTCTACTGCCATCAATACTGTTATGACAGGTGTAGTTGTTTTTTGTTTGCTGTTCCTGGTTACTGTTTTGCTAACATTTTCTGTTTATACACACAGCAAATAACTATTCATTTAAAAGACATCAAGCTACACCTGTACATAATTATTAGATTAGCTATTCAAATGATCTATCATCTCTAACTGCATTACTGCAAGGTACTCATCCCTATAATCCAACCATTTGTCTCTGCTATCAATAGCTCTCGTTTGCAATTACATGAGTTACTGAACACATAATCAATCTAAAATTTGCATAATGAACCATAACATAACAATTCATAAATTGCATAATGAACCATAACATCACAATTCATAAAACATTGATATATTTAATACAGACTTAAATAAATCTCCAAAATTATGCATGCATACTGATACTATGACCAGTCCTCCCAACCGTAGAGTTCGTCTATCTCCAGAACTCACCCCCGAGCTGAGATCCTCCAAGAACAGACTAACCTCAATCTGTTATGGAACAACTTATTTAAGCTATGCTTTCCCCAAAGCCTGTTTCTAATTCTGCGTCCAGAATTTCAGGATGCTTTATTCCTGTTTGCCTAGGCTTCCCTTCTTTAGGGACTTTAAAGCTGCTTTCTGCTTTTCCAGCTTTTCCAGCTTTTTACCTCTTCCCAACTACTTTCCTCATCATTGGGGAATTTAGATTTTTCCTCAAAAATCTAAATTAGAAATAATTTCTTTCAAGGATTTTTGAAAGATTTTGGGGAAAGTCTTTACCTTTTCCATAACCTCATGGATTAGGCATGTGATCTCAATTTCTCATTTGGTCATAGTGCATACACAATATTTTATTTATTTTTTATAAATAAATAATTAACCACATCCACACAATAATTATCCATTGGGGTCCACTCCCCTTTGGATTTATGTTCAAATGTCTAATTTTAAAAGCATAGAACTTGGGGTGTTACAAAAACGGAGCGGGGAGAGCATAAGCTTAAATAAGCTATTCCATAACAGATTGAGGTTGTTCTGTTCTTAGAGGGGATCTCAGCTCGGGGGTGAGTTCTGGAGAAAAAGGAACTCTAAGGTTGGGAGGACTGGTCATCAGAAGAGTTGGTATGCACACTATTTTTTTTTGGAATGGTTAAAATAGATGATGTTGTATAATATTTACAATTTGTAACACCCCCAAGTTCTATGCTTTTCAGATTTGACATTGGAACATAAATCCAAAGGGGAGTGGACCCCAATGGATAGTTACTTGTGTGGATTTGGTTAATTATTTATTTATGAAAAATAAATAAAATATTGTGTATGCACTATGACCGAATGAGAAATTGAGATCATATGCCTAATCCATGAGGTGATGGAAAAGGTAAAGATTCTCTCTCAAAATCTTTCAAAAATCCTTGAAAGAAATTATTTCTAATTTAGATTTTTGAGGAAAAATCTAAATTCCCCAATGATGAGGAAAGTAGTTGGGAAGAGGTAAAAAGCTGGAAAAACTGGAAAAGCAGAAAGCAGCTTTAAAGTCCCTAAATAAGGGAAGCCTAGGCAAACAGGAATAAAGCATCCTGAAATTCTGGACGTAGAATTGGAAATAGGCTTTGGGGAAAGCATAACTTAAATAAGCTGCTCCAGAACAGATTGAGGTTAGTCTGTTCTTGGAGGATCTCAGCTCGGGGGTGAGTTCTGGATATAGACGAACTCTAAGGTTGGGAGGACTGGTCATAGTACTGGTATGCATGCATAAATTTGGAGATTTATTTAAGTTTGTAGTAAATATATCAATGTTTTATGAATTGTTATGTTATGGTTCCTTATGAAAATTTTAGATTGACTATTTGTGTCGTAACTCATGCAATTGCAAACCAGAGCTATTAGCTGAAAATCCAGTATACTGATAGCAGAGACAAATGGTTGGATTATAGGGATAAGTACTTTGTGGTAATGAAGTTAGAGATGATAGATCATTTGATTATCTAATCTAATAACAGTGTACATGTGTAGCTTGTTGTCTTTTAAATGAAGATTTATTTTTTGTGTGTATAAACAGAAAATGTTAGCAACACAGTAACCAGGAACAGCAAGTACAAAACAACTAAACCTGTCATAAAAGTAGTGATGGCAGTAGAATAGTCATACTGCAGTGACAAGGATTGTAGAACTCGGAATTTAGACTGTTTTATTTCATGGAAGTTTAATTTCATGAAACAAAAAATTTAAATCCTAACTAAGAACGAGGGACTAAATCTATGGAGTATAAAATATCAACTTTGCTTTCCTTACTTCCATTTGATTTGAGAAGCATTTCTAAATCCTATAATTCCAAGGGAAGAGTTAAGAGGCACCAGAATTATAAGTATGTTGAATAATCATAATAATAATATAGGGGAAGATCCCTACGGTTATATGTGATAAAAGTATGTGTAAAGGAAGATTGTAAGCATATTTAAAAATACTAGGAAAAGAGCATCGATTCCCCTTCCATATAAACTGCTGAAAAAGTAGTTGAAGCAATGAAGGTAAACTGAATATAAATAGATGTATACGTGGATGCATACATTTATACAGTGATGCTGAAACTTTATAATTATAGATACTGAAAAGTCTATAAGGCTTGCAAACTGGAGAGTTTGAGGAAGGGCCTATTGATCAGCTAGAGTTGGACAAAACTCTGAAGAACTGACCTGAGAAATACAAACTAGTATATATATATATATATATATATATATATAAGTCAACTAGATGGACTGATAAGAGTGGAGGTCAAGCCCAAAACAAAAAAAAATCTCATGGAAATTCTTATATTCCCACGGCTACCTATAATTACAAAAAAGAAATTAAATACGAGATAACGGTATAAATTTGTAATTGATTCAATAGAAAATTTTTGAATGTTATCTGGTGCATAAAGTAGAGAATATCTGAGGTTATGTTATGGGAATAAGAAGCTGGGCCTGGGAGACGTGGCAAATGGTATCGAAGCACAAGTTCAAAAATTGGGCAAGATATGTGCTCACAAAGAAATAATAAACGGTGATAAATTTTATGAATATTAATAATATTACTTCAAGTATACAAATATCTTAGATATACTTCTAGGTATACTTGCAGGACAATCACTTATCCCTGCATAAATTTAGCTAAAACATGGGGCAAAGCATGTACTCACACAGAAATATCTGTTGTTGGAAAATTTTTGCTAAGGTTAAAAATTTTGAACAGTAAACAGTCTTGAAGGATATAGCTGCAAAACTTAACCAAAGGGGACGAGCTACGCTAGTAAGGAGGAAGACATAATCATAAAGGAAAGAGTAAATGCCTCTAGACAGTAGTCTAAGAAATTGGTATGTACACAAAACTAATATGTTTTAGAATTATATGGAGCTTCTCATGGGTAAATAAAGTTTTTTCTTGAACGAGTTAGTTAATACTTTGGGATGCTGAGTTATTCGATGACCATACATTTCACAGATTGTGATGAAGTAGAAAAATTTCAAATCTGTGTACTTGTATGGGAGTAATAGGATGAGGCTCATATACCAGAATGTCTAAACCTATAACAGGTTTAAACCTGGAAATCGATATCTCTAAGAAAAATATTACTTCTATGTAAAATAATAGCGTATGATTGTTTCTTCACTTGGACTATACATCCATGATGAAAAACTAAAAATAAAAATAAATCTGTAAGTTGACAATGACAGATTTAGCTATTGTCCTACTATCATCATTATGTAAAAGAAATTTCAGTATTCATAAAGTTAAGATACTGAAACCATTGTAATACAGTAGAAAAGATTGATGCTGAAGTTAATAGAGAGGAAAGGGGAAAATGGTACTACCATGAATATGCATAAATCCCACGAAGACGGCAAGTAGTATAGAAGAATGATTTTCCATTTTTAAATTGCTAAACTAAGTGTTCCTTACTGTGATTAAAAAACAATAGAGAAAACAGTAGTACTTAACTGATATATCATCTAGCTGGCCTTATTGAGCATCAGAAATTTCATATGGATGTATCATATTTTCCATATAACAAATGGTAAGGGAATATATAAACAATATATTCTAAACATTTTAAGATCCTAGATTATATTCCAAGATGAAGCATAGTAATAGTACAACTTCAACGAAATAAGGAACTTATGACAAGATTAAACAGACATTCCAAGGACAGAAACTCCAGGAGAAATGAGTGCACGAAATTTTGTTAATATTGCTGAAATACTTACAGTCTTCCCATTTTGACGGTAAGATCTTTAGTATGGATAGAAGATACAAAGAGAAAAATGAATTTATATTTATTTCCCTATATACATAGAAAAGGGAACTTCTAGAGATAAGAGTGAAGGTTTCTTTTATAAACAGTAACGTGGTATCCTTTGCAAACTTATTATGGGAGACACTACACGAAAACTCCGCTTGGAAAGATGTAACATTAATATCCAAATCAAAATAATTTAATTAAGAATCCTTTCGTTCTTAGTTAAGAGAAGTGATATGATTTTAATAAACATTGAAAACTATCTAATCGCATGCGCAGCATCATTTAAAAGCATGCATCCTACGCTTGTCTATGTCTGCACGGCATAAACAAAGAAAACAATGATTCTCACTGTGAAATCACCGCAGGATCGGCTAGATCCAAACATAAAAACGGTATTATTATCCATTACAGTGATAGATTAAAATGATTTTTTCAATATGACCGCCGTTGGATCGGCTAGCCCAAACACCATACAAGATCATTTTCATTTCCGTGTGCGGGAAACCATTTGGGGGTATTTCGTTAAGCGGTGACAATGGAGGTTAAAAGTACTTAATACCTGCGTAAACATGAAAGCCAGGTAAAATAGTGCGTGTCTGTAAATGTTAGCATTGCAATAACAATAGAAAAAAAAAAACAAGGGAAAATCGTTCAGTTAATAAGTACAAAAGGGAATTTCTATATGGACTGTATAGTTATACAGGTAGTACTGTTATACATATAAATTTAAAACTGAGAAATTTTAATAAAGTTCGGCAGACCAGTTTGAGATACAACTCGATAGCAAATTGCTAAAATCACTGGAACATCATAAAATAGCCACCGATCTTAAAACTATAAAAGATATCATTTTCGAATAGGGCCACGAAACCCTGGTACAAATCTGTTAAAAATAGAATAAGAGAGAGAGGAAGTTGCTGGAAAAGAAGTCTGCGTAGTAAATGAACAGAAAAAATTATATAAAAATAAAAACTATTAGAACCATAAAAATTTACTAGTTGAACGTGGGTCGATGTCAGAGTTCGGCTTGGAACTGGTATAGGTTCGAGCCCTTCAACGATCCAGGAAAAAAAAAAAAAAACGTATTGATAGAGCAACCATTACTCTCGGAAAATCCAGAAAGGCAGGGTAGCGAGGTGCTTCGGCCGTTCAAAGTATATTGGCTGAGGAAAGTCCCCGGGCCAAATTTCGCAGAAAATTGCAAGCTCGAAAGAGTAGATCTTCGCTTTGGAGAACATCTGGCGCCCTAGCTGGCGGGCTGAAACGCGTGTGGAGCCTTCTCTTCCAGCTGATGCTCGGTGAAGTAGCTGGCCATGCGCACAGCGAGGCAACTGGTCGAACCGATCGACTAACAGAAGGGGGCTTCAGAGCTTCGGTTGTTTTGGCGAGGGGGAAACTCTGAAACAACAACCCCCAATCGATATTTACTGGGACACATTCTATCCAAGATCTCAGCAAATACCGCAGCCGGTTTAGGGTTTATACGTTCGGAAAATTTGGAGCGCAACCACTCCCAAAGACTCGAACACATGACACATTGCATGCAATATCACACTCAGTCCCTTCTCACCTCTGGTGTATAACGAAAGAGCAAGCGGTTTAAGAAAAAAAAATTGGGGCAGAAAACCCTAATGAATCTTATCCCTACAACTGTCAAGAGATTACACCGTCTCACGCAGATCCAAGAAAGCTCGGAGACTGGGAATTGTACGCATTGATGTGATTCCACAGCAGGAAGTACTGCAGGAGTTGAAAAAAAATAAATTAATATCCCAAGCGATTGTAACAATGACAACGTGATTCGAACTTCCATCACTCAGTCAGAGACTTGGGTAGGCCGCAAGCCCCTTGTCAAGACGCCACGCATGTAGTTTGATAATTTTTTGGGGCTCGAGAAGGTGAGTTGTGAGCTGGATTCCTCAACTAGTATGAACATCTAAATGGAGGATAGGTAAGTAATTAATGAAAATTGATTTCATCATAGAGACGTGTAATTGGGAGAACCTTCAGCTCCACGACGACATAGTCGCGCCGACGAGTGCGTGCCCAATATATTATATGCAAAAACGATATGTCGACGTGTTATTGAGATATGAGGCGGGTTCAATCATATTATCAAATGATATATATAAGTGTTTACATCTATATGAATTCCATGCTAATATAAAAAGAGGGTTTTATAAATATATATAGATAGGTGACATATATATATGTGTGCCTTCACGTCATAGTATTAAAGGGTAAAGATATATATGTGTTATATAAATGTAGGGGTTATATATTGTTATGAAAGGGCGTGCTATATATATATATGGAGAAACGAATATATCAATTTTGAAAAGAAATATATAATCGGACTCTAGGTTTAAGAGCATATAGGAAAGACTATAGTTACTTAATATGTTAGTTAAGTATGGCATCATATGCTTTCACATATTTAGTTGAAGGAAAAAGTGATCTTTGTGAGATTAAATACCTTTTCAAAGTGAGTTGAGGGCGAGGTTAGGTGTAAAAGTCTAACATGTATATATATAATTACTATGCATAGTTATTAAATCAATACATTTTATGATGAAGTTAAGTGATTTATTAAAATTGGTGTCCATGTATAAACGAGAAGGTGAAGAGTAAGGAAAGAAATACATGATTCCAAGATAGGAAATAACACTATTCAAATGGGTAATTAAATTTCACCACATTGCGAGGAAAGAAAAAAAAAAAAAAACATAGTATAGTGAAATTTAATTTATGTACTGGAAATTGATGATTAGGAAATTTAAGAAGTGTTAGGATGTAATGGGTAAATAAGGATATCATAGTTGGAAGCGGAATTCCTATGGTTTGATCCTATTAAAAATTTAATTAAGATGAAAAAATTAATACACCTATAAACCCCACTAGAGTGTGGTGGAATTGAGTATAAATAATTATGTGGGCAAGAATATATATCTATAGGGAAATTAACCTTCAGGATAAGGTTAAGAAATGGATATATGTAATTAAAACTGAAGTTAAAAGTTGGGAGTGTTAAAACAACTAAAATAGAATTTTATTAATATTCATTATAACAATAAGTTGATTAGAAGCATGAAAAGATATAAATGAATAATTTTGGGGTGATATATGTTCCTAATATGTTATATAATACTATTTGTTACCATAGTTATTGGAACAAAAGAAGAAGGAAAGTTTATATTGGAATATATAGAGAAAGGTGGATAATAGAAAAATGACAATTTATATTTAATAGAGGTATGTTAAATATAAGTTGTAAATTCTTAATTAACTATTAAAAATATATAGATATATATATAAAATAATAATAATTATCATGAGAAATGATAGATTAAAATGAAACAAATTGCACGTGGGACATAAGTTAAATCTACAATTAACATTATAAATATAGGTGATCTTGTTATAATGTTAACTTTGTTGAGTTGTATGAATATAATATCTTCATGCATGATAATTTATTTCAGTTAGTAAAATTCAAACCTTATACCCACGGGATTAAGGGAGAAGAAATAATTCACTAGGGAATATTAAAAGTGAATTCACCTTAAAAGTTGCAAGTAAAGTGGAAGGACATAGTTTACCATATGACCGGAATATTATTACTCTAATTATGGTTAAAGGAGTAATAAACACTATTGTGGTAGATTAAGTGTTAAAAGTATAATGAAAAAAAAAATAAAATTGGATATTGATATTGGAAAAATTACCAATATGATTTTCAAGTCCAGTATATTTAAGTCATGACTAGAGTATTTTGTGATAAGCATATTTTAGTTCATGTACATGGGAAATAATGAAGTGGTAAGCTTAAGTACGAGTTATAAACACAGTTAAATAGTTGGGTTAGTAATTGTGGACCATTGCATATTAAATAATGTAATGCAAATCCATTACATTGAGTTATGAATTAATGAATGAAGGGATAAATCAAATTTTCCCAGGTGGGCTAGGTAGGGTAGAATTGAAAACCTATATAAACCATGGATTGATTTTTTTTTATTAGTGAAATTCACATATAGATATAATTGGTGAATCGTCATTGGAATTAGTAAAGCATGAAAATACAATTAAAAGTAAATGCATAAATTCTGGTGATTCTTTGAAAAAGGGGAAACTATGTCAAATCTACTTTTGACATTATCAAGTATTAATACTTGTAAATGTGAGGAATCATAGTAATTACATATATCACTATAAAAGAAACATGTATTCACACTATAAAATTTTGTTGGTGTAAATTTTATTAAATTTAATTTTCCTGAGTCTTAAATTCAAAGACAGGGAAATAGTGTGAAATCATACAGCTACCAACTGGGAGAAAAGAGGATGAGATGCATTTGGACTTGGGTGTGGGGGAAACCCATCAGATCCAAATTTATTCACGTAAGTTTTGAACTAGTGGATACAATTCATAAAAGAGGTTAGAGGAAAAAAATTTCATGTGTGAAGTAAGAATTGAATTATAGAGATTATTAACGAGTCTAGTTATTACTAATTAAATTGATTGACTAACAAAAGAAAACAATGAGAAGATGCTGGAAGTACAACTATGAACTGAGAAAGGGTAAGCATAACCATGCATATGATACAGTTGTTTTCTTTCATTTATGAGTACTAATGAAAAGTTGTAAAATTTTTTAGCCAAGTGTGTAACAGGAAATTGTACACTCTGGAAACAAGGAGAAAAAAGGTGAAGATAAATCACCTAGAAAATCAATAAAAGTTGAACTGGACCAAGTTGCGTGAGGAAAGAATCTCACTGAAAAACAAGAAAGGATAAGTAGTGTACTAAAAGTGCACTAAACTATTATGAACCTGAACGGTTTGACTAATAACTGAATTTCTTAAGTGTATTGAAATGCAGAATGTTGTTGTGGATTATCAATTGTATGTACCTGACATTTCTTACATTGGTATGAATTGTGGACAGAGAAAACAGAATAAAAGATCTTCCAGACAGACTTCTTGCAAAGAAGTAGGAAGAAAATCAACTGCATAAGGCATTAGTACATAGAGTGGAAGCAGGAGAGTACTCTGCTGGAAACTAATCAAGGATGAAGAAGAAATCTTTGTCAAAGTTGAAAAATCAACGTTAAAGTGTAACGCCGAGGAAGGTGTTGGAAAGGGGGGAAACTAATGGCTTATAAATTAGCCTTACCCTTGCATATTAAATTTCATGATGTGTTTCATGTCTCCTTGTTGGAAAAAAATAATTTTTGTACATGATGCTTCTCACATTATTGATTGAAATGTGATCCAGGTGGAACCAGAAGAGGAATTCCTTCCAGAGCCGCCTCAATTCTGAGAGCGGGAAGAAATTGAATTACGAAATCGAACAGTGGCTAGAGTAAAGGTGCAGTGGAGCACTTTACTGCTGAAAAAGCTACATGGAACAGAGAAGCTGAGATGATGGAAAAGCATTCATATTTATTTTCAAAATAAACTAAGTAGATAGTTGTCAACACCGAGGACGGTGTTTGTTTTCAGAGGGGGAATATGTAACACCCCCAAGTTCTATGCTTTTCAGATTTGACATTGGAACATAAATACAAAGGGGAGTGGACCCCAATGGATAATTACTTGTGTAGATGTGGTTAATTATTTATTTATGAAAAAATAAATAAAATATTGTGTATGCATTATGACCAAATGAGAAATTGAGATCATATGCCTAATCCATGAGGTGATGGAAAAGGTAAAGACTTTCCCCAAAATCTTTCAAAAATCCTTGAAATAAATTATTTCTAATTTAGATTTTTGAGGAAAAATCTAAATTCCCCAATGATGAGGAAAGTAGTTGGGAAGAGGTAAAAAGCTGGAAAAACTGGAAAAGCAGAAAGTAGCTTTAAAGTCCCTAAATAATGGAAGCCTAGGCAAACAGGAATAAAGCATCCTGAAATTCTAGACGCAGAATTGGAAACAGGCTTTGGGGAAAGCATAGCTTAAATAAGCTGCTCCAGAACAGATTGAGGTTATTCTGTTCTTGGAGGATCTCAGCTCGAGGGTGAGTTCTGGAGATAGACGAACTCTAAGGTTGGGAGGACTGGTCATAGTACTGGTATGCATGCATAAATCTGGAGATTTATTTAAGTTTGTAGTAAATATATCAATGTTTTATGAATTGTTATGTTATGGTTCCTTATGCAAATTTTAGATTGACTATTTGTGTCGTAACTCATGCAATTGCAAACCAGAGCTATTAGCTGAAAATCCAGTATACTGATAGCAGAGACAAATGGTTGGATTATAGGGATAAGTACTTTGTGGTAATGAAGTTAGAGATGATAGATCATTTGATTATCTAATCTAATAACAGTGTACATGTGTAGCTTGCTGTCTTTTAAATGAAGATTTATTTGTTGTGTGTATAAACAAAAAATGTTAGCAACACAGTAACCAGGAACAGCAAGTACAAAACAACTAAACCTGTCATAAAAGTAGTGATGGCAGTAGAATAGTCATACTGCAGTGACAAGGATTGTAGAACTCAGAATTTAGACTGTTTTATTTCATGGAAGTTTAATTTTATGAAACCAAAAATTTAAATCCTAACTAAGAACGAGGGACTAAATCTATGGAGTATAAAATATCAACTTTGCTTTCCTTACTTCCATTTGATTTGAGAAGCATTTCTAAATCCTATAATTCCAAGGGAAGAGTTAAGAGGCACCAGAATTGTAAGTATGTTGAATAATCATAATAATAATATAGGGGAAGATCCCTACGGTTATATGTGATAAAAGTATGTGTAAAGGAAGATTGTAAGCATCTTTAAAAATACTAGGAAAAGAGCATCGATTCCCCTTCCATATAAACTGCTGAAAAAGTAGTTGAAGCAATGAAGGTAAACTAAATATAGATAGATGTATACGTGGATGCATACATTTATACAGTGATGCTGAAACTTTATAATTATAGATACTGAAAAGTCTATAAGGCTTGCAAACTGGAGAGTTTGAGGAAGGGCCTATTGATCAGCTAGAGTTGGACAAAACTCTGAAGAACTGACCTGAGAAATACAAACTAGTATATATATATATATATAAGTCAACTAGATGGACTGATAAGAGTGGAGGTCAAGCCCAAAACAAAAAAAATTCTCATGGAAATTCTTATATTCCCACGGCTGCCTATAATTACTAAAAAGAAATTAAATACGAGATAACGGTATAAATTTGTAATTGATTCAATAGAAAATTTTTGAATGTTATCTGGTGCATAAAGTAGAGAATATCTGAGGTTATGTTATGGGAATAAGAAGCTGGGCCTGGGAGACGTGACACAATTGCTGTAGTTGAGATTTTGAATTAAATTTTTTGAGATTGTTATTTCCTACATTTAACAAAATTCAATAGAAGAAATAAATCTTCTAAATTTCCATATAGTAGTAGGAATAAATTTTAGAGAATATTGTCAGCTAGAATCTCTAAACCATAATCTGGTTTAAATCTGGAGATATTGAAAACAATTCCTCTAAAATAATTAAAGTGTAACTTTAATCTGCTTCTATAAGGAATAGATATCTTGATAAAAATAGATTAAATTTCATTTTCTAGCAGTAAATTGGTATAATACATTATACCTATGTAAAACATGCAAAGGCAATATTCACCTCAAAAGGGTAGGATACATATACTTTTTAGTTATTCTAGAAACAGGTAAACTCTCAAGTAAATTTTAGATGATTGCTATGATATGGAATACTATTAAATTTTCAAAAAAAAAGTTAAAATCTATTCGTATCTGATGATAAATACTTGAACAGAAATATATTCTTTAAATGAAAACAAAATCACTTTTCTTATATTTATTGATTTGCATAAAACTATGTAATGGAAGTGGTACAGAACAATGATACAGAGCTGCATGAGAAACCAATCCTGGTTATAATTCTAATTGCTCGGGAATAGTACCATTTAAATAATGGAAAAAAAAAAAATTTAATAATACCTAAAAAATAATTATGTCAATCAAGAATATATATATATAATTCATTTTAGTAATTCTAATTCTAATTGACTAACCATCGTATAATCTAACATGGTATTATAAAAAATTAGTTACCATATATTATTTAATGAATAGTGAAAAAAAATAAGGTGGAACGAGCAATATATGCTGTGAGAAGAAAGATTCCAGACCATAGAAAATATTATATATAAAATTACCTTGACAAAAAAACTTCAAGACCAACTTATTAGCAAAATCTAGTATTATCTAGTATGACTTTCATACTAAGTAAAGTAGATATGTAGTACTGTATTTACATAAACAGATAAGGAAGGATTACTGAACTATATTATTGCAATTGATACAGTTGAAATTAAATCAACTAAACCAAACTATGTGTTACAACATAATTATATTAAACCTTTTAGTATTTATACAGTGGAG
Source organism: Pinus albicaulis (assembly GCA_034641835.2). Taxonomy (NCBI): domain Eukaryota; kingdom Viridiplantae; phylum Streptophyta; class Pinopsida; order Pinales; family Pinaceae; genus Pinus; species Pinus albicaulis. Next base: position 756,000,408 of record CM076575.1, on the reverse strand, counting down.
TAAGAAATGTAAATGGTTTGAGAAATGTTTGAAATTCGAAAAGTTAAAATGTCCATACAACTTGCCCTAATTTAAAATCAAAAATATCCAAAGGTTTACACTGATAGCCCTATGCCATACATTCGTGGGATTTTTCACAAGATATTCCACTGTAAACTGATAATAAAATACTCGAATTAAAAGTCTATTTGATGAGAAGGCCACGTTCTAAGAATGACAAAATAAGTATATACCAACCTGAAATTGCAACAAGCAAAAATGATTTTAATAAGGGAACATTATAAAAATAATTGGTTACCTAAAATCATGAAGAGAGAGAGGTTGATTAATGAAAGGTATGAAACGATTATGCTACTCACAGGAAACCAAATAAATTAAATCGAACGATAAAACAAGGGCGCTATCTTACCTATGGTCAAATTAAGCCTTGTCTTCATTTTTCTCCTGTGCAACAACCAAGTGAAAGAAAAATATATATAAGCCATTCTGGATAGTAAATGCATAAGATGCCTATGCAAATATAAGTTGAAAACAGAAAAAAATAAAAAAAAAATAAAAAAAAAATAAAAATAAAATAAAATAAAATAAAATAAAATAACTAAATATATATATATAAAATAAAATAAAATAAAATAAAATTAGATACGATTTCCAGTCTTACCATTAAAAGGACTGAAAATTTAAAATCACATAGGGACAAGGGCATATAAGCCATTGTTATGAGATGTCAAAGTCAAAGGAGGAGATTCGAGTCCTTATGAAAAGAAAAAGGATACATTAAAAACAAAATCAAACCCCTCAAGAAAAGTAAATAAAAAAAAAATACTAGTTGGACTAATCTTAAGTAGAATGCATCCTTTGAACCGATTTATTACACCGAAAATTCATACAAGAAATCATGTCATCAAATCATATAAGTAAGACCTGAGTACGCATGGTTGATAATCTTATACAGAGAAAGGAGATAAAAAAAACGCTGAAGGGTGTTATAATTTTAATAGATATACCTAAGTTCGATTCACAGTCGTTGTAAGTAGGATGCCATGAGAGTAATGCGAGCTTAGCTAACAGAACGTGAGAGAAATCCATTGTGAAAGATCTCGGTCGGGAAAAAAAAAAGGCAGCCAAATGAAATTTCCTTCTGGGAAATCAAGATGTATATAATTCACATAAACCCTAACTCCCTCTTCAGATCAACCATACACGTGTAATACGATAAAGGAGGCATCGTTAAATCTACCAAAGAATTTCTCGGAAGCATAGCCATATTAACTATAACATAAATCGACCAAATCCATCGATAGAAGTATGAATCGCCTTCATAAATGATTCGGTACCACGACATCTGATGCAGTAGGTAAGAAAATTTGAATAGTACTCATAAAATTTAAAACAATATGGCCAACTGCTATTATAACCCTCGAGAATAGAAACGAGGAAAATACGAATTCCAAATAATCGATGGATCTGACAAATGATATCAAGTCAAAGCCTTGATGGGCAACTTAATAGCTATGCAAGTGTACATTGTATTTAATGTCTTTAGCATTGAAGTTGTAAACCAAATAAACCCAAACCTCTATAACACTTACGTTATAATCTTGGGGTTAGCACGAAAATCGTTTACCTACTTATATATATATATATATATATATATATATATATATATATATATTGACACCTTATATGCATAGTAAGAGGTAAGGTAAGTTGTGAAGGGTCGACTTTCACACCTTGGAATATCATGTAAATAGTTTGGTAAAAGAGTTAAGCCATAAGGATAAATTAAACATAGATTTCACTTGGGATAGAATTTTAGATAAGTGTATATATAAAATTCTCAAAAATTACATAAAGGAATACCTATTTAAAAGTGGGAAAAAATATTGGAAGAGAAATTTATATTAAATTGACGAACATTTAATATAAATTAAAAAAAGAGGTATTTTGGATGCTACTTCACTTTAAAATATAGGTATAGGTGATTTCTCATAAAATAAAATTGATAAGACAATAATGAAGTGTATGAAGGAAAAATATGAATATAGGATCTTCCTATTATATAATTCGAAGAGTATAAGTGGAATGTGAAAAACATAGGTTGAAGGTAAAATATTAGAAATGATTCAACCTTCTTCTCTTAATACTATTAATACTGTTTAACTATAAAGGTTGTAAAACCTGAAGGAAGAATTAGAAGAGTCATGTCACTCTTCCTTTCAACCAACGCAACCAAAAAAAAAAAAATTTAGTGAGGTATGTTACAAATGGTATCATAGCTCAAGTTAGAAAAAACTGGGCTGTTGTTGTGCTCACTGTATAAATTATATTTAGAAAAAAAAAAAATATTGTTACTGATGTTGTTTTGTTTAGTGTACAAAGGTACTGGAACTAAAAGGTCAATGGTTGAAGGAGATGAAATTTATGTTGATGTGGGTGGGGAAGATAACACGCCAAATCCCAACACTCCATTGATGGCTATGTTGAATAGGTTGCAACAGGATATGGCTGAGATAAGAAGTTAGAATGACAGGTTGTCACTAGCCAGTGAAGAGCAGGAAAAGCTGATAAGAGAATTGACTTCGCGGAACAGCCAAGAAGGTGAAGGTTCCGGAAAGAGAAGAAAAGGCAAGTTCTCAAGTGATTCTGAGGAATATGACACTACTAGACATTAGTCTAAGCAGAAGAAGGAATTACAAGGGGAATTCCGAAAAATTAAACCTCCCTCCTATGATGGAGAGAAGGAGGAAGATGCTGAGGCATGGTTGTTGAATATGATTAAGTATTTTTAGGTCTACGAATATGAAAGTAATCTAAAAGCCAGATTATATATCTACCAGTTGCAAGGTAAGGCTACCTTATGGTGGGAGGAGACAAAAATGGTTCATGCCATTGATGAAAAAACAGTGACTTGGGAAGATTTCCAAGTCAAGTTTAAAAAATGTTATTTGAACGAATGCTATTATGATGATAAAGCAAAGGAGTTCCACAAAATTAGGTTGGGACAGCTCAACATAGATGAGTTTGTCACCAAGTTTACAAATCTGCTAAGGTATGTTCCTTATATTCGTGAAGAGAAAGCAAAGGTACAAAGGTTTTTGAACTTTTTTCCTACTGTGTATAATGAGAAAATAGAGTTTGATAATCCAAAAACTATGGAAGAAGTGGTGAAGAAAGCTAGATTATGCTACCACCAGTTTAAAGGAAAGAGTGAACATGGGAAAAGCTAGATAAACAAGGGTGAAGTCAAAGGAAAGAAACAGAAACCAACTTACTTGAAGAACTTTGGTAGGGATCATCAGCGGAAGAAGTTTAACAAACCAAAGGAAAGTGAAACTGCTCAGTCCCAAGTTGGTTCAAAACAAATAAATGGGGATAATAAGAAGGAAGGAACAATTAAAATGCGGGAGCCTTTGAAATGTTGGGGTTGCAGAGAACTTCATTTGTTGAGGGACTATCCACATCGAAATATTCAGATGATTATGAGAGATAGAGAAGCTACTACAGTGAATGACATAGCAAGGAATATACCCACTATCAGTGTAGCCTTGGAGAACCGACAAGCAGAACACCAGGCTACTATGGTCGAGATGGAAGGTAAGATTTCTGAACAATCTGTTATAGTTTTAATTGATCCGGGTGCTTCTTTGAGCTATATTAGTCCACAAGTTGTAGAGAAATTCAATCTCAAACCTGAAAAATTTCAATAGTCTTGGTTGGTCCAGTTAGTCACTGTGATGCAGGGGCATTAGACACTAGCCAGCAATGTAGGAGTTTTTTCCATATGTTGTGGCTAGGAGGGTTTGAAAACAGTCAAATGGTTACAGCTAGGTGTCAATACCTTAGCTTATTGTATTATTATTTTAGTTAGAGTCGTAGAAATTGAATAGCTCAGTTAGTCTAGCTGTCATATTCCAGTTAGTTGAATTGTTTTAATTAGATTGTTGATTTCCTGAAACGGTCCTCTCAGAGGAACCGAAGAGTCATAGGTTTATGTATATAATTGTAAACCCTCAAATGTATGAAGGGGTGACAGGAAGAAGAGAGGAGATTCTGCAATAACTCTGTGTTTTACAATTACTTCCAATTGAATAGTTTCTGTGCGCATTTACCCTAGAATCATGTTGAATCATTAATTGTTAAGAGGTTGTTTAATTGTGAAGTGATGAACTCTGTGCATATGTATCTACTGGAACAAATCGTTGTATAAATTTTTCCTGTCTCTGTCTATTTTTTCCCTCAATTTGCTCGAGTAGAGAAGCCTGTGAAACCGTGGTCATTTAAATCTGGTTAATGGTAATAGAATCTCGCTTAACACAGTAAGTTACAATTGTTTTTCAACCGGAGTCCGAACCTGAGTTAACAACCTGAGTACACAAAGGTGAACGCAAACCCTGACGCGAACCCTGGTTAGCCACTATTCAAAATCGCTAGCAGATTTGGGAAAGCGGATTGCCAATATCGCACCGCTTTTAGTGTGAAGGCGATATTTCTGGGTCAAGGAGCGATTCCATAGAGAATTTGACGCATGGCAAGGTGGACCCCCGGAAAACCACCATTCAAGCGTGCCATCGAGCAATAAACTTTGACGTTGGATGCCGAGCGATATGCATATGAGCTGTCGATCTGGGCAAAGGCCATCAGACGGTGTTCGTTCAATGGAGATGCACGAAGATTAAAAAAGGTACGACGTGTGCATTTGATTGGGCCATTGACATATATGTGGGGTCGGCCGAAGGTCTATTATAACGCCAGTTAGTTATAGGGTGTCAGGATATTATATAAGGCGCGGAGAATTATTTAAATTACAAAGGTTCGTTATCAAGCCAATATTAATATATAACGCGCAAAAGAATAAACTTTGGTTATAAAGTTAGGAAATAATATATAAGTCGGGAGATACCGTTTGATAGTCAAAGTTGTTGAATATAGTTCTTTATCAATTTTCTCCAAAATTGATAAATAAAATCACCAAGGAATTGCAAGTTGACCACGTGGACCAAAGAACGAGGGTAAGAAGAAAGGGAGCTGACTTTCAGCTGTGTGAATGCGTCACACTGGCACCAAACGAAAAGTAACTCATAAGTTACCTCAAACAGCAATTAAATTAAATGACTTTCAGACAAAAGTAAATTTAAACATTTTTCCCTTAGGCTCATATGATTTGCTGATAGGAATGGACTGGTTAGAAAAGAGAAAGGCTATAATGAACTGTTGGGATAAAACTCTACATTACATAGATGAGGAATGGAGACCCTTTATAATCAAAGGAAAACCAAAACCAATCTCTGTAAGAAAAATATTAGCTCTACAATTAAAAAGAACGGCTAGAAAAGGATATCAAGTATATTTTGTACATGTTGAAGAATTAGGACAGCAACCTAAAGAAAACCTACTAGACACTTTACCAGTGGTAAGAGAATTTAAGGAAGTTTTTCCAGATGAGATTCCTCATCTCCCCCCCAAAAGAGAGAATGATTTTTCAATCGATTTGGTACCAGGAGCAACACGCGTTTCTAGATCTCCTTACTGGATGAGCCCCCTTGAACTCATGGAGTTAAAAATTCAATTACAAGAATTGCTGGATAAAGGTTACATCAGAACGAGTGTATCTCTTTGGGGAGCACCGGTGCTGTACGTGAAAAAGAATGATGGAACCTTCAGAATGTGCATTGACTACTGTCAACTGAATAAGTTGACAATAAAAAACAAGTACCCATTGCCCAGAATAGATGACCTTTTTGATTAGGTGAGAGGGGCTTCAGTATTTTCTAAGATTGATCTGAGGATTATTTATCACCAACTCATAATTAAGGAGGAAGATATTAGTAAAACAACTTTTCGAACCAGGTGTGGACACTACGAATTTGTAGTCCTACCTTTTGGTTTTGAAAATTCCTCTGCTAATTTTATGTGCTTAATGAACATCGTTTTGAACAAGTACCTAGATAAATTCGTACTAGTGTTCATAGATGATATTCTAGTCTATTCAAAAATTGAGGAAGAGCACAAAGAACACTTAAGGATATTTTTGCAGACTTTGAAGACAAGATTCAATATTTGGGGCATATCATTTCTAAACAGGGATTGGATGTTGACCCTGAGAAAATAAAGGCTATTAGATAGTGGTCAGTGCTAACTGATGTTTCAGCAGTAAGATCATTTATGGGGATTGCAAGTTATTATCGAAGGTTTGTAGAAATATTTTCTGCAATATCATATCCCATAACTTCACTACAGAGAAAAGGCACCAAATTTGAGTGGACTGAAAAATGCCAAAACAGGTTTGAACAACTAAAATTAAAACTTACTACAGCCCCTATACTGAAAATTGCAGATCCTGACAAAGAGCTTGTTGTGTGTACGGATGCATGTAGAGAGGCATTGGGAGGAGTTCTGTTGCAATAAAATTCTGTTATTGCATATGAGCCTAGAAAACTTAAGAAACATGAACAAAATTAGTGTATATGATCTGGAATTGGTTGCTGTAATTCATGCCTTGAATATGTGGCGACACTATCTTCTTGGAAAAAAAATTACATTGATGACAAATCATATTAGTCTCAAGTATTTATTTTTTCAAACATATTTGAATGCTGGACAAGCCAGATGGTTGTCTGTTCTGAGTGAATTTGATATGGACATAAAACATATTAAAGGGAAGGAAAACAAATTATTGATGCTCTAAGCAGAAATGCTTTCCAAAACATAAGTAGCATTGGGAGTAGTGCTAGTTTTGACCTAGACGAATTAGTGAAAAATGTAGCAGATCAAGATCCCAACTATGAAGATCTACAATTGAAAATGCTGAAAAAGGAAATGGTTAAATACACCCAAAACCAGAAAGGTTTGACCTGGTATAGAAATAGTTTGTACATCCCTAATGTGGAGTCTTTGAAAAAAGAGATCCTAGATTAATATCATAAACAGCCCTATTCAGGACATCCTGGATATCAGAAAATGCTAACAGCCTTGAAAAATAAATTGTTTTGGCCAGGAATGAAAAAGGATGTAGCAAACTATTTAGCTAGATGCATGGAATGTCAACTAGTCAAAGTTGAACATCAGCATCCAGCTGGTCTTTTAAATCCTTTGCCAATTGCAGAATGGAAATGGGACACTGTTTCTATAGATTTTATAACCGGGTTACCTAGAACAAAGTACCAACATGACTCAGTGATGGTAGTGGTAGATACTTTAACAAATGCTACACATTTCATACCTATAAAATCTACTTTTGGAATAGCCCAAGTATCAAATGTGTTCCTAAAAGAAATAGTAAGGCTACATGGGGTCCCAAAGATGATTATTTTAGATAGAGACGCTAAGTTCACAGCTGCCTTTTGGAAAGGTCTCTTTGGGGGCATGGGCACTAAATTGAATTTTAGTACTGCTTATCACTCTCAGACGAATGGTCAAAAAGAGAGAACAAATCAGATTTTGGAGGATATGCTGAGAATGTATGTGATGGATAGGCCATCAAAATGGGAAGACTACTTACATTTAGTCGAATTTTCTTATAACAACAGCTATCAATCCTCCATCAAAATGAGTCCATTTGAAGCACTCTATGGAAGAAGGTGTCGTACTCCTTTACGTTGGAGTCAACCTGAAGATAAGCTAGTACTGGGGCCAGATACTTTACAAGAAATGGAAAGAATTGTCAAACAAATACAGAGAAACATCAAGACAACACAAGATCGATAGAAAAGATATGCCAATAAGAAAAGAGTGCACGAGATTTCAAAGTGGGTGAGCATGTCTATCTGCGTATTAAACCCAAAAAGAGCACACTTTATGCTGGAAGTTGTGAAAAATTGGCTCCTAGATATTGTGGGCCTTTTGAGGTGTTAGAAAGGGTGGGAACAGTGGCTTATAAGATGGCCTTACCGCCCCATGTTAAATTTCATGATGTGTTTCATCTTTCGTTATTAAAAAGATATGTACATGATGCTTCTCACATTGTTGATTGGAATGTGATACAGGTGGAACCAGAAGGGGATTTCCTTCTAAAGCCACTTCAAATATTGGAGCGGGAAGAAATTGAATTGAGAAATCGAACAGTAGCCAGAGTAAAGGTGCAGTGGAAGTACTTTACTACTAAAGAAGCTACGTGGGAAAGAGAAGCGGAGATGATGGAAAAATATCCATATTTCTTTTCAAAATAATCTTTAGTATTTAGTTGGTAACACCGAGGATGGTGTTTGTTTTCAGAGGGGGAATATGTAACACCCCTAGTTTCATGTTTTTCAGGTTAGACATTTGAACTTAAGTCCAAAAGGGGAGTGGACCCCAATGGACAATTATTGTGTGGATTTGGTTAATTAATTATTTATGAAAAATAAATAAAATATTTTGTGTACACTATGACCAAATGAGATTTTTGAGATCACTTGCCTAATCCATGAGGTATGGAAAGAGGTTAAGACTTTCCCCAGAATCTTTCAAAAATCCTTGAAAGAATTTATTTCTAATTTAGATTTTTGATGAAGAATCTAAACTTCCCCAATGATGAGGAGAGTAGTTGGGAAGAGGTAAAAAGTTGGAAAAGCATAAAGCAGCGTTAAAGTCCCTAAATTAGGGAAGCCTAGGCAAACAAGAATAAAAGCATCCTGAAATTATGGACGCAGAATTATAAGCAGGCTTGGGGGAGAGCATAAGCTTAAATAAGCTACTCCAGAACAGATTGGGGCTGGTCTGTTCTGGGAGAAGAACTTAGCTAGGGGGTGAGTTATGGAGACAAAGGAACTCTAAGGTTGGGAGGAATGGTCATCAGAAGAATTGGTATGCACACTATTTTTTTTTTTGGAATGGTTAAAATAGATGCTGTTGTATAATATTTATAATTGTTGTAGTTGATATTTTGAATTAAATTTTCTGAGATTGTTATTTCCTACATTTAACAGAATTAAATAGAAGAAATAAATCTTCTAAATTTCCATATAGTAGTAGGAATAAATTCTAGGGAATACTATCAGCCAGAATCTCTAAACCATAATCTGGTTTAAATCTGGAGATATTGAAAAAAAATCCTCTAAAATAATTAAAGTGTAACTTTAATCTTAATCTTCTTCTATAAGGAATAGATATCTTGATAAAAATAGATTAAATTTCATGTTCTAACAGTAAATTAGTATAATACATGATACCTATGTAAAACATGCAAATGAAATATTCACCTCAAAAGGGTAGGATACATATACTTTTTAGTTATTCTAGAAACAAGTAAACTCTGATGTCAATTTTAGATGATTGCTATGATATGGAATACTATTAAATTTTCCAAAACAAAGTTAAAATATGTTCATATCTGATGATAAATACTTGAACAGAAATATATTCTTTAAATGAATACAAAATCACTTTGCTTATATTTACTAATTTGCATAAAACTATGTAATGGAAGTGGTATGGAACAATGATACAAAGCTGCATGAGAAACCAATCTTGGTTATAATTCCAATTGTTCAGGAATAGTACCATTTAAATAATGGAAAAACAAAATTTAATAATACCTAGACAATAATTATGTCAATCAGGAATATATACATAAAACTCCTTTTAGTAATTCTGATTCTAATTGACTAACGATCATATAATCTAACATGGTATTATACAAACTCAATTACCATATATTAGTTAATGAACAGTGAAAAAAAGTAAGGTGGAACAAGCAGTATATGCTGCGAGAAGAAAGATTCCGGACCATAGAAAATATTATATATAAAATTACCTTGACAAAAAACTTCAACACAAGTTATTAACAAAATCTAGTATTATCCAGTATGACTTTCATACTAAGTGAAGTAGATATGCAGTACTGTATTTACATTAACAGATAAGGAAGGATTACTGAACTATATTATTGCAATTGATACAGTTCAAATTAAATCAACTAAACCAAACTATGTGTTACAACATAATTATATTAAACCCTTTAGTATTTATACAGTGGCATAAGAAATGTAAATGGTTTGAGAAATGTTTGAAATTCGAAAAGTTAAAATGTCCATACAGCTTGCCCTAATTTAAAATCAAAAATATCCAAAGGTTTACACTGACAGCCCTATGCCATACATTCGTGGGATTTTCCACAATATATTCCACTGTAAACTGATAATAAAATACTCAAATTAAAAGTATATTTGATGAGGAGGCCATGTTTTGAGAATGACAAAATAAGTATATACCAACCTGAAATTGCAACAAGAAAAAATGATTTTAATGCAACGTGGAGACTCTAACGAAATGCCCTTTCAGTCAAAAATGATAAATGGAACATTATAAAAATAAGTGGTTACCTGAAATCACCAAGAGAGAGAGGTTGATTAACGAAAGGGATGAAATGATTATGGTACTGACAGGAAACCGAATAAATTAAATCGAATGATAAAAGAAGGACATTATCTTACCTACGGTCAAATTAAGCCTTGTATTCATTTTTCTCCTGTGCAGCAACCAAGTGAAAGGCAAATATATATAAGCCATTCTGGATAGTAAATGCATAAGACGCCTATGAAAATCTAAGTTGAAAACGGAAAAAAAAAATTAGATACGATTTCCAGTCTTACCATTAAAAGGGCTGACAAGTTAAAATCACATAGGGACAAGGGCGTATAATCCATCGTTATGAGACATCAAAGTCGAAGGAGGAGATTTGAGTCCTTATGAAAAGAAAGAGGAGACATTAAAAACAAAATCAAGCCCCTCAAGAAAAGTAAATAACAAAAAAATACTAGTTGGAGGAATCTTAAGTAGAATGCATCCTTTGAATTGTAACACTCCCAGAGTATGTGTTGAAAACTTCAAAGTTGGACATTGAACTTAAATCCTAAGGGGAGTGGACCCCAAAGGATGAATGAATTGTGAATGTAATTTAATATTCAATTTGAAGAAATGAATAAAGTACTGGTATGCATGTTGACCAAAAATGAGAATTGAGATCACTTGCTAAGTCCATGAGGATGGATAAGGCAATTATTCCCCAAAATCCTTCAAAAATCCTTGGAAGGAATTAATGCTAATTTAGATTTTGAGAAAAAATATAAATTTCCCCAATGATGAGGAAAGTAGTTGGGAAGAGGTAGCAAGCTGGAAAAAGCTGAGGAAAAGCATAAAACAGCTTTAAAGAATCCCAAATTGGGAAGCCTAGGCAAACAGGAAGAAAAGCATCCTGCTATTCTGGACGCAGAATTAGAAACAGGCTTTGGGGAAGTATTAGCTTAAATAAGTTTCTCCTAAACAGATCAGAGGTTGATCTGTGGTGGAGGTGGTCTCAGCTCGGGGGTGAGTTCTGGGAGAGAAATAGAACTCTACGGTTGGGAGGTTGGTCTACTGCATGATTGGTATGTGTTTAAACCACCTATGGATTTTATTTTCTACAGTATGAATTGGCTACATATAACTTACTACTTTATATTAAAGGTGAAAATACTACATGTTGGATAATGATGGTATAAATTTTATTTATAACTTTAATCTGCTTTAATAAGTAAAAGAGGAATAGTAGGAATGGGGTTTTCAACCCATATGACAGAGAAAGAAGAAATTATGGGAGTCTGAAATGTTCTTGCTTTTAACAGAAGTAACTGGCAGAAGCAAATCTTCCACCTTCTGTATGGTAGTAAGAACCAGAGCCCAAGATAGTATCCACCAGAATGTCTAAACCCAATTTGGGGTCTAAATCTGGAGATGCTGTATAAAAGGGGGAGTCAAGAAACATAACTAGAAAATCTTAAGTTATTATTAGAATGGAAAACTTCAGATGATGCTCAGAAAAACAATTATAGAATTAAATCAATGTTACTGACTATACACAGTAATGAGGCTGAGATACCTTGCACAGACTCTCCCCTGGAGATAAATTCAGAAAATCCATCATAGACATATTTAAAATAGATAGTGGTGGTACAAATGAACATTGAGTATAGACATGACAAATGGTGACAGAGTATAGCAATCGTATAAATTACTCTAAATCCTATTATTAAAGCTGTAAGAAAAATCAGTGGAAAACTTATTCAGCTCCGAAAAATAGTTCATACAGGTACTGTAAGACAGAGAGCATATATTCCAGGAGATATGGGACTGTCACTCTAAATACTGATTATATTTGCGAGTAAGAGATTAGAATGTATAATATGAAATTTTCAATCATTAAACAACATTAAATATCATATGCTTGAGTCATAACTCGCTACCCATATCACTATTCTGGACGCATATCAATAAACCATGGCAACAATATGAAAATCATGACCACAAGCCTATCGCAGATAGGAACCACATCTATTTTGCAGACTTTCTGTAAATGCGATAAATTCGTATACTATATCCACAGAAGTCAAACAATATAGGAGTAAACCCAGACTGAAATGGAAAACGATCAGCATATTAAGGGTTTCATATTATCCTATTATCACTCTTCTGTATCAACACCAAAATAAATATCAAATGCCAAACATTCAATCAACAAACGCAGGGACGAAAATATATCATAGCCATATATTATAAATCCGACATTGTTATTCCTTGTCCAAGGTTAAGAAACCCCATCATATGGTGAGAGAGTCTCGGCATAAACGCCGAACAAAACCCAACGTCACTGAAAACGCAGACGGCCATAAACACAGTCCTTCATACAAGTTGGCACCAAAGTTTATCCATTGTATGTGGCAATAATTTCAAAATAAAAAATCTATAGAAATCAACGACGGCATCATTCCCTCATAAAAAGTTCAGGAACTGTTGTTTGCCCTCAGGCATTCATCGGTAAGCCATCGCAAGAGTAGCATGATACGAGCACCAACCTGTAGGTGAGGAGAGGTTCAATTAGCGCATGGGGTAGAAAGGCGAGAAACCGCGTTGCAGAAACAAAATTCTATTTAAGGAGCGAAAACATCACCTCAGTAAAGGGATTTTGACACCTGCATATAACCAAGGAGAGGCGTGAGATACTCATAGAAAACGTGAAGGCTGTAAAAATCAGTGCGTATGAAAAATTCAAACAATAAATACTGAGGTGGAATATTCGGGTATCGCTATGGTGAATCCCAAAAACGGTGAGGCTACAGCCGTGGTACGCAAAAAAACAGACCAATACATGACCAGAAACGATAGGATGAGAGACTGTTACCTGGAAATAGAACGAGGAAGAAGAAATTCCTCTGCGTAAGCCCAAGTACCCAGCGAAAACCACAAATGGGATACGAAGTTGATTAACCTGCAAACCCAAGTTGTTGAGACGTAAAAGCACTCATAACCACTGAAATAAACGCTCGATGAAAAAGATTTGGAACGAGTTAGGAATGTAAATAGAACTCTGGTTAATGGATACCAACCAAAAAGAAAATAAAAACCCCAAATCATAGATTACCTGTGCGAAGGTCTAACGTGCTCGCAAGATAGAGCTTCAGTCGACTGGAAACCAAGACCTCAACAGGACGGGTCATGGCATAGGTAGATCCGGAGGGAAACACCCTCGCTGCAAGGAAAATGTGAGTTATGCATCAGCTGTGGAATGACCTCGAAACACTTCGGTGAGAGAGAAAATAACACAGTTAAGCCATGGAAAATGAAATATCAACCGAAATCCAGAATTTGCAACCCTAAACCGCCTTACACCATACACCTGTCTTCATCACCATAACTGGCATAGGGGATGAGTAACTCGGCGGAGTGGGCAGTATTAAATTCATAGGTAGGTGAAATACTACGTCTCAGTTAATAACCATAGCCTCGGACCAGTAAATAGCGTAGTTCAAACGATCAAGTCACGTGAAGAAATCCGAGGTGGCACCGCCTGTAACCAGGGCGTACACCCGACTTAAATACCCAAGGATCGGATCAAATCAGTGCACACAGTACTCAACAATGCCTCGAAATCTCGAGCAGAGTTCAGAAAAAAATATATAAAAATCTCTATGGTTACAAAGCGAAATAACTACGGTGTGAAATTATGGTTCTGTAGTAATTAATTTCGATTAAATACGATTGCGTTCATTTGACTCGTCCTCATAACCGTATATTACATACATAAACCCATAGTGTTAAACTTGGAAATCGTAGTGCGTTATGCATATGTCAAATTTTAAGTCACTACCATTATTAAGGCCTATGGAAGCCTTTGAAGGAGTGCTTCGAGGCTTATAAATCGAAATTATATATATGGTGAACTACATATATGTAAGTTCTATGGGAAGGGAATTTAACCTATGTGGGAAATTTTGTTCACGAGGCATAATGTAGGGATATATAAATGTGTAATATATATATAATATATATATGGCCACACTCCTATGTAGAGTTGGGGAAAGACGATTTAACCAATACATACTAGGGTGAAAACTGGAAAAAAAAAAAAAAAAAATTTGGTGTGGTGATAGAGGTACATGACAAATGGTATCAGAGCCCAAGTTATAAAACTGGGCTGTTATGATTGTGCTCACTGAATTCTGAATGTTATTTTTATAAATGAATATTGCAGAGATTGTTTTTTTTCAATATTACTGATCAATATTCTGAGTGTATACAGTGGTGCTAAAATGGCTGAAGGTGGAGAAATTTATGTGGATCTGCGGCATGAGTTTGGTTCACCAGATCCCAATGCCCTGGTAATGGCTATGTTGCACAGGTTGCAACGAGAATTGGCTGAATTAAAGAGCCATAATGACATACTGTCATCAGCCAGTAAGGAGCAAGAAAAGCTCATCAGAGGACTCACTTCTCGGAACAGCCAAGAAGGCGAAGGTTCTGGAAAGAGGAAGATGGATGAATCTGATGATGATGGTGGTGGTAGACATCAATCTAAACAGAAAAGAGAATTGCAGGGGGAATTCAGAAAGATCAAACCTCCCTCCTATGATGGGGAGAAGGAGGAAGATGCTGAAGCTTGGTTGCTGAACATGATTAAGTATTTCCAAGTTTATGAGTATGAGAGCAATCTGAAAGCCAGATTAGTTGTTTACCAGCTACAAGGTAAAGCTACCTTGTGGTGGGAAGAGACAAAAATGGTGCATGCCCTTGATGAAAAGACAGTTACTTGGGAGGATTTCCAGGCTAAGTTCAAAAATCGTTATTTGAATGAGCGATATTATGATGATAAAGCAAAAGAATTTCATGAACTTAGACTAGGATAGCTCACTATTGATGAGTTTGTTACTAAGTTTACCAACCTATTGAGATATGTACCCTACATTAGGGAAGAAAAGGCAAAACTACAAAGGTTTCTGAACTGTTTGCCTACAGTATACAAAGAGAAAATTGAATTTGACAATCCAAAAACAATGGACGAAGCTGTTAGAAAAGCCCGATTATGCTATCAGCAGTTTAAAGGAAAGGCTGAACAAGGAAAAAGCTGGTTAAACAAGGGGGAGTTTAAAGGAAAAAGACAGAAACCAGCCTATTTAAAAAAATTTGGCAGAGATCATCTGCGGAAGAAGTTTAACAAGCCCAAGGAGAGCCAAACTGCTCAATCCCAGGTGGCTTCAAAACAAATAGAGGGGGAAAATAAAAAGGAAGGAACAGTCAGAATGAAGGAACCTTTGAGATGTTGGGGCTGTGGAGAACCCCATATGATGAGGGATTGCCCCCATCGAAATATTCACATGATCAGCAGAGAGCGAGAGGCAACAACAGTAAATGACATAGCCAGAAATATACCAACTATCAGTGCAGCCTTGGAAAATCGGCAAGCGGAACAGCAAGCAACTATGGTGGAAATGGAGGGTAAGATTTCTGACCTACCTGTTACTGTTTTGATTGATCCAGGTGCTTCTTTAAGTTACATTAGTCCTGGAATTGTAGAAAAATGTAAAATCAAACCTGAAAAATTTCAGCAGTCATGGTTGGTACAGCTGGCCACTGGGACTAAGAGAAAAGTAACCCATAAGTTGCCCAAAATAGCCATTCAATTAAATGGTTTTGCAACAGAAGTGACTCTGAACATACTGCCGTTAGGATCCTATGACTTGCTGATAGGAATGGATTGGCTGGAAAAGCAGAAAGCTCTGATGAATTGTTGGGATAAAACCCTGCATTGTGTGGATGAAGAGGGGAAACCTTTTACTTTGAAAGTAAAACCAAAATCCATTTCAGTAAGACAAATATTAGCCTTACAATTAAAACGAACAGCTAGAAAAGGATACCAAGTTTATGCAGTGCATGTAGAAGAAGTAGAACAGAAAACTGGAGAAGATTTGTTGAATGAGTTGTCGGTGGTAAGGGAATTTAAGGAAGTTTTTCCGGATGAGATTCCTCATCTTCCCCCTAAAAGAGAAATTGATTTTTCCATAGATTTGGTGCCGGGAGCCACACCTGTTTCCCGAGCTCCCTACAGAATGATCCCTCCTGAACTGATGGAGCTGAAGATGCAATTGTAAGAATTATTAGACAAAGGTTACATTAGACCAAGTGTGTCTCCTTGGGGAGCACCAGTCTTATTCGTGAAAAAGAAAGATGGAACTTTCAGGATGTGCATTGATTATCGTCAACTAAACAAGTTGACCATTAAAAATAGATATCCGCTCCCTAGAATTGATGATCTTTTTGACCAAGTGAGAGGGGCCTCAGTGTTTTCGAAGATTGACTTAAGAACTGGATATCACCAGCTCAGAATCAAGGAAGAAGACATCAGCAAAACAGCTTTTCGAACCCGGTATGGACACTTCGAATTTGTGGTTTTACCTTTTGGATTGACAAATGCCCCCGCTACATTTATGTGTCTGATGAAAAGTGTGTTAAATAAGTATCTGGATAAATTTGTTCTTGTGTTCATAGATGATATCTTAGTCTACTCCAAAAATGAAGATGAACATCACGAACACTTGAGAATAGTATTGCAGACCTTAAAAGAAAACCAGTTATATGCCAAGTTCAGCAAATGTGAATTTTATAAAGATAAAATTCAATATCTGGGTCATATTATATCTGAAAAAGGCCTTGCAGTTGATCCTGAAAAGATAAAATCCATTAAAGAATGGCCAGTCCCAACTGATGTTTCAGCAGTAAGGTCATTCATGGGGATGGTAGGCTACTATCGCAGATTTGTGGAGAGATTTTCTGCTATAGCACATCCCATCACATCACTGCAGAGGGAGGGAGTTAAGTTCGTATGGACTGAAAAATGTCAAGTCAGTTTCGAGCAATTAAAACAAAGACTTACATCAGCCCCTATACTGAAGATTGCAGATCCTGATAAGGAATTTGTGGTGTGTACTGATGCTTGCAGAGAGGGATTGGGAGGAGTCGTGTTGCAGGAAAACTCTGTTATTGCCTATGAATCTCGAAAGCTGAAAATACATGAACAGAATTATAGTGCCTACGATATGGAATTAGCAGCTGTTATCCATGCTTTGAAGATGTGGCGACACTATCTCCTTGGAAAAAAGTTTATTTTAGTGACTGACCACATTAGTCTCAAGTACTTCTTTTCCCAAACTGATCTGAATGCAAGGCAAGCCAGATGGCTGTCCTTTTTAAGTGAATTTGATATGGACATTAAACATATCAAGGGAAAAGAGAATAAAGTTGCTGATGCATTAAGCAGGAATGCGTGTCAGACTATAAACCGCCTTGGGAGTAGTGCGCAGATCAAAGTAGAAGAATTGGTGAGAAAAACAGCAAATCAAGACCCAAACTATGAAACACTCTTGGTGAAACTGCAAAAAAAGGAGAAAACTGATTTCACTCAAAACCAACAAGGGCTGCTATATTATAAAAACAGGTTGTATATTCCAAATGTAGAGTCCTTAAAAAGATAAATTGTGGATGAATATCACAAACAGCCATATGCAGGACATCCAGGATATCAAAAATTGTTAACAGCCCTGAAAAAGAAATTGTTCTGGCCAGGAATGAAGAAAGATGTGGCAGAATATTTAAGTAAGTGCATGGAATGTCAGCTGGTCAAAGTTGAACATCAACATCCAGTAGGTCTGTTAAACCCTTTGCCAATAGCAGAATGGAAATGGGACACAGTTTCCATGGACTTCATAACAGGGTTACCCAAAACCAAGTATCAACATGATTCTGTGATGGTAGTAGTAGACACTCTCACAAAATTTGCCCACTTTATACCAGTAAAATCCACTTTTGGGACAGCTCAAGTAGCGAATGTGTTTCTGAAGGAAGTAGTAAGGCTTCATGGCGTTCCAAAAGTAATTGTATCAGACCGAGACGCCAAGTTTACAACAGCATTTTGGAAAGGATTGTTTGGAGGGATGGGTACTAAGTTGAATTTTAGTACTACCTATCACCCTCAGACCGATGGGCAAACAGAAAGGACTAATCAAATTTTGGAGGATATGCTGAGAATGTATGTGATGGACAGACCATCAAAGTGGGAGGAGTATTTGCACTTAGCTGAATTTGCTTATAACAACAGCTACCAATCCTCAATCAAAATGAGTCCGTTTGAGGCACTATACGGAAGGAAGTGTCGTACTCCTTTGAGCTGGAGTCAACCAGAGGATAAACTAATGTTGGGACCTGATGCGTTACAAGAGATGGAGAGAATTGTAAAACAGATACAAAGAAATATTAAGGCAGCACAAGATCGACAGAAAATCTATGCTGATAAGAAGAGAGTGCATCGCGAGTTCAAAGTGGGAGATCATGTGTATTTGCGTATTAAACCCAAAAAGAGCACACTTTATGCTGGAAGTTGTGCCAAATTGGCCCCCAGATACTGTGGTCCTTTTGAAGTCTTAGAAAGGGTGGGACCAGTGGCTTACAAACTGGCCTTACCACCCCATGTTAGAGTTCATGATGTGTTTCATGTTTCATTATTAAAAAGATATGTGCATGATGCTTCTCACATAGTTGATTGGAATGTTGTACAGGTGGAACCAGAAGCGGAATTTCTACCAGAACCGCTTTAAATATTGGAGCGGGAAGAAATTGAATTGCGAAACAGAACAGTAGCTAGAGTAAAAGTGTAGTGGAAACACTTTACTGCTGAAGAAGCTACTTGGGAAAGAGAAGCTGAAATGATGGAGAGATATCCATTTTTGTTTAAGCAATGAACTCTAGTAGTTAAATAATAACACCGAGGACGGTGTTTATTTTTAGAGGGGGAATATGTAACAACCCCAAAGTGTGTGTTGAAAATTTCAAAGTTAGACATTGAACTTAAATCCTAAGGGGAGTGGACCCCAAAGGATGAATGAATTTTGAATGTAATTTAATATTCAATTTGAAGAAATGAATAAAGTACTGGTATGCATGTTGACCAAAAATGAGAATTGAGATCACTTGCTAAGTCCATGAGGATGGATAAGGCAATTATTCCCCAAAATCCTTCAAAAATCCTTGGAAGGAATTAATGCTAATTTAGATTTTGAGGAAAAATCTAAATTTCCCCAATGATGAGGAAAGTAGTTGGGAAGAGGTAGCAAGCTGGAAAAAGCTGAGGGAAAGCATAAAACAGCTTTAAAGAATCCCAAATTGGGAAGCCTAGGCAAACAGGAAGAAAAGAATCCTGCTATTCGGGACGCAGAATTAGAAACAGGCTTTGGGGAACTATTAGCTTAAATAAGCTGCTCCTAAACAGATCAGAGGTTGATCTGTGGTGGAGGTGGTCTCAGCTCGGGGGTGAGTTCTGGGAGAGAAATAGAACTCTACGATTGGGAGGTTGGTCTACTGCATGATTGGTATGTGTTTAAACCACCTATGGATTTTATTTTCTACAGTATGAATTGGCTACATATAACTTACTACTTTATATTAAAGGTGAAAATACTACATGTTGGATAATGATGGTATAAATTTTATTTGTAACTTTAATCTGCTTTAATAAGTAAAAGAGGAATAGTAGGAATGGGGTTTTCAACCCATATGACAGAGAAAGAAGAAATTATGGGAGTCTGAGATGTTCTTGCTTTTAACAGAAGTAACTGGTAGAACCAAATCTTCCACCTTCTGTATGGTAGTAAGAACCAGAGCCCAAGATAGTATCCACTAGAATGTCTAAACCCAATTTGGGCTCTAAATCTGGAGATGCTGTATAAAAGGGGGAGTCAAGAAACATAACTAGAAAATCTTAAGTTATTATTAGAATGGAAAACTTCAGATGATGCTCAGAAAAACAATTCTAGAATTAAATCAATGTTACTGACTATACACAGTAATGAGGCTGAGATACCTTGCACAGACTCTCCCCTGGAGATAAATTCAGAAAATCCATCATAGACATATTTAAAATAGATAGTGGTGGTACAAATGAACATTGAGTATAGACATGACAAATGGTGACAGAGTATAGCAATCGTATAAATTACTCTAAATCCTATTATTAAAGCTGTAAGGAAAATCAGTGGAAAACTTATTCAGCTCCAAAAAATAGTTCATACAGGTAATGTAAGACAGAGAGCATATATTCCAGGAGATATGGGACTATCACTCTAAATACTGATTATATTTGCGAGTAAGAGATTAGTATGTATAATATGAAATTTTCAATCATTAAACAGCATTAAATATCATATGCTTGACGCATATCACTATTCTGGACACATATCAATAAACCATGGCAACAATATGAAAATCATGACCACAAGCCTATCGCAGATAGGAACCACATCTATTTTGCAGACTTTCTGTAAATGCAATAAATTTGTATACTATATCCACAGAAGTCAAACATTATAGGAGTAAACCCAGACTGAAATGGAAAACGATCAGCATATTAAGGGTTTCGTATTATCCTATTATCACTCTTCTGTATCAACACAAAAATAAATATCAAATGCCAAACATTCAATCAACAAACGCAGGGACGAAAATATATCATAGCCATATATTATAAATCCGACATTGTTATTCCTTGTCCAAGGTTAAGAAACCCCATCATATGGTGAGAGAGTCTCGGCATAAACGCCGAACAAAACCCAACGTCGCTGAAAACGCAGATGGCCATAAACACAGTCCTTCATACAAGTTGGCACCAAGGTTTATCCATTGTATGTGGCAATAATTTCAAAATAAAAAATCTATAGAAATCAACGACGGCATCGTTCCCTCATAAAAAGTTCAGGAACCGTTGTTTGCCCTCAGGCATTCATCGGTAAGCCATTGCAAAAGTAGCATGATACGAGTACCGACCTGTAGGTGAGGAGAGGTTCAATTAGTGCATGGGGTAGAAAGGCGAGAAACCGCGTTGCAGAAACAAAATTCTATATAAGGAGCGAAAACATCACCTCAGTAAAGGGATTTTGACACCTGCATATAACCAAGGAGAGGCGTGAGATACTCATAGAAAATGCGAAGGCTGTAAAAATCAGTGCATATGGAAAGTTCAAACAATAAATACTGAGGTGGAATATTCGGGTATCGCTATGGTGAATCCCAAAAACGGTGAGGCTACAGCCGTGGTACGCAACAAAACAAACCAATACATGACCAGAAATGATAGGACGAGAGACTGTTACCTGGAAATCGAACGAGGAAGAAGAAATTCCTCTGCGTAAGCCCAGGTACCCAGCGAAAACCAAAAATGGGATACGAAGTTGATTAACCTGCAAACCCAAGTTGTTGAGACGTAAAAGCACTCATAACCACTGAAATAAACGGTCGATGAAAAAGATTTGGAACGAGTTAGGAATGTAAATAGAACTCTTGTTAATGGATACCAACCAAAAAGAAAATAAAAACCCCAAATCATAGATTACCTGTGCGAAGGTCTAACGTGCTCGCAAGATAGAGCTTCAGTTGACTGGAAACCAAGACCTCAACAGGCCGAGTCGTGGCATAGGTAGATCCGGAGGGAAACACCCTCGCTGCAAGGAAAACGTGAGTTATGCATCAGCTGTGGAATGACCTCGAAACACTTCGGTGAGAGAGAAAAGAACACAGTTAAGCCACGGCGAATTAAATATCAACCGAAATCCAGAATTTGCAACCCTAAACCGCCTTACACCATACACCTGTCTTCATCACCATAACTGGCATAGGGGATGAGTAACTCGGCGGAGTGGGAAATATTAAATTCAGAGGTAGGTGAAATACTACGTCTCAGTTAATAACCATAGCCTCGGACCAGTAAATAGTGTAGTTCAAACGATCAAGTCACGTGAAGAAATCCGAGGTGGCACCGCCTGTAACCAAGGCATACACCCGACTTAAATACCCAAGGATCAGATCAAATCAGTGCACGCAGTACTCAACGATGCCTCGAAATCTCGAGCAGAGTTCAGAACAAAATATATAAAAATCTCTATGGTTACAAAGCGAAATAACTACGGTGTGAAATTATGGTTCTGTAGTAATTAATTTCGATTAAATATGATTGCGTTCATTTGACTCGTCCTCATAACCGTATATTACATACATAAACCCATAGTGTTAAACTTGGAAATCGTAGTGCGTTATGCATATGTCAAAGTTTAAGTCACTACCATTATTAAGGCCTATGGAAGCCTTTGAAGGAGTGCTTCGAGGCTTATAAATCGAAATTATATATATGGTGAACTACATATATGTAAGTTCTATGGGAAGGGAATTTAACCTATGTGGGAAATTTTGTTCACGAGGCATAATGTAGGGATATATAAATGTGTAATATATATATAATATATATATGGCCACACTCCTGTGTAGAGTTGGGGAAAGACGATTTAACCAATACATACTAGGGTGAAAACTGGAAAAAAAAAAAAAAAATTGGTGTGGTGATAGAGGTACATGACATGAACCGATTTATTACACCGAAAATTCATACAGGAAATCATGTCATCAAATCATATAAGTAAGACCTAAGTATGCATGGTTGATAATCTTATATAGAGAAAGGAGATAAATGAAAATGCTAAAGGGTGTTAGAATGTTAATAGATATATCTGAGTTCGATTCACAGTCGTTGTAAGTAGGACGCCATGAGAGTAATGCGAGCTCGGCTAACAAAACGTGATTCACAGTCGTTGTAAGTAGGACGCCATAAGAGTAATGCGAGCTCGGCTAACAGAACGTGAGAGAAATACATTGCGAAAGAGCTCGTGCGGGAAAAAAAAGGGAGACAAATGAAATTTCCTTCTGGGAAATCAAGATGTATATAATTCACATAAACCCTAACTCCCTCTTCAGATCGACCATACACGTGTAATTCGATAAAGGGGGCATCGTTAAATGTACCAAAGAATTTCTCGGAAGCGTACCCGTATTAACTATAACATAAATCGACCAAATCCATCGACAAAAGTATGAATTTCCTTCATAAATGATTCAGTACCACAACATCTGATGCAGTAGGTAAGAAAAATTGAATAGTACTCGTAAAATTTAAAACAATATGGCCAACTGCTATTATAACCCACGAGAATAGAAATGAGGCAAATACGGATTCCAAATAATCGATGGATCTGACAAATGATATCAAGTCGAAGCCTTGATGGGCGGCTTAACACCTATGCAAGTGTACATTGTATTTAATGCCCTTAGCATTGAAGTTGTAAACCTACTAAACCCAAACCTCTATAACCCTTACGTTATAATCTTGGGGTTAGCACGAAAATCGTTTACCTATATATATATATATATATTGACACCTTATGTGCATAGTAAGAGGTAAGGTAAGTTGTGAAGGGTCGACTTTCACACCTTGAAATATCATGTAAATAGTTTGGCAGAAGAGTTAAGCCATAAGGATAAGTTAAACATAAATTTCACTTGGGATAGAATTTTAGATAAGTGTATATATAAAATTCTCAAAAATTACATAAAGGAATACCTATTGAAAAGTGGGAAAAAATATTGGAAGAAAAATTTATATTAAATTGAGAAACATTTAATATAAATTAAAAAAAAAATAGTTTGGATGCTACTTCACTCTAAAATATAAGTATAGGTGATTTCTCATAAAATAAAATTGATAAGACAATAATGAAGTGTATGAAGGAAAAATATGAATATAGGATCTTCCTATTATATAATGCTAAGAGTATAAGTGGAATGTAGAAGGTAAAATATTAGAAATGATTCAACCTTCTTTTCTTAATACTATTACAACTATAAAAGTTGTAAAACCTGAAGGAAGATTTAGAAGAGTCACGTCACTCTTCCTTTCAACCAACGCAACCCAAAAAAAAAAGTTAGTGAGGTATGTTACAGACATGTTTATGGCCGACGTTTCTATAATCACATCGCAATATTTTTCTCAAAATTAGATTTAGCACCATTAGGATTGATGATTAATAATGTTTACTGGCGGGTTAATTGCCGCTCAAAAGTCAATTAAATGCACGAAAATATTAATTTATTTCATGAAAAAAATTACTCAATGCCAGAAAGATTTCAAGAAATAATGCAGTTGTGAAATGAGAATACTGTAACATGATCGACTACTGTGCAGTGGAATGCTGAAATATTACCTTTGGGGTCCTCAGTGGGAATGCTGAAATTATCGTGAACAAGTTCGCCCTTCTCACGATGCATATTGTTGCTGCAGCCTTTGATACGTATTCTTGAATGGCTATAATTGCTAGATACTTATTCTTCAATGGCTATAATTGCTATCGGTCGATTGATTTATAATGTAGTTATCTATTCCTCTCTATTAATTAATAACACAGGTGGCTTCAAGATTGCACTGGTGATAGATAATGATGCAGAAAACAAAAGAATGATGGAGCGATGACAACTGTGCTTAATATGTAATAGGCTTGCAAACGATGGAACGGAGTTGACCGTTGACGAACTCTAATTTGAACGTAAAACAAATTCTGGACCGTTGACAACTCTAATTTGAACGTAAAAACAAGTTCTGGTTACTCTTGCAAGGATGCTTAATATGCAATATGCTTCCAAAATTGACCGTTGACAATTCTAATCTTAACGTGAAAACAAATTCTTCATGATACTATTTGAGACATCAGAATGAGAATAGCTTTAAAATGTTTTGGAACTGCAAAATTTATGTTTCATAATATTAAAAAGAAATGGAAAAACAATTTTATAATCTTTTTAATAATATTAATATTCTTTGTTTTATAACATTTATAATGCTAATTTCTTTCTTTAATTTTTTAATATTTATAATATGTAAATTTTAAAAAAATAATTATTAAAATTTTATAATTTTATAATTAATTTATATAATATTGTCAATATTTTTTTATTTATATATATATATATATATATATATATATATATATATATATATATATATATATATATATATTATTATTGTTTTATCTAAATGCAATGAATATTTTTAGATGTATCACAAAACTTATATTTATAAATAGTATCACAACACTCTTACTTAACAAGTTTATTTACTTTTTCTTATTTATATAGTTAACTGGTTTTACATGGTCTATATATATAAATTAATGTTAAAGTGATTTAATAAAAAAATTTAAAAACTCACAAATTATAAATCAATTTAATACTTTATTTCAAATCTCATTTGGAAATTTTTAAAAGAAAAAAAAAAAAAAAAAAACAACCTTGTAAAAAACCATGTGATGAATTGATCTTATAAATAAAAAGTAATGAATTGATCTTATAAATAAAACAAAAAATAATTTTCATATCAATAATGATTTAACCCAATTGATCTTATAAATAAAAAATAATAATAATAATCAAACCCTGTAATGAATTGATCTTATAAATAAAACAAAAAATAATTTTCATATCAATAATGAATAAAACAAAAAATAATTTTCATATCAATAATGATTTACTTGGGTTATTGGAAAGTTATATAAAAAAGTCAATAACCGGCCATACATTATATTGAATATTAATGGTTTAATATTAATTAATATCATAGCAATCCAATGAATTATGTTACGAATAATGACCCAGGATTTATTGAAAAATAAAATTAATCTAAGGATTTTATTTGAAATTTTATTAGAATATTGATTATATTAAATATCCAATGACATTTATAAATTATTATTACTAATTAATGAGATGTTAGTAATGTTTTTTGCAATTGAATAAAATAAAATAAATAAATATTGTTATAGACCATTATTTCTATTAATCAGAATAAGATTACATGTTTAGGTGATTTGGCATTAAGCAATCAAATAAAAATAGATTTGAGAATCATGAAAAAAAAATTATTTCAAAGAATAATTTTACTATTAGAATATAAAATGATAGATATCAGTAAATCTTTTCATTGTCAAAAATAAATGCAATACAAATTTGGTTTCTTTCTTATAAATCAAGAGAATAATATAAAAGTTATTTTATGTATTCAAAAATTGTATAAGGAAAAAAGAAAAAAAATAAATGGGTTGTAAGACAATATTTCAGACAATTTCTAGATAAATTGTCTTATTTTAGACCAAAAAAAAAAAAAAACTTGTGTATTGTCTTAAAAACTGTGTTTAAGCAGGTGTCTCAAATTATATTTGAGACAATATGTTGTTTGTTTATTTAAAGACAATATATAACAATGGATCCAGGAAAATCTCACCATTGAAACAAGTAAATATAAAAAGTATTTAATTAAAAATAAACTACAATATTATTGATTAATTCATATTAGGGCACAATTGAAACAAATAGATATAAAAAGTATTTAATTAAAAGTAAACTACAATATTATTGATTAATTCATATAAGGGCACAATGGAATCAAACATAACCTCTTGGTTACAAAGCAGGTGCTCTTCCATTAAGCTAGCACCCTTTAAAACATTATGTGAGAAGTTATGACAATCCTTAAAGTAACATATATATGCATTAATAGTTCACATGTCAAGTTCAAAATGTATTGGGCACATCATCTCATTGCAAATCTTAATACCAAAAGTTAACTATCACTATTCACAACATGTCTTCAAGCTAGGTACATTCATCTCATACTTCAGTTTCAGATTTCATAAAAGCCAAAATAATTGCTAAGAAACTGAATGCTCTGCCCAAAGATTCACTCATTATGAATGTTAGTTTAACTTCATACTATAATTCAAATTATAAAGTATTGAATCTCTCAACATTACAAGTGAACTTAGTTTTGCATAAAATAAACAGTGAGAGAATGATATACCTCTAGCGCAGCTCCAAATGAAAGTTCTCCTTCTTGGACATTCAAGTTTGGATGTAACGGTGATTTACCTTCCACCATCCAATGCTTAACAACTATATTTATGACCTTCCTTGCGACTCAAAGCAATGATCAACTCCAACGTTGAATAACCATGATCTAAAAACCCTTCAACTCACCATCGATAGAAACTTCCACCCACACATATCATTTACATATAATATCGTAATTCTGGTATATTCAAGCTTGGCCATCAATTTCTCACAAAGTATCGAAGATATTTGCACAGTAGATTTGTTTATTTTCAGGCAAACCTGCAAATAATGTTTCCGGAAAAGGACCCCAAATGTATTTCCTTGACCATACCTTGGTCAATGATCGATCCAGGATATTCCACAACAAATGAATCTGTCAATATTGCTCAGCGCAGAGCAATTAAACCACAATCCAATCCACCCAACATGATTTCATCCAATATTTAAACACACAAAGATGATTAAGTCAAATAAGCATAGTTTAACCAATTTTGGGTTTCATTGCCTCCTGCAAAATTGCACCAGCAAATTCAAAAGGTAGAATTTCGAATCGGTCTAACAAAGCGCGGTCTCCTTTGTCTGTCCCTTCGTATGGATGATGTTTTTGATAGTACCCAAACTAATTTAAATGAAACCGGGTATACTTCCAATATAAAACAGGTATTTGAATCAAGACACATCAACTTAACTCCTTATTGGGGCATTTAAAAACTCTTATACAG
Organism: Pinus albicaulis; assembly: GCA_034641835.2. NCBI lineage: Eukaryota > Viridiplantae > Streptophyta > Pinopsida > Pinales > Pinaceae > Pinus > Pinus albicaulis. Next base: position 755,972,650 of record CM076575.1, on the reverse strand, counting down.
GAACTTCGACTTCATGTGGTCAATTATTACTGGGAAGACCAACCTGTCATCGAATTTTCTCATACATCATTTCCGAAGGTTCGGGAGGATTACTGATTATGTATGTATACTTCCTTATTGGATTTGACATCGCAATAACTATTCTCTCATCATTGGCATGGACATCCCTTGCCTAAGCTGCATGAAAATGATGGCTCACAACATTCTCCTGATGAATTACAAACAAAATTAAATGAGCAAATGAAGAAAAACAAACTCGTCCAAGAAAACAACTTAAGCATGAAACACGGCACACAAAATAACAACAGAAGGATAATTTGACTTGACCACATCAACCATTTTTCTTATGCCTAAAGATATTTAGGGTGAATTGAGCAAATATGTACTCATTTCAGAATTTGAGACCTCAAAAAATAAACATGAATAAGACCACTGGCTAGTTGTATATTTTGCAACTGACATAACTTCCTCTAGTTTTGAATAGTCAACATTGGCATAGTTCTGATCACACAAAAATTTGAATTCCATCTGATATTTTGTGATAATTTGACTTATCTCGTGTACCCAAATATACTTACTATAGAAAATGGAAAAATTCATGATCTATGAGTGGATGCTTATACTTGAAATCTAAGCCATAGCGGTAATACCAGAGCTATTCACCATTATTCTCATGGGCATGCCTATCACCCATGATGAGAGCTACATTTCTATAAAGAAAAAGGTATCCCACCTTCTGATTTCTGTTTTCCATGTGCATTTATGAAAGTGTGTATCTTACCAGATAGAAACCATAAATTCACTGAAAGAGCATTTCCATTTGATATGTTTCAAACCACCAACGTATGCCCCAATCCCCACAATATATTCTCACTTTGTTTGAAGAAAAATACAAGTCATATTTGGAGCCAATTTACCTAACACATCTGAGTAAGTAGCATAGAAAGAGGGAGATAGAGTCTGGCTTATGAAAAAGACACTGATCCTCGTCGTCATCTTATAAAGTTGTGCAAAATGTAAAGAAGAGATCATTAAATTACAAGTCTTGGATATTCTATTCTAATAGTAATTTCCCCACAAAAGTCCCAAGAACATAGGACATATTCTCTATAAGAGATTTTTAATAATTCCCTCGAGGATTGTGCGGGATAATTTAATCTAGAGTTAGGCTATTGTTTAAAAATTTTCCACACTCACAATCCATATCATTAGAGGCATGACTACGTTTCAATTTCCTTCAAAGGAATTTTATTCAATTTTTTGAATATCACTGTTGATTGCACTTCCAAAAAAAGTGTTAGAGAGAAATTGATAGACACCACTTTTGCAAAGGAGAATGGTCCTCATTCACTGGTTACAAATTTCTAAGAAGCACAACAGAGGATGACAAGGATTTTATTACCATAATAGAAGGAACATGGCTCTTGTTACAACACTGAAAATAATTTATTATCATAGTTATTACCACAAATGAGTAGCTCACAATCTTGTAGAGTAAAAAAATTGGCATACAAAATGTGTTGTTGTGTTAGGTCCCTATATTACCAGTGTAATCCTTTATTTTTGCTAGTGTAGCCCCATTATTGTTATTGTTGTACCCCTTTAACCCCAATATTGTTATTATTGTGCCCTTACATTATTATTGTTAGGTCGGCTAGGATTATATTGTGACCATATGGACTCCTATATATAGAATGAGGTTTTGTCATTTGTATCATTCAAGAATTGTTAATTTATGTAATGTATTGGAGGTTTCCCCCTCAAAGTGGCTTATTTCTAAGGCATTGATCTCTCTTTTCTTCTATTTTTGGAGATGGTTTCATAACATTTGGTATCAGACCATTGGATTCTAAGGTTTTGCTGCTCCAAACAGGTTATCGTGGAATTTTTTCTATAAATTTTTTTCTACGAAGTTTCAGAAGATGAAATTTTACAAAGCGAAGCCGAACTCCTGAGGAATTTTTTTTTCAACATGTTGATAGGGTGCTCAAAGTGTTGGAGGAGAAGCAATTATATGAAAAAATATCCAAATGTTTCTTTGGAGTACAAGAGGTGGAATGTCTGGGTCATAGTGTATATCATGAGAGCATTAAGGTAGACCCTAGAAAAATTAAAGCCATTAATGAATGGAAAGTCCCAACAAAAATAAATAATTTGCGAGGATTTCTCAGGTTAATAGGGTACTATCGCAAGTTTGTGAAGAATTATGGGAGAATAGAAACACCTCTAACAACATTATTGAATAAATATGCATTTTCATGGACTCCTGAATCAACTAAGGCCTTTGAACATCTTAAAGAGGCAATTTGCGTAGCACCGATCTTAGCTATGCTAGACTTCACAAAAACCTTTATTGTGGAATGTGATGCCTCGGGAAATGGAATTGGTGTTGTTTTAATGCAAGAAGGAAGACCCATTTCTTTTGAAAATCGTCCAATCAAATGAAAGTATTTACAGAAAGCTATTTATGAGAAGGAAATGTTAGAAATACTACATGCACTAAAGAAATGGCGACCTTACCTAATGGGAAGACACTTCAAGGTAAAAACTGATCATGATAGTCTTAAACACTTTTTCGAACAAAGACTATCTTCAGAAGAGCAGTAAAAATGGGTCACAAATATGTTGGATTATGACTTTGAAATCATATACAAAAAACGGAAGCTAAATTTTGTTGCAGATACACTCTCAAGAAAGAATGAACATGTGGAAGCATTGCTTTGTGCCATTTCTATTATCCAACCATATTGGATAATCGAAGCAAGGGATGAATAGAAGAAGGATGAAGAAGTGTGGACAATCATTCAAAATTTGCAACAAGATCCTAGTACATCTGATACATTTATTTGGAAAATGATTCCTTATGGTACAAAAATCACTTATAACTTTGTAAGAATTCCCAACTAGAACAAAAGATTCTTTTGGAATTGCACACTGCTCCTTTATGAGGACACTCAAGGATTTTAAAAACTTACCACAGGGTGAAGAAATAATTTTTTTGGAATGGCCTTAAATCTGATATTCAAAAGTTTGTGGCAGAATGTTTGCTTTGCCAGCAAGATAAAGTTGATACAATTAAGACCCTGGGTCTTCTACAACCTTTATCCATTCCAAGTCAACGTTGGGAGGAGATTTTGATGGATTTTATCACAGGTTTACCTAAGTCCGAAGGAAAGAGTGTCATCATGGTGGTAGTTGATAGACTTACCAAGTATGCATACTTTTGTGCATTATCTCATCCATTTAAAGAAATTACAGTTGCTACTAAATTTATGAAAACAATTCCAAAACTACATGGAAACCCAAAGACTATTATAAGCGATAAAGATCCCATTTTTACTGGAAATTTTTAAACGAAATTATTTTCTTGCTTGGGTACTCAACTAGCTCATAGCTCATCCTATCATCCTCAATCTGATGGTCAAACTAAGATAGTGAATAAATTTTTGGAAGGATATCTTTGTTGTTCTGTATTTGATAAACAAACACAATGAGTCAACTAGTTACCTCTCATTGAATGGTGGTATAACACTTCCTTCCATATTGCAACAAAAATGACTCCATTTATGGCACTTTATGGATATCATCCACCGTCTATCACATCATCTTTAAGAGAAAATTCTAAGGTTCAATTAGTGGAATATCACATCAAGCATCAACAAGAAGTTCTCCAACTCTTAAAGGATAACCTAAATTTGGCACAAAATAGAATTAAACAACAGGCAGATCAACAATGTAACAAGAGAAGTTTTTATGTAGGAGACTGGGTATTTTTATGGCTACAACCATACAAAAAAATTTCCCTCAAGCAAGCTAAGAAGGATAATATATTATAGCCAAAGTAATATGGTCCTTACAAGGTATTGCAAAAGATTGGTACTATGGCATACAAATTAGAGCTTCCTCCTTCATCGTGAGTGCATCCAGTTTTCCATGTTTCATGCTTAAAGAACGTTATAGATGAAAAGCTTCCAGTTCAAAAAATATTGCTAGAACCTGATGAGGAAGGGAAAATCATATTGGAACCTAAAGAAATCATGGAAACAAGAACTTTACAACTACAAAATCGATCAATTTCAGAGTATCTCATCAAGTGGAAGAACTTACCCATTGAAGATTCTACATAGGAGGGTGATAATTTTATTGCGCCGAGAGGCGCATCTACAGCCCAGTATGACCCCGATGTCAGGTGGGTCACGTCCTCATACAAAATGTCGGCTTAAGTTTTAAATTTAAAAAAAAAAAAAAAAAACTAATCGCATTGTGCTAGAACATATATCAATTTCTAATACAATTATGTATTATTTATATAATTTGAATGGATAGTAAATTATATATGTGAATTTGAATGGATCATAAATTTACCTTTAACAAAAAAATTTACCACATTGAATTTCCAAATTAAGTAAATTTTAAACATCTTTACTCTTTACTAAAGTAATTACCATTTCCTAAATCAAACGAAAAGAGTTAATTGAACACAAACAATCAAAATCCAAAATCTTTTAATATTTCTTCTAATTAAATATTTGTAAAATGAATTTATACTTACTCTAGAGCTATGGCAAATAAATAAAAACATATATAAACTAGATGTATGGTAAATAAATAAAAATTCTTTTTATATTTATTCCATAAACCTTTTTATATTTAAAAAAAAATTAAAAAGAGGTTTTATTTAGATGAATCCTATGGGAGGAATACCATGGGACAAATTAATATTGATACCATGGGCCAGATACCATGGTCCAAATACCATGGATAAATAAATAAATATAAAAGAGGCATAAACAAGTATGATAAATAAATAAATAAATATAAAATAGATATAAAGAGGAATGGTAAATAAATAAATAAATATAAAAGAGGCATAAAGAAGTAAGGTAAATAAATAACAATATATCAAATAGGATTATAAATAAAAATCTAATTATATAACAAGCCTATGGGCCAAATACCATAGTAAAGAAAAGGGGTATGGTAAGTAAATAAAACCTATTTTCATATTTACTCCATAATCTCCTTTATATTTACAAATATTTATGTTAATTAGTTTACATAACTAAGAAGAAATAGAGAGAGAGAGTGATAAGGGAGAGATGGAGAGAGAGTGTGTATGTTTAGGGGTGAGATAAAGAGACAAAGTAAAATGTATGGAAAGAAGGGGGGAGAGAAGAAGTGAGAAGGAGAGAGGGAGGGATATAGTAATGTAGTTGGAGAGAGAGAGGGGTGGAAAGAGAGAGAGAAAGAAAGGGATGGGAGAAGAGAGAGGATTAGAGAGAGAGAGAGAGAGATATGGGGGAAGAGAGAGAATTGGAGGGAAAAGAGAGAGAGAGAGGTGGGAGAGAAAGGGGGAGAGAGGAATGATGAGAGAGAGAGGTAGAGAGTAATGGGGGAAGAGAGAGTATTGGAGAGAGAGAAAGGAGGGGATTTAGGGGAGAGAGAGAGAGAGGAAGGACGAGAGAGAGGACTTGAGAGAGAGGAGGAGAGAGGAATCGATAAGATAGATGGAGTTAGAGGGGGACAGATTTAGGAAATACGAAATATAGAGAGTGAGAAGTGGAGAGAGAGAAGGAGTGACAAGGGAGAGACAGAGAGAGAGCATGTATGTTTGGGGTTGAGATAAAGAGACAAATAAGGAGAGATGGAGATAAGGGGGGAGAAGGAGATATAAGGAGAGAGGGAGGGATATAGTAACATAGTTGGTGGGTGAAGAGAGAGAGAGGGGGAGAGAGAGATGGGAGAGAAAGGGAAAGAGAGGAAGGAAGAGAGAGGATGTGAGAGAGTGGAGAGAGGGAGGGAAAGAGAGATGGACTTGGAGGGGGAGGGGGAGAGAGGTAAGATCAAAGAAATAGAGAGAGAAAGGTGGAGAGAGAGAGAGAGTGAGTGAGTGATAAGGAAGATGGAGAGAGAGGGAGAGAGGGGGAAGATAGAGATATAGATGGAAGGTGAAGAGAGGGAAGAAGAGAGAGATGGGGAGAGGAGGGGATTGCCAAAGAGATTGATATATATGGATTGTGAGAGTGTGTGTGTGTTTATGGGGGTGAGATAGAGAGACAGAAAAGAAGAGATGGAGGGGGATATAGATATGGATGGAGGGTGGAGAGAGGGAAGAATATTTCTCACACTAGATGGATTGATATAAGTGGAGATGGTGATTTATAATCATGTTTGATTATTTGCACTATATGCATCGATTTTAGTGTAGATATTTATTTCTAATGATATTTGATTACTTTCACTAGATGCATTGATTTCAGTGTAGGTGGTGATTTCTAATACAATTTGATTGCTTGCACTGAATTTGTTGATTTCAATTTAGATGTCGATTTATAATTATATTTGATTACTTGCACTAAATGAATTGGTTTCAATGTAGATGATTTCTAATCTTATTTGATTTTTTTCACTAAATGCATTGATTTCAGTGTCGATGGCGATTTCTAATCCTATTTGATTTATTTGAGTAAATGCATTAATTTTAGTGTAGATGTTGGTTTCTAGAGAGAGAGCGAGAGAGAGAGAGAGAGAGAGAGAGAGAGAGAGAGAAGATGGAGAGAGAGGGAGAGAGGAAAAAAGGAGGAAAGAGAGATATTAATGGGGGAGAGGGAGAGGAGGGGAAGATAGAGATATAGATGGAAGGTGAAGAGAGGGAAGAAGAGAGAGATGGGGAGAGGGGGTGATTGAAAAAAAGATTGATATATATGGAGTACGAGAGCGCGTGTGTTTAGGGTGGTGAGATAGAGAGACAAAAAAGAATAGATGGAGGGGGATATAGATATGGATGGAGGTGGAGAGAGGGAGGAATATTTCTCGCACTAGATGGATTGATATAAGTGGAGATGGTGATTTCTAATCATATTTGATTATTTTCACTAGATGCCTCGATTTTAGTGTAGATATTTATTTCTAATGATATTTGATTACTTGCACTAGATGCATTGATTTCAGTGTAGGTGGTGATTTCTAATACAATTTGATTGCTTGCACTGAATGTGTTGATTTCAATTTAGATGTCGATTTATAATTATATTTGATTACCTGCATTAGATGACTTAATTTCAATGTATATGATTTCTAATCCTATTTGATTGTTTGCACTAAATGCATTGATTTCAGTGTAGATGGCGATTTCTAATCCTATTTGATTTCTTTGAGTAAATGCATTGATTTCAGTGTAGATGTTTGTTCCTAGAGAGAGAGAGAGTGAGTGATAAGGAAGATGGAGAGAGAGAGAGAGAGAGGAAAAAAGGAGGAAAGAGAGATATTAGTGGGGGAGAGGGAAAGAAGGGGAAGAGAGGGAAGAAGAAAGAGATGGGGAGAGAGGGTGATCGACAAAGAGAATGATATATATGGAGTGCGAGAGCGTGTGTGTTTAGGGGGGTGAGATAGAGACACAAAAAAAAAAAGATGGAAGGGGATATAGATATCGATGGAGGGTGGTGAGAGGGAAGAATATTTATTGCACTAGATGGATTGATTTAAGTGGAGATGGTGATTTATAATCCTATTTGATTATTTGCACTAGTTGCATCAATTTTAGTGTAGATGTTTATTTCTAATTATATATGATTACTTGCACTAGATGCATTGATTTCAATGTAGGTGATGTTTCCTAATATTATTTGATTGCTTGCACTGGATGTGTTGATTTCAATTTAGACGTCGACTTATAATTATATTTGATTGCTTGCACTAGATGCATTGATTTCAATGTAGATTATTCTTAATACTATTTGATTGTTTGCACTAAATGCATTGATTTCAGTGTAGATGGCGATTTCTAATCCTATTTGATTGCTTTGAATAAATGCATTGATTTCAGTGTAGATGTTGGTTTCTAATCTTATTTGATTGATTGCATTAGGTGCATTGATTTCAATGTAGAAGTTATTTTCTAATATTATTTGATTGCTTGCATTAAATGCATTGATTTCAATGTATATGTTGATTTATGATTTGATGTAATTGGATATATGATGGTACATTAATATTAAAGTGTTTGGATTAACAATATGCATTAAGAAAATAGTTTGAGATTGATTGTAACATGAGTACGTTCTTATTATTCACATTTTCTATCTTTCAACACTATTATTGTCACTTTGCATTTAAAAAATATATTTCATCATTTTTCATCATTATAGTTATTAACAATAATTATCATCTCAACGAACTGAGGTAACTAAGAAAATTTAAAATTAAAATGACCAAGTTAATCTCAGAAATATTTAGCATATTTAAAATGATTATATTAATATTTGATATATTTACATATTACTAATAAAATTAATCATATCTTTGATAGATTTTCCTTGGCAACACACTACTGAAACCAATCTAGATCCATCTTACATCTCAAAAATATACAAAATTTTTAATAATCTAAAAAATGTGACATTGATGCCTCCGACTGGAACCAGCCTAGATCCATCTAACTCTGGATCTATCATGCGCCGAGAGGGATCAAATCTCTCGAGGTGCAAACCTTTCCTCAAGTTTTGCACTCAAAAAATATGTTTGCACCTCGAGAGATTTGATCCCTCTCGGCGCATGATAGATCCAGAGTTAGATGGATCTTACAGAAGCACCTAGAGCTAGTCAAGAGTTGAGGAAAACACTTTTTTGAAGGAGAGGACCATGTTAGGTCCCTATATCACTAGTGTACTCCCTTATTGTTGTTAGTGTAGCCCCCTTATTATTATTGTTGTACCCCTATAACCCCAATATTGTTATTATTATGCCCTTACATTATTATTGTTAGGTCGGCTAGGATTATATTGTGACCCCATGGAACCCTATATATAGAATGAGGTTTTTTCATTTGGATCATCCAAGGATTGTTTATTTATGTAATTTATTGGAGGTTTCCCCCTCGAAATGGCTTATTTCTAAGTTTTTGATCTCTCTTTTATTCTATTTTTGGGTTGGTTTCATAACATGTTGTGATAATTGATTATGAATTCTAAGTATTTTATCTACATGAAAATTTTAACTATGGAAGTCTCAAGTACATAGCACACTATATGATTTAGTAGGACTTCTAAATCATGTCTTTGAATATTTCCCTTGAGAAGGTTTTGGATCCCCTTATAGAGGATTTACTCTAGAGTATAGTCATTTTTCATTATTTTATTGGCTCTCTCAATTTCAAAAATTACATATCAAGAGTGACATAAATATATTTTTATTTCCTACAGATATTTTTAAATAATTTTGCAAATATAATTCTTGAAAAACGATCCGAGTGAAATTTAAATCATGCAAAGGATACCCACTATGAAACAAACTGAAAGTGAATCATGTCCCAACATTTTCCTAGAATATATGAGAATTAGAGAACATACCATATTATATATCACCACATCAATTTCATTTTCATAGGAAATGGCAAGATCTTCCAAAATGGGAGTGATTTTCTTTCAATGTCAAAACCAAGCTGCATAGAACTCCAAAAGTAGTGCAAACAGTCACACAAAAAAATCATTCACTTAAGGACCAACTAGCCTCAGAATTTTACATTGAGATATGGCCTAGATAAATGAAATAATCTTATCATATTTTGAAAACAGATCTAATTATCTTTTCTTCCATTATTACTCGACTTTGAAGAAAAATATATGAGTGAACAACAACAAATCATTATAGTGATCCTAAAAAAAGTAATTAAGGATTAAATTCTAACACTCAATGTAGTGGTCCTAAAGATGAAACAAACAAGGAGTTTGTTCATGCAAAATTGCCTAACATTACATAAAATAAAGGTTTTCACTTCATATTTTCATTCTAAATACTAAGAAAGTTAAAAACACACGGCTGCTGTTTGAAGAATTGTAATATCCCTAGCTTAAGCCACCGTAAAAACTCTCATAAAATCAGGTTTCTTAAATAATTAAATATTATTTATTATTATATTGATATTACATGAATATAATTCTTGTAATTCTTGATTATAAGAATATTTGAAGAATTATTTCTTAATTATTTTATTTATAAGAATTTATATTCTTCTATGGAAATAGATTATATTTCCAAGTTGGTATAGTTTATGAGTTGTAGAAATAATTATTAATAGATTTGGAAAAGGTATGGATAAGTGATATTTTTCTCACAAGGAAAAAACAAATCTAGCTTTAAAAATAAAAGCGTGAGAGATTTATGGATTTCTTTTGTGATTTAGGAAAAATTAGATTTATGGATGCTTTATGGAATGCTTTTATGATTTAGAAAAGCTGGAATGATTTTATGATTTAGAAAAAACTGTAATGCTTTTATGATTTATAAAATCTATTCCATTTTATTAATTCTATTGATCATAAGCCTATGAGAAAAATAGAAGAGGGGAATGGGAGAATACATGGAGAATGGAGCCAAGGAAGAGGAAGAGAGTATTCCAAGCATGAATTAAGAGATAATTAACCATATTCTTTGAAAATATTTTTGTTTGCATATGGGCCATGATTCTATAATGATTGGATTTATTTGCAATAAAAATTTCAGTGTATTAAAAGCTAGATCTACACTTATTTATGCATTATTTTGATAAAACCCCAAGGGGATCTTGTTAAGAAGGCTGATTAGTTCTAGATCTGGTATGGATCTGATGTTTCAGCCATATATCAATTGTAGATTTGAATATTAACCTACAACAGCTGAAGCTTCTCATATAAAATGTTGTCAAGTCTTTCTGCAGCTTTTCCATTTGTTTCTGCTATTATTTCTAAAGGATTCTTGCTCTTGCTTCAAGTAAATCCAATGTCTTCCAATAGAAAATGCGCAATTCCTAAAGGAGGGTTTCTCTATTTACCATCTCTCCCCTTTAGCTGATTTTCAGCTAGTGTTGATTTTGGGAGATCTATTTAAACCCTCTAAACTCATTTATTTTTGCTGAAACTCTACTTGGAGGTCCCAAATAGCATAAAATAAGGGAACCCAGCCCTGGTCTACGTTATTTTCACAGTGGATTTCATATACAGCGTCCTCCTTGAGCCTATTGCAGATTTTCCTGAGAGTGGAATTTCCCGCTTCTTCCTTGGTTGGTTTTTGCTCCTCTTTTGGATCCATTGTTTAGATATGTAGATCTAAGGTTCCTAAGAGAAGAAAAATCTAAGAGGAGTGTTTCATTCCCACACTTGCTGTGTTTCACCATTATTCTATAGACAGAGTCTGGAACGGGCCAGGAAGCCTCTATATTTCACCCTTCCTTGTGAAGGTGATGCATCCAGTAAATGCACTACCAGTCTATCTCTAGTTTAGATCTATTGGTGTAATTACATATTTTTGTGATTCCATAGTGGAATATCTTAAGATATTCCCTACTAAGCCTATTGTTTCCCATTTGGAACATTACATAATTGTATGCAAGGAAATAATTATTGTGTTAAAAATCTTCAAAATGAATAGAAGAGACAAATATATCCTTGTATGCATTATTGGATTAGATTCTTGGAGAGGAAAGAGGGTAATCACATGCTTTATTATGTAATATTATTTAGAGAAACATATATTCTTGTATGTTTGTATGCATGGGAAAAATATAGTTTTGAGCATTAGATTTCTAGAGAAAAAGAAGATGAAATCACAGAATATTTATTGTGTTAGCCCTCTTTTGGTAAAAATAATATGTATTTTACAAACCTAAAGGGATTAGCTATGGTATTAGCTTTATCTTGGGAGAATATTATGCATATTTATTGGTTATATCTTCTGGAGGAGAGGGAAATGTCACTTTGCATGCATGAAATAATAAGTGGTATGCGTTTGACCCTTGGAAAATAAATGTGTTTATTTTTCCATGAAATATTTATTTAGGTTCTTTTGGAAAGAAATATGTGTTTTAAATGCAGGAAGAACAAGATATGTTATTGCATGGACAAAACTATAACTTGTATGTTAACTTTGTTTGAAATAGAGTTGGAATTATTATACATAATAACCATTATGAATAGATCTTGGGTGGAAAATATGTTTTTTGGAAAAGAAAATGTATTCACATGCATAAGTATAACATCTATTGCATTAGTCCATTTTGAAAAGAAAACATAAGAGTAGGCAGAAAGAGAAATTGCTTGTTGGGATAGTTATCTTGAAATCTTGTTATGCATTTGCATGCACACTATTATTATATAATATGTTAGCTTTCTTTTGGAAATAATATGAAAGTGCATGCAAGATTTTTCTAGTGTTTGTTAGAAAGAGGATGCTTGATAGTGATTTATTTGTTACCAATGCATGTGAAATGATGTTAAATAAGGAAACTAATGTCAATGTGGTTATGTTTTATACATGCATACAAATATTTGTTAAAGTGTTAGAAATAGAGATTGATTATTGGTTTATTAATATTTTATCTAATCATGATATCAAGTGTGCTGACGACAACAATGGCATGAAAGAAGGATGATTTGAGAAAAGGAATTTTCAAGTTTAAAATTGTGGAAGATAAAGAGTTGTTAGTCCATGCAGGTTTAGTAGTTAGAATTGCAAGATGATCCCCTAAAGGAAACAATCTGACTACAAAGACAGAGATTGATGATTCGTGGGTAAATGGTATCATGATGATTGTAATAGCTTATAGCTAGTTATGTTTCGTTTAAGATTATTTTTCTATGTAATTTTTATGACAATGGTCAAGGGATGGACCCCCTTATAACCATTGAGTGAGGGGTGAAAACCCTCACGAGCATTTAATAATAAAATTAAATGTTTGCTAGTTTTCACCCTACGGGGTTTCCAGGGTATATCGGTGTCTAATGATGTGATTGTTCATTTCTTTGTTTTTGTGATGTTAATTTCTTCCATGATGTGATGTTAGGCGATGTACTAATTGAGTTAAAATGATCATGGGATCGATGCATAGTTATAGTAGGAAATTTAAGTTAATATGCTACAATAAGGAAAATTAATGGTTGTGTAACTCACTATGATTTTTACTAAATATTTCTCTAAGTGATGATTATGGTTATTTAAATGGTTAATGCGGAAATATATAAAATAATTTATAAGTTTACACATTCGTAAATGTTGGAAAAAGTTCCTAACTCCATGCATTTTCCTGCTAGGTTATCAGGGTATGTTACAAAAATGAAACATTTTAATAACTAAAATCCAACATTCCTAGACTAATCAATAACTCAACATTATTTACATTAAATCTACCATAGTTACGCTTATAACAACAATTTTAGTTTATGGAGAGGAGTCCTGGGATTTTCCCTTAATATTGTAACCAGTTCTATGGCATTTTCGCCAAGGCTCTAATATAAATCCATATCCGTTCTTGTAAAAAAACAACAACAATTTTAGTTTAGAATTACTAAAATGCCAGTACTTGCAAGGGTGAGGAATGATCTCCTCTTTAAATTTTGGCTACAATGAGTAGTTTGTCATTAAGGTGGCTTCATTTTTATGCTTACAAAGGCCTTTTAGAAAGAAAAACAAAAAAATTACCGAATTGATGTGGGTATAACAAACTGACACAAGAATCAACTAGAATATGAGCTATAGAGGAGACTCACAAATAGACATGCAAACCAATGTAAATACCAACTAGAATTAACAAAGGAATGTAAAAGACTCAGACTCATTAAAGTATCCTAATTTTATTTTTCTCATGAGTGTCAACTTTCTTAAGATAAAAGCCACATCCAAGCTTAAAATATAATTCAAGGGATGGCTATACATATCCCCATGATCCAAAGGTAAAGACACTAATCAAAAAATCACATAACCTAGGATCTAAGAAAAATTTTGCAGATCTAGTGACATATAAAAACTAAGCAAGAAAAAGCCAAAGGGATCATATGGGAGATATCAGTGCTAGGTTCTTCCGAACCTTGGGAACGTAAAGAGAATATGAATTCTATTAATGGTGGGGCTCTGGGATGTTCATTATTATTCCTACATCCTTGTGTACAGTAGTAGCATGGAAGCCTAAGCAATATTGTTGTAGGTTGTGTTCCTCATAATGATTTTTCACATTTCCTATTTTTTGATTTATTCCTCAACACATGTATCTTCACACAATCACAACTCAATACATATTGAACTTAGCACTCCAAATTCTTCCAAGACAAGGGATTCCTACGTTTTCTATTTTGTATTGCAATCAATTAACTGTATCTACACATATAATTACAACTCAATTGCCATAAAAATTAGCACTCAAAATCCTACTTAAATTGTTTTCAGAAGATAACATGAGAGTTCATGTCTGTTAAAAAACATTCAAATATATGATATCATTCTGCTCATATATACTATAAATTAGAAAAGCCCCATCTTGCTCTCAGCACAAACCGCACTACAAACTTAGAAAACACAATAATTATTTACCATGGCCAAGACTGCAACTTAAAACTTTGTCATAATGAAAGGATACATGGTTCATAACATAAAATATGTTAGAAAACTATTCTCTCTAAAACAAACTACATTTTTAGGGAACAGAAAAGGTAACTAGTCACAAACAACATTTCTCATAACATTTATTTTTTTCATGAATAGAGCATAAAGATAAGAATTTTTTCATTCTATATCATTTGAATTTAATCAAATTTTTTAAGACACATGAAAACACACATTTAAAGAAGTTCCACCATTCAAATCTCATGGAATTGCTAGCAGTAAGATATTTCATTGGTGAGGTCAACAGATTATTCAACCAACCACAAGGATTCAATGAACTCTATATATTGGTTCACCATCAAAGGCACGAGTTTAAAATTTCATTCCATTCATGGAAGATATTCCATCCCATCTTCTCTACTAATACCTTACAAATATTCGAGTCAAGTAGTGGCCTATTTGTTCCATAGAGGGATGGAGCTAATAGAAGGTGTTATGAATTGAGACAACACCACCAGAAGTGTTCCCTTGGAGAACATCTAGATTTAAAAGTTCTCTGTCAAAATTATGGCATGGCATTACCTCTAAAAATTTAGAAATAATAATTTTTCAACTTTGAAAAACCAAGCCCCTCTATTTCTATGACTATAATTGATAACAACCTGTTTATTTTTATATCTTATATTTTGTTTCATAAATGATTTTATAAAGATATTATTTTTGGCTTTTAATTTCCTTTCAAATAGTTGTCCAGAACATCCTCATAAGGCATTTTATAAATTTTTATTGAGCCCATACAACCCCAAAACTATAATGTTGGCTCTAGTACCACTTTTAAGTGTCCAGGTTGATTCCTAAAAAATATTTTTCTTTCTCTCTTATTTTTTCAAAATCTTCTTGAATTTCCAATGTGGTATAGCCATCCATTTTGTTAAACTCAGTCACACATACTTCATAAACACCTTACTTGTGGGTCACATTAGAAAATATTGTTAATACTCCATGCCTTCCCACCAAATCCAATGTGATATAGCTGTTGTTTATAACTAAAAAAAAAGTTAAATGAATTATTTACATTGTTATACATATGGTTCCTCCATCAAAGAAAATAATTCAAGATATATAATACATACAATTGCTACAATAGTAGTTACAACATGGTTTTGTTTCCATTCCCAATTTCTAGAAGAATCCTTGCTAATTCTTGAAGCTCTACTAACTGATAGAATCATTGCAAAAGAAGTATATGGCATTCAACAAATATTTCCTGTAGTTACCAAATATGGTTTAACGAAAAATGATCTCCTAGAGAAAATATATTTTCATATTTAGTGACTTTAGTCATTCTTCGACCATGAAGAACCAAATATTCCTATATTATATGAAACTTCATTGTATGTATATTGGGTTTCTTTTCTAATTACATTGTAAACAAAAAGATCTTGAGCATGCTCCCAGTGTCCTTGCTCGGCTAAGGAAATTCCTACCCTTATTTCAGGGGCCCTCAACTTTTTCTTTAGTAATCCATATTGTAAATCTTACCCATCAACCATGTGATATACTTCATCAAGTTCCCCAAAGGATCTTGTTTTGTAAGAAAATAGAATAACATGAAATTCCAATATAGAAGAATTTTTATGCCATCCAGTGTAACTTTTACCCAAAACATGATAAATCGACTTGGCATTTTAATTTGAGGGGAACTCAAATACAATCCATCCAGTAAATCTTGTATAAAATTCGGCCATATTTTCTATTTGATGTGAGAATATTTTGACATCAATGTGATCATAGGATGAACCAAAAATACTTTCTTTTTGTTTTTTAGGTTTTTGAGGGAGTTCCAAGAATTTGAAAAAACTAACACTTGAAATTGATATGCCATATTTAGATGTGGTTGTAATTTCCCTTAATGAATTCAAAACATCCACAACCTAAATTTTGGTTGCCTCACTCAAGAAAATGATTAATACGTTGAACATATGAGGAATGAAGAGGAATGAAAGAAATTATGTATGCAAAATTGATTGAAAAAAATAATCAAGACCGGGGTTCATAAACTTACATGTGGGTAGATTATATGAATGTTTCTTCATTTAGAAACTTCCATACATGGAACACCGACTCTCTGCTCAAATACATGTTTCTTGTGAAATGGGATCTATGCCAGAGGTCCTACTCCAAAAAAAAATGCAAGCACCTATGGCCACCACCCAAGGGCTCAAGAACCTGGTGATTAATTAAATTGTACTTCAAAACTCGAAGATAATGGATGGAAATGTATTTCAAAATTTTCATCATGTCTTCCATGGTAATGGATACTTTTCTATAATGTACTAAAATTAATCCAAGATTTATTATGAATTATGTACTTTAAATTTCAGGAGAAATTAAAACATTCTACAATAGGCAATAACTATGAAACCAAAATCTTTAATTATATATATATCAATGTGAATTTCAAATCCACTTGATTTTGGTCACATATCATTTAATGCAGGTATTTAATGTAAATGTATAACAAGTTGGATGTTCCAATGGAATTCCATGGAATTGATGCCATTTCTAAGGATCTTGGTGTTGCTTGCTTGTACATTTTTTTTTCAATCGGGGTACATAGTCACATTGGTGTGCAAAATTGTGTTGATTATTTATTCTCATTGTAATTTAGTATTTAATAAAGACATAACATTATCCATAATTTTGTTACCATCCATTCCCTTATGCTTTAGACTTTGGGAAATCTAATTAGGTTGAAAGGTATATATATGCAATATATTGTAGTTGGTTCCTTTCAATTTAATAATAAGTGTGGCTATCTTAATAGATATATGAAAAAAATCTTAGAAGGGGGTAATATTTAGCACAAAGTAGCCTCTTTTGAATATTAAATTGCAACATGTTGAAAACATGATAGCCCAGTTTTAAAGCCTTAGTTTGAATTAAAGTTAAACATTTGTCAGATGCCACCGCAATTATGATTAGTTTTCTCCAACCATTAGCAATTTCCCTTTGGCCTTGATCAAGTTAAAATCCCCTTTTGGTTAACTATTGGATCTCACTATCTTTCATAATAGAAACAATATTATTTTCAACCATATTCTTCAAATTTTACGATAAACATAGTGTATTCCAAGCCTTCGGCAAATTTGTGGAAATATGTCAGAAAAGACTATCCAATAACCCTACAAATATATTGGGCTAGAAGGAAATTCTTTTGAAGGCCAAAATATCAGCTATAAGGGCTTCTACTTGAGTAACCATTCTCTATTGAGTACAATCTTTGCCTTGGAATATGTTTCTTTTCCTTTCTAACCATATATTCTAGGTAATGATAGTAGTACCATACTCCCTATCAGATCGAGTTCGTCCTCCACATTTTTAGCCATGATAACAAGTCCTACAGTTGGACTAATCCTACCCAAGTCCTCCACATTTTTAGCCATGATAGAAAGTCCTACAATTGGACTAATCCTACCCAACTAAAATAAAAAATTGATAAGGACAAAGACCAAAGATCCTTGGAAAAAATATGGTGGAGATGAAAATTATTTGGTGACTTGTCAGCATTAAAGCACACATTGCATATTGAGATACCTAGAAATATTATTTGAGACAAATCCCCGAGTTAAAATATTATCATTAGTAGCTAACCAAAAAAAGTGTTATCTAACCAAAGACAGAAATAATAGACTCAAGCATCGAATCAAACTAGTATAGGAAAGGTAATTTGAAAAAAAAAAAAAAATATATATATATATATATATATATATATATATATATATAAGGTAAGTAATTCCATTTTTTATTTCATTACCATTCAATTTATTTCAAGCATCATTAATACAAGTCTTTTCCTATTTAGTACCGATATAGGTTAATTCTTTTAAAACAGAGAGATATTTCAAATCAACAAACTTCAAGCAGTGAAGTCTTTAAATTTGACACGGTCATTTCCTACTTTCCATTTACATTCCATCATATTAGGCATAGCGAAGAATTTTTTTAAATAATATTAAACAACATCGTGTTTCTGAGAGCATAGGATAATTACATCAAAAACATGATGCATTGCCTAAACTAAAATGAAGCTTGCATTTATCATGACATTTGACCTATTAACAATGTACATGGTTGTAATATCCCTATTTTTACTACTTTTATTAGACAATTGAACAATCCTAAAGGTTGGGTAGACCTAAAGGAAAATAATTATTATGGACATATTATATTTTAACTTTAATAAATGTGGAATTTTAATAATTTTGCAAAGACTAGAGTATATTGAAAACAAGGATTCAAGTCCATGAGGAAGGAATTAAATCCAAAGACTTTCCTAGATTCTCCAAAAATCATTGGAGAAAATAAAATAAATTAAAAATATTAGACTGGAGATAAAAATCTAAAACATACCTCTGTAAAGTGGAAAGTTATTGAGAAGAGGTGAAATAAAACTAGAAATAGGAAAAAGCTAGTTTTAAAGTACTTTTGTGGAAAAAAAAAAAGGAAAGCATAGGCAAAAAGGAAAACAGGAAAACATCATCTTGATTAACTGGACGCAGTTATGGAAACAAACTGAAAGGAAATGAACCTTAAATAAGCCATTCATGGGTAGACAAGAGCTTGTCTACACTTTGGAGGAATCGGTCTCTACTCATGGGGAGTTGTGGAGAGAAAGCTCAAGGTTGGGTGGAAAATAGTCTTACCAAAATCTGTATGCACAAGTAATTTAATTCTATAATATGAATTGCGGTGGAAATGAAAGTTAGAATAATGATTATTCATTAAGAAAACTTAAATTGCAACATGTTGAAAAAATGATAGCCCAATTTTAAAGCCTTAGTTTGAATTAAAGTTAAATATTTGTCAAATGCCACTACAATTATGATTAGTTTTCTCCAACCATTAGCAATTTCCCTTTGGCCTTGATCAATTTAAAATCCCCTTTTGGTGAACTGTTGGATCTCACTATCTTTCATAATAGCAACAATATTATTTTCAACCATATTCTTCAAATTTTAGGATAAACATAGTGTATTCCAAGCCTTTGGCAAATTTGTGGAAATATGTCAGAAAAGACTATCCAAGAAACCTACAAATATATTGGTGTTGGGCCTCAAAATAGTCCCTATTTTCACTCCATTATTCATCAATATCTTCACATTTTACCTTCATGTCACCTCCATTCCACCTCCATATCATTACATTCACCTCATTATTGGGTCATAACTATGTTTTTCCAAAGTTTATTAATTCTTAACATTTTAAAGTGAATTTATGGCTAAAACTTAGAAAATAATATGCTTAAACTTATACCTAACAATTAGCATGAGTTTGTTGACATGTGTAGGCACAAAGGAAGCTTCCAAGACACCTTTATGTGGCCTTGGATGATCAAATTCGAATTTAAGAAGATAAACCTCATGGAAAAGATCATGGAGGAGATCATAGAGGATAGGGTTATGTGTCTAGATGGTTGAGAAATGTATGGAACTAAAAGAGAGATTAGTGGATCATCATTATGAGTTTTTTATCTCATCTCATTGTATAAATAGGAGTACCTCCTCCATTCCAAAAGGAGGACTCTTAGAGCATTGTATCCAATTAATGATGGAATAGAATAAAGCTTCATTTTTCATATATTTCCATTATGTAGTTTTAGATGTAAATTGTGTTAATGTAGAATATGAATTTATGGAATTTATGTAGTTTTAAATATAAGTTTTCATAATGTAGTATATGGAATAATTTGTCTTGTTCTTAAGAGAATTGAGCTCACTCTAAAAGGATGAGAGAAACATTTTATTTCATATTAGATTTTGTTTCATTTCATTGCTTAGATGTTTAAGGATTTGTTTGTGATTGATGAATGAGTTTTAAATTGGAATCTTATCAACATGTGAGAGGATATCCAAGGGTCTAAGTTAGGCTCTCTCTCTATTTGATTTGCATGATAATTGAAATTCATTCTTTTGCTTTTATGTTTCAAGTCATTTCATTTCTTATGCTTATGAATGAATCTTAGTTTAGTTTGGATTAGTACATGAGAGGACAATCAAAAGACTAAGTTAGTCTTTCTCTCTCTTTGAATCTGAACAACAATTAAAGTTCATTCTCTTGTATTTATTTCAAGTTTCTGGTTTTATGAATGATTTCTCTATGATACTGTAGGGAAGGACAACCAGGACCTCCTTAGTTAGGAGCCTCTTCCCTTGCATATTATATTGAATCATAAATAATTTAGTTATACATAGAGTTAGTTGCCTACTCTTGCATATATATTGCTGGTACCATCACAAGCTCACGAGTTTCCCTGGATAATTTAATGCAGCAATTTGTTCAAATAAATTGCCCAACATTTTGGCGCCGTTGCCGGGGATGGTGCTAAGGGATTAGGCATTAGAAATTTAATTTAGTACTAGCATTTTTCTTTAGAAAAAATAATTTGTGAACCCTGGTGACAGCAGGATCTTCACAAAGGAGTTTAAGTTTGAATTTTCTGATGTTTTAATGTTTAGCTAGTTTTAAATTTTGTCATTTCAAAAACACCCCCCTGCATAAATAAAAACAAATCAAGCGATGAGTATGCTCTCTTCCTGCGCTTCGTGCGATCAGGAAGATCAGAAAATCTGTTGATTTTGTTCAAATAAAAATACTCTTGCTAGAAAATTAATCTGCGATATGACAATGAAGAATTTTGTGATAAAAAAATTAGTTTTCTTTTAATTTTAGTTTAAAAAAAAAAAAAAAAAATTAAAAAAAAATTCCCACAAAATAATAATAATATGTATATATCATATATATATTATTATTAAAAAATAAAAAAAAAATAAAAAATAAAAATAAAAAACATTCACGGGGCTATTTGCGTTTGTCATCGTAATATAAAACAACAAAATCTCCTGGTGAATCCACACACAGATCAGTTAAAACTTTGCGATTTTGGCAGTACGAATCCGTATCATATTTCACCTTTTGTCGATTTACTGAAGCGATCTTTCTGTTTTTGGTGGCTACGATTCAAACCTGGTCCTTCCTCTGTAGCGGATCGAGGAACAAGCGAGAAGATAAATATGCCTTGTTATATAAACAGTCCATCGTCTGCGTCAGATCAAATCATATTGTCATTACACTGTTTGGGGAACTCACTTAATGCTTTGGACTAATAATCTCTGAAATTGGCAAAGTCCTGAAACTGTTCCTGACCTTCAATTTGTCAAGTCATTTGCTCTTGCTCCACCATAGGTTCAAATTGATATGGTTTATTGTCACCGGTTGTGGGGCCTCTCAGGCAGGCCGATCTTCAATTCCTGGAAGAAGCTCAGAAATTTCTATTGCAGATGGAGGCCTGCACCAATATATTTGTCGCCCAATTGCCCGAATTTCTCTCCGCCATGGAGAGCCAATGAGAATTATTTAAAGCTTGGTGGCAGGAATAACGGCATGGCGGAGATGATTGTGAAGCTGAAGAATGTGAGGGTGGTGTTCTGGATCTTAGCGGTGTTGAGATGGGAGCTATTTCATCGCAGTGCCGGGTTTAATGACAAAGATACCCATATCATAGACACATCCATACCAGGAACAAGCATCTAAGCTTGAGAACGCTGTCAAACACCCTGGCTGTGGTCTGGCTTCATGCCGCATCCTTACACACCTTCAGCGCCTTCAATTTTCCACTGTTTAGTTCTCTCTCTGATTTGCGGGCTTGAATCTATCGGTGGGCAGCCTAATAATCATAGGAAGTGCAAACACATAGTTGCCATCTGAAAAAAAAATACGCTGTCATAGCTCTTAAACTGGCTCGCAGAGGGGACATTGATGAATCGTTTGCCTGGAAAGCAGAAAGTTTTTACATTTGGGAAAAGGTCAACGATCAAGGACCTCAGAAAGCACAAGCTAGCCCTTAGTTAGCATATTTACCCCGGCTCGAAGAACAAGCCAAGACTCAAAATTATGGCCAGTGGGCCAAGACACTTGGTGCTGCAGAGGCATCCATCCGGGACCTGCCTCCATCCGCCATTGGAGATCCAAATACAAATTCATGTCCTTGTTCTTTCACGGTTGTTCCTATTCCGCCGCCTTCCAAGCACAAATCCCGTTTTTTTTATTGTGCGTTTTGTATTTTTAGATTTATTTTGTTTTGTATTTATTATTTTGATTTGTTTTCATTATATATTTAGTGATAATTTATTAATGTTTGTTGTTAGTTATAATGTTTGTTGTTATAATTAATATATTGATATATTAATTGTATTAATATATTAATATGTTATTTTGTTGTTCGTTGTATATATTTAATATTTGTTAATTGTAATTTGTTATAATATAAGTTGTTGTATATGTTTGTTATTTAATGTTTGTTATATTTGTATTAATATATTAATATATTAATTATATTAATATATTATATGTTGATATAATCGTATTAATTTTTATAGTTGTAGTTTGTTATTATTTGTTTTGTTGTATATAATTGTAATTATGATTTGTTATATATGTTTGTTTGTTATGTTATTTAATTATTAATTAATGTTTGTTATAAAAATTGTATTAATATATTAATATATTAATTGTATTAATTATATTAATATATTAATATGTTATTATAATTCCATTAATTAATAGTTATAATTTCATATTATTTGTTATATTGTTGTATATAATTGTTATGATTGCTATGTATTTTATATTTCTTATGTTGTTTTATACTAGATATGATATTATGTTTGTTATCATTAAAAAATAAATAAAAAATAAAAAATTTGTTATGTGTTTTGTGATTGTTTGGAAGGATTTAAAGGGAAAATATTGGCATGTGAAGGATATTGGTACAAAAAAAAACTTTGGTGATCTGCAAATTGAGAGAATCATGAGAATTACAGGAACTGATTGAAAGTGCAAGAGTTGGTACAAAGTGCAAAATTTAAAAAAAAAAATTAAAATTTTTTCACAAAATTCACACAATTTTGAAAAAATGGCATACTTGGAAACAAATTTTAAAAATCAATTGGAGGATTCAATTCTCTTTCGATAGCATCAAGATGGCATAAACTCATCACATGGTTCTTGTATGCTTTACAGAACAGAATGCGAAGCACATTTCATGAGTTATCTGACAGGGAGTATTATTTTACATGGTTATTTTTAAGAATGGATTGAAAATGATCTCATGAATTGAGTTACTTTCAACGCTTTGATTTTTCTTAAATCTGTTTTATTTGGTATAAAATTTTTGCGAAAGAATCATGAAGGAAATGCGCATTCCTTCTTGAACACACTTATGTTTCTTTCTGCCAAGTTTTTTTTACAGGTTACAGGATAAACAAGCAATCATTACGGAGACTACATTGTGACGACAATTAGTCTTCCAAAGACTAAATTCATGAAAAATTCTCAAGACAAATCCATCTCCACAACCATTACCTTCCACCTCCCTTTCTGAAAAGATTTTGAATTCCATCAATTGTACATCTATAACGCATGACATTTCCATATCCATTTTTCACAGCAAGAGTTCTTATTCATACATCATGCATTTCTTTACATCTTTACAAGCATATTGCCATTTTTCTTGTCATCACGATTCCCCTTCATTTCCGCCAATAAAACCCTGCTTGAGTCAAAGTCCTAGAGTCTAAGTATCATTGAAAAACACCAAGAGGCTTGCATGCCTTAATGGCAAGTACTCTTGCCAATGAACAATGGGAGTACATTAATATCCCTTGTTCGTCGGATCTTGTAGGTGACTCGACCACAACAAATTTATTCGTACCTACAAAGATGTGTTAGGCATCCTGACTCCCATTGGAATCAATGGTGGGAGCTCTTGTGTTGGCTAGGGGCATTCATTAACGGCCACTAAGTCAACAACTTCTTGCTATGTTCGACATCGACACATTTAATCACATAGCAATATTTGTGCCATCGAGCGTTGAAGACTTGAAGACCCATATTTTGCAGCAGATGAAGCCAATTTCCATTCATTGTATTTCCATTCATGGTATTCATTGTATTTCACTTGAGGACAAGTCAATAAATAAGGCTGGGAGGAAAATGTAACTTCTATATTTTGTATACCTTCCAAGCCTTATAGACTTTCAGCCATGTTCAGCAGACTCCTAAGATTTTTCATCTAGTAGCAGCGGATCCAGCAGCTGATACGACAATACAGATCCATCTTTCATCCACCATTTTCACAACAGTTTGCAGTCACACATGCACGACTCTCACCTATTTTTGGAAGGGTAAGTTAAGGTATGCTATTTTCTAACTTTTAACCATTAAATTCTTTGAAATGTTAGAATAATAATTTTTGGAAAAAAACTTCACTTCCTTTCCTTTCATTGCCAAAGCCATCCGTTTAATGGGAAGGATACATTTACATACATGCTTTGTCACATTCATATCCACAGTTATATATCACATTCTAAACCCACTTACCTTCAAAATATATTTACTATTACATGAGCATACAAATGGCTTTGTCTAAAGTATTTATAAGTTAATTGGATGCCAATAGAATCATGGTTGTTACACAAGAACCAACCATGATGCATTCCAACAAAAATACTCTGCCATAAAAAGCACATTATCATTATGCAAAGATCATACAATGAACGAAACAAACAAAATATGGTTGAAACACAAGAACCAACCAAGTTGTAGTTCATCAAAATAACGCTTTGCAAAAGTTAAGTAAATGATCTCATGCAGAGTTTAAGCCAAAGCTCAAGTACCAAAAAGTAATGTAATAGATTGCATGAGGACATGCAATACCTTCAGTTTGGGGGTATGTTGGGCCTCAAAATAATCCCTATTTTCACTCCATTATCCATCAATATCTTCACATTTTACCTTCATGTCACCTCCATTCTACCTCCATATCATTACATTCACCTCATTATTGGGTCATAACTATGTTTTTCCAAAGTTTATTAATTCTTAACATTTTAAAGTGAATTTATGGCTAAAACTTAGAAAATAATATGCTTATACTTATACCTAAAAATTAGCATGAGTTTGTTGACATGTGTAGGTACAAAGGAAGCTTCCAGGGCATCTTTATGTGGCCTTGAATGATCAAATTCGAATTTGATAAGATAAGCCTCATGGAAAAGATCATGGAGGAGATCATGGAGGATAGGGTTATGTGTCTAAGATGGTTGAGAAATGTATGGAACTAAAAGAGAGATTAGTGGATCATCATTATGATTTTGTTATCTCATCTCATTGTATAAATAGGAGTACCTCCTCCATTCCAAGAGGAGGACTCTTAGAGCATTGTATCCAATTAATGATGGAATAGAATAAAGCTTTATTTTTCATATATTTCCATTATGTAGTTTTAGATGTAAATTGTGTTAATGTAGAATATGAATTTATGGAATTTATGTAGTTTTAGATATAAGTTTCCTTAATGTAGTATATGGAATAATTTGTCTTGTTCTTAAGAGAATTGAGCTCACTCTAAAACGATGAGAGAAACATTTTATTTCATATTAGATTTTGTTTCATTTCATTGCTTAGATGTTTAAGGATTTGTTTGTGATTGATGAATGAGTTTTAAATTAGAATCTTATCAACATGTGAGAGGATATCTAAGGGTCTAAGTTAGGCTCTCTCTCTATTTGATTTGCATGATAATTGAAATTCATTCTTTTGCTTTTATGTTTCAAGTCATTTCATTTCTTATGCTTATGAATGGATCTTAGTTTAGTTTGGATTAGTACATGAGAGGACAATCAAAAGAATAAGTTAGTATTTCTCTCTCTTTGAATCTGAACAACAATTAAAGTTCATTCTCTTGTCTTTATTTCAAGTTTCTGGTTTTATGAATGATTTCTCTATGATACTGTAGGGAAGGACAACCAGGACCTCCTTAGTTAGGAGCCTCTTCCCTTGCATATTATATTGAATCATAAATAATTTAGTTAGACATAGAGTTAGTTTCCTACTCTTGCATATATATTGCTGGCACCATCACAAGCTCACGAGTTTCCCTGGTCGATAATTTAATGCGGCAATTTGTTCAAATAAATTGCCCAACAATTGGGCTATAAGGAAATCCTTTTGAAGGCCAAAATATCAGCTATAAGGGCTTCTACTTGAGTAATCGTTCTCTCTTGAGTATGATATTTACCTTGGAATATGTTTCTTTTCCTTTCTAACCATATATTCTAGGTAATGATAGTAGTACCATACTCCCTATCAGATCGAGTTCATCCTCCACATTTTTAGCCATGATAGCAATTCCTCCAGTTGGACTAATCCTACCCAATTCCTCCACATTTTTAGCCATGATAGAAAGTCCTACAATTGTACTAATCCTACCCAACTAAAAAAAAAAATATTATAAGGACAAAGACCAAAGATCCTTGGAAAAAACATGGTGGAGATGAAAAAATTTAGTGACTTGTCAGCGTTAAAGCACACATTGCATATTGAGATAACTAGAAATATTCTTTGAGACAAAACCCCAAGTTAAAATATTATCATTAGCAGCTAACCAAAAAAAGTGTTATCTAACCAAAGACAGAAATAATAGACTCAAGCATCGAATCAAACTAGTATAGGAAAGGTAATTTGAAAAAAAAATATAAATATAAGGTAAGTAATTCCATTTTTTATTTCATTACCATTCAATTTATTTCAAGCATCATTAATACAAGTCTTTTCCTATTTAGTAACGATATAGGTTAATTCCTTTAAAATAGAGAGATATTTCAAATCAACAAACTTCAAGCAGTGAAGTCTTTAAATTTGACACAATCATTTCCTACTTTCCTTTTGCATTCCATCATATTAGGCATAACGAAGAATTTTTTTAAAATAATATTAAACAACATCGTGTTTCTGAGAGCATAAGATAATTACATCAAAAACATGATGCATTTCCTAAACTAAAATGAAGCTTGCATTTGTCATGACATTTGACCTATTAACAATGTACATGGTTTTAATATCCCTATTTTTACTACTTTTATTAGACAATTGAACAATCCTAAAGATTGGGTAGACCTAAAGGAAAACAATTATTATGGACATATTATATTTTAATTTTAATAAATGTGGAATTTTAATTATTTTGCAAAGACTAGAGTATATTGAAAACAAGGATTCAAGTCCATGAGGATGAAACTAAATCCAAAGACTTTCCTAGATTCTCCAAAAATCATTGGAGAAAATAAAATAAATTAAAAATATTAGATTGGAGATAAAAATCTAAAACATACCTCTGTAAAGTGGAAAGTTATTGAGAAGAGGTGAAATAAATCTAGAAATAGGAAAAAGCTAGTTTTAAAGTACTTTTGTGGAAAAAAAAAAGGAAATCATAGGAAAAAAGGAAAACAGGAAAACATCATCTTGATTAACTTGACGCAGCTATGGAAACATACTGAAAGGAAATGAACCTTAAATAAGCCATTCATGGGTAGACAAGAGCTTGTCTACACTTTGAAGGAGTTGGTCTCTACTCATGGGGAGTTGTGGAGAGAAAGATCAAGGTTGGGTGTAAAATAGTCTTACCAAAATCTGTATGCACAAGTAATTTAATTCTATATTATGAATTGTGGTGGAAATGAAAGTTATAATAATGATTATTCATGAAGAAAAGTTAGAAATTAACTTTCTGTATGGAATTATGATTCAGTTAAAAGAGATGAAATTAGGTAAGGAAGTTAGATTTTCTAAATTATTAATTTATGTTGAAATTTGATTTAGATAGTCTGATGTATTTAATATAAACCAACTATATTACATATAGTCAATATGTATAGTTACATAGACAATTGCAGTAATATACTAACACTTAGAATTTGTAAACGCCATTAATAGAGTTTAAATCTAAGGTTAGGTTGTAAAAATCTAAGTTGTATACACATAAATTATATATAAATACATGTGGAAATAAGGAAAAATGGTTTATTTAATAATTTTGTAATTAAACCAATTAACAGAAAAATATGTACATAATGAGAAAAACATCCTTCTCTTAGTAAACATGATTACACAAAATTAAAGTAAGCATTTTTCTGCGTAGTAACTAGAGGGTTACTTATAGTCATTTATTCTTTCATTGGCACAGAAATGTAAAAATGATATACATCATAAAGTACAAGAGTATAGTACAAGAACAATCTATCATAATGAAGTAAATACATTTCAAAATAATGATAATAATGAATGTGCGTCATTACAATCTCAACAAAAAAATTATATTATTCACGATATAAATTCTATTACAATTTGTTATAAATTATTTCGAAAGTCCATAGTCCTATATAAGTAATTACAACACAATGTTAAATCTGAGCATAGGTCTGAATTCGGGAGATTGAAATATTTAGACGATATAGACTGATGTAGGGGCATCGGGACTTAGCCAACAATGTGAAAATTTGTTCAGATGTTGTGGCTAGATGGGTTTAAAAATTCATTGGCTCATGAGTCAAATTCGGTTTTACTGAGAGGGTTGGATCTCTCAACAATTTGTTATAGTTTATTTTTGTAATAAATTAGAGACTATATTTAATTAGATTTAGAGATAAATTTATTTGAATAGGTGTGAGGAAGAATGAAATTTTTTTGATTTGTTGAACATATCTAGCTTTAGTTGATATGATTTAGGGAGATATTAGCTAAATAAGATTTTGTCTAAATTTAAAGAATTCGATCCTCAAAAAGAGGTCGGTTGTATTGTAACAGAACTATAAATGTATCTTTTGAAGCGGAGAAAGGCGGAGTTGGTCGTAGAAGAATTGATTGTGAGAGTTTGATCTCTGGTTTTAATAAAATTACAGAGTTTATTTGTTTATGTTATACTTGGAAAATCCCCGAGGGATTCATTCCTTTGAATTCATGGTTTTCTATGTATAATTTGGACACAATTAATCTCTGTGTGAAAGAGGAATTTAATCCCTTCGAAAGTTCATTTAATTCATGTTTCTGTGTAAAGGATTGGAATAATTTGAGTGAGCACTGGGTTTTCTTTGTTGTGATGGGAAACAAGAATATATTAATTTCTGTGTAAAATATTCGAAGAAATCGAGAATTCTGATTTCTTTATCCGAGATCAATTTATACTTTTTAAGTTACACAGCGAGAAGGAATGTTTTGAGATGAACAAAAGATGAAATGAAATCCAGTCAAATCATGTTAGAATGCAGTTGGAATTGAAAGTTTGAAGGTTGGTGGTTTTTGAAAACCATACCACTGTTCTCGCGTAGTGTTTGAGCCGAGGGCGGTTTCATCCATTGTGAACGCGATCTAATTAGAATGCGACACATCATAATTCCAAACCACTAATTTCACGTGATTTTTTACTATTAAAAGTCGGGGTTTGAATCAACGTGATACCCGTCCGATCAAAGTTTGTGGAAATCCAACAGCATTCACATCAAGTTTCATGTGGAGGTTTAATCAAGGTATGGTCCAAAGTTTATTCTATAGAGTTTATTAAACATTTGAAAGCTGGATATATGTGGGACCAACAGGTTTTAAATACTATTTAAAAAAAAATTGCAACAATACATTACCAAAGGTTACGAATTTCATTCCGAAAGGGATTTAAAACATAGTTTTAAATTCTGTATAATGTCTGAAGTTTGGATATTGGTTTCAAAGGTCTTTTGAATTATTATAAGTGTGTGTTATACTATCATATTCCCGAGGTTTCTAAACCTTGATCATAGTGCATTGATATGATTCCGAGGGGATTTTAATCATCGTTTAAAGTGGATTTAAAAGGTTACGAAAGGTTTGTAAATTTTTTTTGCGAAGTTTTCATATTGTTAAAAAAAATAATGGAATTTTAATCCCAATGTGAATTTCATTAATCAAATTTCATTAATTTTATGAATGAAAATGAAAACAAATAATTGGAACAAATTCATCTTGAATTAGAGAACATAGTGCAAAAGTTTGAATGGCTCCCCTTAATGCTTGTACACACACCGCCATCAATTGTGGTATCAGAGCCATCTTTAGAGAATTTTTCAGATATTGAACAAACTTATAAAAGTTAGAAGACAAAATCCAACATGGTTGTCAGAATTGGTAGAGGTGTTGCTGGTAGAAGAAGAGGTAGGCCAGTTGCAAATGCAGAAGTACTAGAGTCTATGCAGCAGATTCAAGCCATATTGGAAGCAATTGAAGTAGGACACCCAAGAGATCCTGAAGATGTCAGTGAACCTGAAGCTGAAGAAGAAAAAGAGAATATTGAGCTCACCCCTGATATGAGATTCTTTAAATCAGTTTTATGCTCTACATCCAAGCCTAGACTTGAAGTATCAGCTTTTGTAGGAGGATTGAATCCAGAAGAGTTGATAGACTGGATCAATGAGATGAATAAATGCTTTGATTATGAAGAGATGGGTGAAGAAAAGAGAGTTAAATTTGTAGTCACAAGGTTGAAAGGACATGTAGCACTTTGGTGGGATGGAGTGCAAGCAGAGAGAAGGAGAGCTGGTAAGCAGCCAATCAAGAATTAGAACAGAATGGTGGTAAAGATGAGAGGTAAGCTTTTGCCTAGTGATTATCATCTTTCATTATTTAGACAAATGCAAAATCTTTGAAAGAGATTAATGATAGTGAAAGAATACACAAAAGAATTTTACAAAGTGAGTATAAGGGCTGGAAAAATCCAAGACACAGCAAAGAAGATTTCCAAGTATGTAAATGGTCTTAGAATGGAGATTCAAGATGAGATAAGTATATTGTCTCCTAAGATAGTAGAAGAGGCTTATCAAATGGCCTTAAAAGATGAAGAAAAACTCCTGAGAAAACATTATGCCAAAGGAAGAGGTACATTTCGAGGAAAGGGAATTCAAGGTGGTAGAGGAAGATCTACAACACCAAGAGATGGAGCTAGCATCAGTTCACCTCAGCATGCATCAACAGAAGGTGATGCAAGAGGCAGAAGGCGTTCCTACAGAGGAAGAGGAGGCAGAAGCAGAGGAAGAGAAGTGAGATGTTACAGATGTAACAAATTGGGACATAGATCCTATGAATGCCTAGAGAAAGAGAATGTGGGTACAATTCAGAGAAATTCAATTGTTGCTCAGACTGGAGAAGAAGCAGCAAAGTTGTCTGAAACAGAGAAATAAATTATGAGAGAGAAAGGAGAATCCTTGGTGGTTAACAAGTTTTTGTTGAAACAAACAAAGGAAGTTGCTGAGCCAACACAGAGAAAGACTTTGTTCAGAAGTGTGTGCAAAGTTCAAGGGAAATTCTATCAATTGGTCATTGATAGTGGCAGCATAGAAAATTTGGTCTCTACAGAGGTGATAGAGAAGTTGAAATTGAAAACAAGGGAACATCCAACACCCTACAAGGTGTCATGGATTCAGAAAGGAAATCAACTGATTGTGAAAGAAAAATGTGAAATAGAATTGCAAATGAGCAGCTACAAAGATAAAATTATGTGTGATGTGATGCCTATGGATGTGTGTCACATACTGCTGGGTAGACCTTGGCAATATGATAGAGCAGCAGTGCATGATGGTAAGAGGAACACCTACAAGTTTTTCAAGGTTGGTATGAATCAAACATTGTTACCTATTGAAGAAGGAGATGCATTGAGCAAAAATTATGATTCAAAGACTTTATTGTTGAGTGGGAAAGAATACTTGCAGCAGATTGAAGATGATGAGGTAAATTTTGTTTTAGTTTGCAAACCTAAGGTAGTATTTACTTCTACTAGAATTTCTAATTTGCCAATTGAAATTCAAGAAATGTTGGAGAATTCTTGTGATATTATTGTGGATGATTTTCCTGATGAATTACCACCTGTAAGAAGAATCATCCATCAGATAGATTTGACTCCAGGATCAAATCTTCCAAATAAAGAAGCTTACAGAATGACTCCTACAAAAAACGAATAAATCAGAAAACAAGTGCAAGAATTGGTTAACAAAGTTTTGGTCAGAGAAATTTTGAGTCCTTATGCAATACCTACTGTGTTAAGTCTGAAGAAAGATGGAGGTTGGAGAATGTGCATTGATTCAGGAGAAATCAAAAAAATAACAATCAGGTATAGATTTCCTTTGCCTAGAATTAAAGATTTAATGGACTGTTTGAGTGGAGCAAAATATTTTTCAAAATTACACTTGAAAAGTGGGTATCATCATATTAGGATAAAGGAAGGTGATGAATGGAAAATGGCCTTTAAAACAAATGAGGGATTGTATGAATGGATGGTAATACCTTTTGGGTTATGCTGTAGCCGCTACAACACCACCCAAAATTTTGGGTATATTCGAAATTTCGGGTCCCCCTCCTCGCTTAGTCGTTAAGGTTGGCCTTTAGAAAATGACATCCTCGTAACCTGTCCCAAGCCCC
The DNA here is from genome assembly GCA_034641835.2 of Pinus albicaulis. NCBI lineage: Eukaryota > Viridiplantae > Streptophyta > Pinopsida > Pinales > Pinaceae > Pinus > Pinus albicaulis. The sequence continues at coordinate 755,939,968 of CM076575.1, read as the reverse complement.
TCATGAGCCTTCTCACCATCATGACGAGATACTCTTACCGCAGCCGCGCCATGTGTGAAGGGATCACCATCCATACATTCAAATGGAAACCCTTTTTTTGTATTTACATTAAAAGCTCTTGCACCATGGATTGCTTAGGCACTCAGTTTGGGTGCTTCACCAAGCTCATAATCTGATGTTAATTATTTGGGGATATCGTTCTCTAAAGGGTAACTGTAAAAATTGACAATCTAAATGTTTCATGTAGGTCAATCCCACGGATGATACACCAAACAATGTCATCGCCACACCGATGAAAAGGATAAGAGTAGTGCGAGCTGAAACAAGAGAAGTGGAAGACATGTATCGCATGTACACATGGAACAAGACCGTGTCAGTCAAGGGAGCTTTCGGTCACAGTGGAAGCTGTCAGTCTGCGCAATGAGCCAAAGTTTTTTCCCAGCAAGTAAAAGGACCCTTTTCAAAGAAAAGGAGGCAGGATAAGGAATATTGCTATGAAATCCAAAGATCGCCAAAAGAAGGCCGCAAGTCGCAAATCTGCTTGAGGTCGCACATCGCAGATCTGCTAAAGGTCGCAAGTTGCAAATTCGCTTAAGGTCGCAGGTTGCAAATTTCCTCAAGTCACATGTCGCAGATTCCCTCAGGTCGCAAAATCATGGCAGGTCATAGGTCGCAGATTGTTGAAGGTTGCAAGTCGCAAATTTTCTTAAGGTCGCAGGTCGCAAATTTCCTCAAGTCACGGGTCGTAGATTCCCTCAAGTCGCAAAATCATGGCAGGTCACAAGTCACAAATTTCCTCAAGTCGCAGGTTGCAGATTCCCTCAGGTCACAAAATCATGGTAGGTCACAGGTCACAGATTGTTGAAGGTCGCAAGTTACAAATCTGCTTGAGGTCGCAAGTCACAGATCTGCTAAAGGTTGCAAGTTGCAAATTCACTTAAAGTCACAAGTTGCAAATTTCCTCAACTCGCAAGTCACATATTCCCTCAAGTCGCAAAATCATGGCAGGTCGCAGATTCCCTCAGGTCGCAAAATCATGGCAGGTCGCAGGTCGCAGATTGTTGAAGGTCGCAAGTCACAAATCTGCTTGAGGTCGCAAGTCACAGATCTACTAAAGGTCGCAAGTCGCAAATTTGCTTAAGGTCGTAGGTCACAAATTTCCTCAAGTCGTAGGTCGCAGATTCCCTCAGGTCGCAAAATCATGGCAGGTCGCAAGTCGTAGATTTTTGAAGGTTGCAAGTCGCAAATTCGCTTAAGGTCGCAGGTCGCAAATTTCCTCAAGTTGCAGTTCGTAGATTCCCTTAGGTTTCCAAATCATGGCAGGTCGCAGGTCGCAGATTGTTGGGGGTTGCAAGTCGCAAGGTCTAGTCGGGTCGCAGGTCACAAATTTCCTCAAGTCGCAGGTCACAGATTCTCTCAGGTCACCAGGTCGCATAGTCACACTCCCTATTAAAATCTCGACGACGTGACCCAACGACCTAGCGACTAAGTCGTGAGGTCACAAAATCATGGTAGGTCGCAGGTCGCAAATTTTTTTGGGGTCGTAAGTTGCAAAATCCAGTCAGGTCACAGGTCCCAAAACAGACTAGGTCGCAAGGCAGCCTAATAGTTGGGAAGGCAAAAAGTCAGGGAGCCCAAAAGGGTGAGTTTTTCTCTATAAATACCTCCTTCAAGAACTTGTAATGGACCTTTGGTTTGGGACTCAAGCTGAGTACATGGTATTACCAGAGGATTATACATTTGAGCATGAATACAAGCATTTTGAAAAATCCCTTTGTGGATCTGGTGTTGTCATATGTATGAGTGCTATTGAGTATTATATTTTCAGTTTCTGAACATCTTTAGATTAAGGGAACTGTATCTTTAATTCATATCACAATCGCATAATAGTTTGCTGAGTATGTTAATGGTGGTTGAGTTCATTTCACTTTCTTAATGAACGTTGATGGCTTTGTTTATTAGCATTTGTGTTACCATTTAAAACTTTTAGGAAGTGAAGGGTGTTCTTACCATGAGAAATTTTTTCCTTTATGCTAAGAGCAATTTACAAGCATGACCCTAATGAAGTGTTGTTAACAACACTTCCTTCGGTCTTCATACTTTATTATTTCCTCTTTCTACTCATAGTGTTGTATGTACATTTAATGCATCAATCATATGTCTTGCATCATTTAATTAGGTGTGTATCCATTGTTTTATAGAGTTTAAGCGAGACCCAAAGAAAGGAGAAATCAGCGGTAGCCAGACCCACACCCCAGACAGGATCCCTATTCCAAATGGTTCAAGGTCTAATTAGGACTTTTTACCGGGGAGATCCCCTGCTGTTGGCTAGACAGATTTTCCCGTCAATAGAATTGGTGCTAGAGGGAGGTCCAAATGACAAGTTGAGCCCTTAGAGCCTGCAGTTAATCTCATATCTGTAATGGCTTATGCTCAAATCATTTTCCCGAGATGTTTGTCGGAGTTTTATGAGCCTCGATACTTCATCCCCGATGAAATTATGTATCACTTGTCCCAGCTAAAATTCAATGGTGAAAACGGAGTGTCCATAACCCGAAACCTTTCAGATTTCTGTGACTTTGGTGAGTGCTATGATATTGACAATGAAGGTTTGATTTGTTTTCTTTTCTTCCTCATTCTTGAAGGTCGCGCTAAGCAATGGTGCCGCACGTTTCCGGAAGCTTCCATCCATTCGTTTGAACAAATCACCAGTGAATTGAAACAATCTTTTCACGGGTACGATTTTCAAAGTGTATTGATAAAGCTAAATGACATTAGAATGGAACCTCAGGAACCTCTAGATGAATTTTGTATCAGATTTGTTCATTATTGTTTTGATTTCCCTGAAAAGGATGTCCTTTGGAAGTTGTTAAGTGAACATTTCAGGTATGTGATCCTCGTTTCTCTTGAACAATTTCAAGTAGAAACGTAGCCTGATCCTAGTGTTCCCTATGACGACCCGCAAGTGGCTAGCTGTTCAGACTGCATCCCCAATGTTTCCTTTTCCATCTCCCCAAGTCCAAATAAAATTCTGGCCTCCGAGGAGAGTATTGCTTTTTGTGATATTCTTGCTCCTCCTCTTGAGTTGTCGGGTAGTGGATTTGTGACCTTGAAAGTTCTGAGCAATGATAGATGGGTGCATGAGGATAAAGCCTATTGTACTACCTTTGAATCTTTCATAGACCCTGTCAAATCAAAGCTTGAAAACCATATGGGCCCAACATCCCTCCAGGATCATGAAACCTACCTCGAGCCCACTCGATGTCTCTCTAGACACAGTCCTAAATATGATTTTCATATTGATTATGAATCGACTCCTATCCCGGATGAAGTTTATTCCCTTACAGAGCCTGCCAGCTCTTTGTTTTCCTTGAATGACATGGATGCGCATATTGAAAAACCTTGTACGATTAATACCCCTGCGGCTCAAACTTATCATTCATTATTCCATGATTTATTTCACAAGTCCACCACACCAGTGATTTATTGGAGACATTAAAAATTTCCTTATACTGGTATTGGCGACAATCATGAGCACGTAGATGGTGTTTCGCAATCACAATTCAAAATCGATGAATATTTTAGATCTGATCTTTCTCACTCGGAATCTTTATACAGCCATAGGAGCGATTTCCTGTTTGGGCAACCTAAAGATGTCCTCTTTATTGATCCATCCCAGTCGATAACTCCTGGGGAGCCCAACATGCCAGGTACCCAACTTGATCAAATCAATGGTTACAACGATCACTGCTTATCTGAAAACATATTCACTAATACCGCTGAGGACTGTCACTCGTATCTTGTTGTCGACCATATGGAGACACTAGAATTCGATGATTCGCCCTATGAAGATTCGAGTACCCATTAGGGAATCGAAGCACTCCCACTCTTTTCGGTCATCATCCCTAGTTCTTCCAATCCTGACAAGACTCCTCAAACAACTCCAAATAGGATTTCTCAGCTTAGGGTTTCTAAAATAATGACTCCCAAGTACCATGCTCCTCCCAGCATAACCACATCGAATATCATTTCATCTGCGTGGTTTTTTCATTCTAATGAGGTTTCCTTGAGCACATATTCCTGTCCCCCAACAGCTGGTATGCAACAACCGATATACCCCAATTTATTCGCTGGTAAGAAAACACTCGCCATTGTCTCTAATCTTTCAATTTGTTGCCCAGTCAGTACCTATTGCCATCAAGCACAAACATGTGATTTTGGGCAAATTCCCCAACTTCCTGAAAACCTTCCAGTAAATTCACCCCATCCTGGAAAATCTAAAGAATCTAATACATCGGATTATCGATCTGTCAGTGCGCAAACATTTGGCCGAATTGAAGTAAAGCCCACTGACATCTTTCCAATTACTACAATTGATGATCACATCCATTCGCCAGTTGATCTCACGAACCCATCAAAGTTTTGGAGCCCCCCGCTCGAAGGCCCATAATTAGTCCAGGATGGTAAGGCATTTTAGCCTTCACTAACGGTTAATCTGGATCCTCAAATACTCGACGAAACCCAAGAGCAACTCCAAACTAAGGTTTTCAAAATTAGGGTTTCTGCTCTTGGATTCACAAGTATCCATAATTTGTCTGGCACATGCTTGTTGTTTCCATCCCGTAAAATCAATCATCCTCACCACCACAATGAGGTTTCTGGTTGGCTTGACCAACCCTATCCAATGGATGTGCCTGCAAATCGGCAATGGCTTACCCAGCGCCCATCAAACCTAGGATTGTGCATGAATGGACGTGTGTCATTTATAAATAGTTTTAAGTTTCGATAATATATTGTTGTGTATCAGGATAAGAGTGAAATTCAGCTTGAAAAATCGACTCTGGCACGTTCTTTGGAAATTAGCCATGGCCTTCATACTATTGCACATGCTCTTCAGGTAATTCTTGCTGTTGGTGCACGATTTTGTATGCTGGCTCTAATTGCAAACATTGTTGTCCTTGCAGGGTGGGAACTAATGTGGTGGTTGCACTGGAAAGCTGATTTCACATAACCTGACCGCATCATTGGTTAAACTAGGAATAGGCTAGCTAGTATTTGCTAATAAATTTTGTTTTGTCAAGTTATTGATTAGGTTTACTTGCTAAGGTTTTATTTCATGGTTTAGAATTATGCTTGTTGTATTCTCTTGCATTTTGTAGTTTTATGCATTTAAAATTTCCATTTATTTTTGCATGCATGCTTTTTCAGTTTCCCTATTGCTGCATAATGTTCAGATAATCACAACATGTGCTTTTCCTTATCTCTCCACCTCCAACTAGTGCATCGTTCCCGCACATGCTGTTGCATTGCATCTTGAGCCTTGTTATTACATTGCGTCATACACTTTCTTCCCCACATCATTTCTACAGTTTTTTGATATAGTGTTGAAAATATTCCACATATCCCCTATCACTGCATGAGCCCTCATTGAAACTTTACCACCTTGCGAACTTGTTCTACCCCGATTGCTGAAACAGTAACCCCATTGTTTGTGTGAGGTTGCGGTGGCTATTTCAAGAGGTATCTTTTTCTCAGGATAGGTCATTGAAGTCACATTCTCAACAAGATGCCTATGATTCTAAAATTATTAGCCGGGGACATACGAGCCGGTTGTTTGTGGGAGACCTAATGAGTTTGAATGGCCCAATACCCGTAAGCCCAAGCCTTGTGCCCAAAAAAGTCTTGGACATCTTAATGATCTATTTTGCATGCTTCACCTATTGCGGTAGATGGGATGTGAAGGTTTGGCACAAGGGAAAACCCAAATCAGGATATCTTCTAGTTTCTGTAAAACAAGAAACAACCTCTCTTGCTCGTAAAATAAGACGGGATCCCTCAGCCGCCCATGAAAAATAAGAGCCACGAGCATATGAAAATAAGTGCTACAAGCACGTGAAACAAATAAGGGTAAAGGATTGAGAAAGGCTTCCTGTGCAGAGAGGTGATGCAACGACTCCGCCGAGGTACTGACCAGGCTCGCTGGTAGTAGAGCAATGCTTGTGATTTCTTGAAGTGACTCCACCGGGGTACTATCCAGGCTTGGTGGCAGCGGAGCAACACCGGAAACTTACTCTAAAAATCCTAAGAATAATAAACCCGTTGCCTAGCTCTTCACATCATCAACAAGCTACTGGCGTCTGTGAGCTTCCGCTTTGATGTGTTCTGATTAGTGAGACCTAGTTGAGGCACAAGGACTGGGCATACCTGTAAAGGCAAAATTAATACAAAGGGTACCCACAAAACCTGTTCAATATTCCCTTGCATCACTATCTTGGCTCAGACTATTGTTGTGATATTGACAGAGATGCTAAATTCTACCAATGGTTCACCATTTGTTGTAGCCGCTACAACACCACCCAAAAATTTGGGTATATTCGAAATTTCGGGTCCCCCTCCTCACTTAGTAATTAAGGTTGGCCTTTAGAAAATGACATCCTCGTAAGCTATCCCAAGCCCCTCGTGAGCCTTCTCACCATCATGACAAGATACTCTTATAGCAGCCGCGCCATGTGTGAAGGGATCACCATGCATACATTCGAATGGAAACCTTTTTTTTGTATTTACATTAAAAGCTCTTGCACCATGGATTGTTTAAGCACTCAGTTTGGGTGCTTCACCAAGCTCATAATATGATGTTAATTATTTGGGGATATCATTCTCCAAAGGGTAACTGTAAAAATTGACAATCTAAATGTTTCATGTAGGTAAATCCCACGAATGATACACCAAACAATGTCACCACCACGCCAATGAAAAGGATAAGAGTAGTGCGAGCTCAAACAGCAGAAGTGGAAGACATGTATCACATGTACACATAGAACAAGACCGTGCCAGTCAAGGGAGATTTCGGTCATAGTGGAAGCTGTCGATCTGCGCAATGAGCCAAAGTTTTTTCCCAGCAAACAAGAGGACCCTTTTCAAAGCAAAGGAGGCGGGATAAGGAATATTGCTATGAAATCTAAAGATCACCAAAAGAAGGCTACAAGTCACAAATCTGCTTGAGGTCGCACGTCGCAGATCTGCTAAAGGTCACAAGTTGCAAATTCACTTAAGGTCGCAGGTTGCAAATTTCCTCAAGTCACAGGTCGCAGATTCCCTTAGGTCGCAAAATCATGGCAGGTCGCAGGCCGTATATTGTTGAAGGTTGCAAGTCGCAAATTCGCTTAAGGTCACAGGTCATAAATTTCCTCAAGTCACAGGTCGCAGATTCCCTCAGATCACAAAATCATGGCAGGTCACAGGTCGCAAATTTCCTCAAGTCGCAGGTCGCAGATTCCCTCAAGTCACAAAATCATGGCAAGTCGTAGGTCACAGATTGTTGAAGGTTGCAAGTCGCAAATCTGCTTGAGGTCGCAAGTCGCAGATCTGCTAAAGGTCGCAAGTCGCAAATTCTCTTAAAGTCGCAGGTCGCAAATTTCCTCAAGTCGCAGGTCGCAAAATCATGGCAGGTCGCAGGTCGTAGATTGTTGAAGGTCGCAAGTTGCAAATCTACTTGAGGTCGCAAGTTACAGATCTGCTAAAGGTTGCAAGTCACAAATTTGCTTAAGGTCGCAGGTCGCAAATTTCCTCAATTCGTAGGTCACAGATTCCCTCACATCACAAAATCATAGCAGGTCGCAAGTCGTAGATTTTTGAAGGTCGCAAGTCGCAAATTCTCTTAAGGCTGTAGGTCACAAATTTCCTCAATTTGCAAGTCGTAGATTCCCTTAGGTCTCAAAATCATGGCAGGTTGCAGGTCGCAGATTGTTGGGGGTCGCAAGTCGCAAGGTCCAGTCGAGTCGCAGGTTGCAAATTTCCTCAAGTCGGAGGTCGCAGATTCTCTCAGGTCGCCAAGTCGCATAGTCACACTCCCTATTAAAATGTCGATGACGAAACCCAGTGACCCAGCGACTAAGTCGCGAGGTTGCAAAATCATGGCAGGTCACAAGTCGCAAATTGTTGGGGGTCGCAAGTCGCAAAATCCAGTCAGGCCGCAGGTCCCAAAACAGACTGGGTCGCAAGGCAGCCTAACAGTCGGGAAGGAAAAAAGTCAGGGAGCCCAAAAGGGTGAGTTTTTCTCTATAAATACCTCCTTCGGGAACTTGTAATGGACCTTTGGTTTGGGACTCAAGATAAGTACATGGTATTACCAGAGGATTATACATTTGAGAATGAATACAAGCATTTTGAAAAATCCCTTTGTGGATCTGGTGTTGTCATATGTATGAGCGCTATTGAGTATTATATTTTTAGTTTCTGGACATATTTAGATTAAGGGAACTGTATCTTTAATTCATATCACAATCGCATAACAGTTTGCTGAGTATGTTAATAGTGGTTGAGTTCATTTCCCTTTCTCAACGAACACTGATGGGTTTGTTTATTAGCATTTGTGTTACCATTTAAAAATTTTAGGAAGTGAAGGGTGTTCTTGCCATGAGGAATTGTTTCATTTATGGTCAGAACAGTTTACAAGAATGACCCTAATGAAGTGTTGTTAACAACACTTCCTTCGGTCTTCATGCTTTATTATTTCCTCTTGCTACTCATAGTGTTTTATGTACCTTTAATGCATCAGTCATATGTCTTGCATCATTTAATTATGTGTGTATCCACTGTTTTATAGATTTTAAGCGAGACCCAAAGAAAGGAGAAATCAGCGGTAGCCGGACCCACACCCCGGACGGGATCCCTATTCCAAACGGTTCAAGGTCTAATTGGGACTTTTTACCGGGGAGATCCCCTGTTGTTGGCCAGACAGATTTTCCCGTCAACAGGTTATCAAATGCACCTAGCACTTTTATGAGACTCATGAATGAAGCATTAAAGGAATTTATTGGTAAATTTGCAATAGTATATCTGGATGATATATTAATTTACATTAAAACAAAGGAAGAACACCTGAGACATCTTAGTTATGTCTTAAGGAATTTACATCAAGAGAAGTTACTTGTAAATTTAAAGAAATTTTCGTTCATGAAAGAAGAATTATTATATTTGGGTTTTTTTGTTTCTGCTGAATGATTAAAAATGGATCCAGAAAAGGTAAAGGAAATTGTGGAGTGGCCTTCACCAAAATAAATTTTGAGGTAAGAAGTTTCCATGGACTTTCTGGTTTTTATAGAAAATTCATAAGAAATTTTAGCAATATTAATGCACCTATCATTGAAACCATTAAGATGGACAAAAAACCATTTAAATGGACTACTGAAGCTGAAAGAAATTTTCAGCTTTTGAAACAGAAGATAACTAGGAAACCTGTCTTAGTTTTGCCTGATTTTAACAAACCATTTCAAGTGAAGTGTGATGCCAGTGGAGAAGCTATTGGGGCTATGTTAAGTCAAGAAAAGAGGCCTATAGCATATTTCAATGAGAAGCTGAATGATACAATAAGAAAGTACTCTTCTTATGACAAAGAATTTTATGCAATTGTACAGTCATTGAAGAAGTGGAGACATTATTTAATGTCTAAAGAATTTGTGCTATATTCAGATAATCATGCTTTACAGTATATTATGCAGTAGCCTAAATTGAATCAAAAACATGCCAAATGGGTTGAATATCTTCAAAGTTTTAACTTTATTTTGAAACAATTAAGTGGTCAAGCGAATAAGGTAGTTGATGCCTTGAGTAGGAAAAACATTCTTGTTCAAGAAAGTCAAATTGAAGTGGTAGGTTTTGATTTTATTAAAGAACTATATAAAAGAGATTTGGATTTCAAAGAAGCATTTGAAGCATGTTGTAATCCTATTTTGATAGATAGAATTCAGTGGTTATATTATTTCTTGCAAGAGGGTTTATTGTTCAAAAGAAATTAGTTCTGCATACCAAATTGTTCCATGAGAGAAAATTTAATCAGAGAAAAATGTAGTGGTGGAATTGCTAGATATTTTGGTGTTGATAAGACTTATGAGCAGCTGAGTCATTTTTATTATTGGCCAAAGATGAGAACTGAAGTGGAAAAGTATGTGAAGAATTGTAAAATTTGTCAATATGCAAAGGGGAGAAGTCAAAATGCAGGTTTGTACATTCCATTGCCTATTCCAGACAGACCTTGGGATATGGTAAGTATGGATTTTTTTTTAGGATTTCCTAATACAAAGAGAGGGAATGATGCAATTTATGTTGTAGTTGACAGATTCTCAAAAATGGCACATTTTATTCCATGTTATAAAACTAGTGATGCTACTCATGTTACCAATTTATTTTTCTAATAGATTGTTAGATTGCATGGGTTGCCTAAAAGTATTGTTTCTGATAGAGATACTAGGTTTTTTGGCCATTTTTGGAGGAAATTGTGGAAGAATATTGGAACTAAAATGAGTTTCAACTCAGCTTATCACCCTCAGACTAATGGGCAGACTGAGGTAGTAAACAGAAGTTTGGGTAATCTTTTGAGAATTCTTGCAGGAGAACATCCTAAGCAGTGGGATCATATTTTACCACAGGCAGAATATGCATATAATGATTCACCTAACAGAAGTACAGGACAGAGTCCATTCCATATAGTTTATGGGATGCACCCAAGAGGAGTATCTGAATTGAGGAACTTGGGAAAAGCAAAAATGAGGAGTGCTGATGGAGAAGAATTTTCTTTAATGATACAAGAAATACATGAAAAGGTAAAACAACAGCTACAAGATAGTAGCATCAAGTACAAGAGTAGAGTAGATTTGAACAGAAGAGTAGTTAATTTTGAAGTTGGTGATTTGGTTTTGGAACACTTGAGAAAAGAAAGATTTCGAAAGAGACAGTATAACAAACTGAAATTCAAAAATATAGGCCATGCAGGATACTAAGGAAATTTTCTACAAATTCATATGAAATTGAATTACCTTCTCATATTGGAATATCTCCAATATTCAATTTTTTTGATTTGCACAGGTATGAAGATGGCAGCACAGATGAAAGAGCAGAAGACAGAGAGTAGATTGACTGGGTAAAATAGTTACCTACAGCCAATCCATTATAGCTAGAGAGGATCTTTGACAAGAAAGTGTTTAAGGAAACCAGAGGATAGGATTATTTCCAATACTTGGTCAAATGGAAGGATCAGCCAATTGAGGATGCTACTTGGATGATAGAAATTATGTTGCAGAAACTGGGCAGTTCTGTGGAGGAGCTCATGGAAAGGAACCCATAAAGATTTTTTTCCTCAGGAGTCTGATGCAGGGGCATCGAGACTTAGCCAACAATGTTAAAATTTGTTCACATGTTGTGGCTAGATGGGTTTAAAAATTCATTGACTGATGAGTCAAAGCCGGTTTTACTAAGAGGGTTGGATCTCTCAACAATTTGTTATAGTTTATTTATGTAATAAATTAGAGACTATATTTAATTATATTTATAGATAAAGTTATTTGAATAGGTGTGAGGAATATTGAACAGTTTTTGATTTGTTGAACATATCTAACTTCAGTTGATATGATTTAGGGAGATATTAACTAAATAATATTTTTTCTAAATTTAAAGAATTCGATCCTTAGAAAGAGTTCGGTTGCATTGTAACAAAACTATAAATGTAGCTTCTGAAGAGGAGAAAGGTGGAGTTGGTCGTAGAAGAATTGATCGTGAGAGTTTGATCTCTGGTTTTAATAAAATTACAGAGTTTATTTGTTTGTGTTATACTTCGCAAATCCCCGAGGGATTCATTCCTTCGAATTCATGGTTTTCTGTGTAGAATTTGGACGCAATTAATCTCTGTGCGAAAGAGGAATTTAATCCCTTTGAAAGTTCATTTAATTCATATTTCTGTGTAAAGGGCTGGAATAATTTGAATGAGCGTTGGGTTTTCTTTTTTGTGATCGGAATCAAGAATATATTAATTTATGTGTAAAAGATTCGAAGAAATCAAGAATTCTGATTTCTTTATCCGAGATCGATTTTACTTGTTAAGGTTATGAGATGAACGAAATATGAAACGAAAGCCAGTCAAATCGTGTTAGAATGCAGTTGGAATTGAAAGTTTGAAAGTTGGTGGTTTTTGAAAACCATACCACTGTTCTCATGCAGTGTTTGAGTCGAGGGAAGTTTCATCATTGCGAACACGATCTAATTAGAACGCGACACATCATAATGCCAAACCACTAATTTCGCGTGATTTTTTACTATTAAAAGCTGGGGTTCAAATCAAAGCGATACTTGTCCGATCAAAGTCTGTGGAAATCCAACAACGGTCGCATCAAGTTTCATGTGGAGGTTTAATCAAGGTATGGTCTGAAGTTTATTGTATAGAGTTTATTAAACGTTTGAAAGCTAGATATATGTGGGACCGAAAGATTTTAAATACTATTTAAAATGCAATTGCAACAATACATTACCAAAGGTTACGAATTTCATTCCAAAGGGGATTTAAAACATAGTTTTAAATTCTGTATAAAGTTCGAAGTTTGGATATTGGTTTCAAAGGTCTTTTGAATTGTTATAAGTGTGAATTATATTATCATATTCCTGAGGTTTGTAAACCTTGATCACAATGCATTGATATGATTCCAAAGGGATTTTAATCATCGTTTAAAGTGGATTTAAAAGCATCTGAAATATTTGTAAATGTTGTTTGCAATTTTTTCACATTGTTAAAAAAAAATAAGGGACTTTTAATCCCAATGTGCATTTCATTAATCAAATTTCATAAATTTGATGAACGGAAATGAAAACAAATAATTGGAACAAATTCCTCCTGAATTAGAGAACATAGTGCAAAATTTTAAACGACTCTCCTTAACACCTTCACCCACACTTCCATCATAGACCAACCTGTACATATAGAAAGACAATTTTATTGTCAAGAAATGGCAGAGTTGTTTGGTCAAATTGAGAGAAGGATCATGTAATCTGAGGAATTTTGAATTGAGAATATTCAAATACCTGCACAGAACAATATATATAGTAGACTTAGTATATTTATATATATTTTCATTAAAATAATTTAATAACACATAAATAATTGACAAGGGAAATTGAAATAAGAAAGTTACCTTGATTGCTCAACTTTAAAAAGGGAAACTAATCCTGAACATATACAAGAGAAAAATATAAGCTCATGTATTAAATTGTACAGAAGTTTAAACTGGAAACAATGTGAAGAGAGAAAAAGGAAATTACCTTTTCTCTCATCGTCGTAGCAATTACTAAGCATCTGATGATAATCTTAGTAAATGAATAGTGAGTCCATGTACAAATCAATATTTTATTAATTTGAGGAAATTAATAAAATAAGATATTTTATTAACAAAAAATTCAACATATCTATGTAATTAAAATTTAAATAAAATTTTTGACAAGTTCAACATAGAAGGAAATTCTATAACACTGTAATGATATTGTTGTATAAAATTAAATATGATGAAATTCCATTTGAGAGGAATGCCAATAATATGAATCAGTATAATTGCCGAGAAGTTAATTATATATACAAAATGAAACTCATTTCCTTCAATGAGGGTTAGTATAAAATTGCAAGAGGCGACTTTCATGAATGAAGAACGAATGTAGTCGAAGCTAATCCTCAATGAAAGAAGAAAGTCAAGCATGTATTCATAGTAGAGGGAAAATAAATAAAGTTGAATAATACATTTCGAGAATGAAAATTGTCATTCTGGAAAAAAACAAATTTCTGATATCTAAATTAAATAGAGAGGTTTCCATTACAAATACGAATTCGATGGTAGAAAAAATTGTAAGGGAGCTAAGCTCAATATAAATGAAAACCAACCTATTTCTTTCCTATAAATTAAACTAACAATATTCTCTGTAATAACCCTATAACGAAGAGTAAGTTGAACATAAACCACAATATCCAGATCTCTACACAAAAGGATAAATGAGAAGAGAAAATGAAAATAAATTAATTGGTTACGGTAATAAAATATAGAGAAAGTCGTGACAGAGGCAAAGCCTCGACTCTATATATATATATAAACTAAAAATTATTAATAAAACTCAATTTCATAAGGATTTAACCGAGGTAATAGAAATATTTGAACAAAGATTTAATTTACTTGAACTCTTTAGGAAAATATAAAACGAAAATTAGGGTATAAAAATAATGGTGAAGATGTATAGAAATTTACATTCACTTCTTCATATGAATAGGAGAGAAATGACATACAAATTCACCGAGGCTTCCAGTCCTTACCTGGACACTGTAAAATGGAAGTTACCTCACTTCATATGGAGGCTGTGAAGGAGGAGAATTCCAATAACTCCACACAAAATGAAACCCTACAATCGTTAAAATCATAATACGTTAGTTGCAGAACAAAATTGAAAACAAACAAAAATGAAGAAAAATTATGCAGAGGTAGAACTACAAAACAATAGCATAAACGTTAAAATAATGAAGCGTTACCTGAAGGAAGAGGTATAACCCTAATACCAAATCATATACTGCAACCAAATTGATGGATTGGGTGGAAAACCAGAGCTGAGGGTTGTCGGAAAGGCACAAAATGAAAATTAAAATCTGAAAGGAGGGTAATTCTTCGAAATGACCCAAGTAGGTATATGATTTCATATTGACCATAGACGTGTCATGAATCCAAACCATAGGTGTATTAAAATATCCCAAAACCCATGTGATTGAGTTGATGACTAGTAGTACAGTCATTAACAAATGACTTCTTGAAGAGAGAAATGAATTAAGCCCTCTATCCTTAAGATATGGCTACCATAAATCTGAATCACAAAAATGATTGAGAGCTATCAATATATTAATTGTAATTTGATATATCAATATATATTAAATTAGAACATTGTAATATGCATTCCCAAGTGAGTAATAAATCAAGAAATATATATATATATATATATATATATAATGTGACAAGTTAAAATAGGAATTCATTTCATTCCCTAAGTATGTATAATGATGACTATATGTTAAGAAAATCTCATCAAAGTAGGAATTAATGAATTCCTAATACGAAATTCAAATTTATTTAAGCCATAAAGGGCACGTAATATATTCACAATGTAATAAAGATTTCTAAAAGTATTCCAAGGTTTAAGTATTAGCCATATAATGGAATATCATATGATATTCATTAATAACATTTTGTTTATCCTTTTACATGGATTAAAGACATATAATTCAAAAATTTAATTTGATGCTTTAGGTTCAATTATGAATTAGTAACTACAATGTTAACCCTTGTGAATTGTTAAAGGTTGAACTATAGGGTATAAGTGGAGTATGAGATGAGAAAAATCCATATGATGGGAAAAGTGGTTAGGATGAGTATATTCTTAGAATATAACTCAATATCCTAAGATATAAAGTAATTTTTTATGTTAGCAAACAAAGCTAAACTAAGCATAAGGTGATAAAGGAAGAAAGTAATAGAAAAATAATAATTTTATTATAACAATAGTAAGATAGTGAGGAATTGTCCTTAAGGATAGTCACTGATGCAAGAAAATTGAGAAATATTTAATATGGTCAAAGGATCAATAATCACAGAAAATTATTGTGTATGAAAACATAAGTTGTTAGAGAAAATTTAACAATAGAAAGTACAATTAAAGAGATACTTTGAATTATGACTAAGGATATTAATTTCACTGACGATAAAATAACAATCATGATATAAATAGAAAAAAAAATAATTTGGTAAGTGGAGTTGTTACAAATGGTATCAGAGCCCATGTTGAAAAAACTGGGCCTATATGTGTCCTCACACAAAATTAAATACCCAAAATTTTGCTGTTGTAAATTAATTTCAATTGAAAAATATTTGCTCTGATTTAATTTATGTGTACAATGATTTAGTGTAGAAAGACACAATTATTATTATGAGAAACAAAGGAGGGTTGTATGTAGATCTGGGTGGTGAGGGAAATCCACTGGATCAAAATTCTCAGTTGGTGGACATGGTCAGGGATATGCAACGAGAATTGATTCAGCTGAGAACCAAAAATGAACGATTGTTGCAAGCCAACGAAGAGCAATAAATATTGATTAAGTAATTAACCTCAAGGTCTATTTATGAAAGTGAAGACCCTGGAAGAAAGAGAAAATAAAATGAAACCAACTCAGAAAGATTTTAGGATGGCGAAGTAGCTGGACAACAATCCATAAAGAAAAAGGAAATGCAAGGAGAATTCCAAAAAATTAAACCTCCTACTTATGATGGTGAAAAGGAGGAAGAAGTAGAAGCTTGGCTTCTGAACATGGTAAAATACTTTCAATTCTATGAATATGGAAGTAACCTAAAATCTATATTGGGTATTTACCAACTACCAGGTAAAGCTACCTTATGGTGGGAAGAAACCAAAATGGTACATGTACTAGATTAGAAAACAGTTACTTGGGAAAAATTTCTAACCAAATTCAAATCTAGATATCTGAATGCAAGATATTATGATGACAAAGCCAAAGAGTTTCATTAGCTGAGATTGGGACAAGTCACTATTGATGAGTTTGTTACCAAATTCACTAACTTGCTTAGCTATGTGCCTTATATCAGAGAGGAAAAGGCCAAAGTACAACAATTTTTAAACTGCTTACCTTCTAGCTATAAGGAGAGAATATAATTTCATAATCCCAAGATAATGGATGAAACGGTTCGCAAAGCAAGACTGTGTTATCAGCAATTCAAATGCATAAACGATCAGCTGAAAATTTGGCAAAACAAAGGAAAAGGGAAAGGTGACTCTAGTGGAAAAATATTAAAACAACATAATTGAATTTTTTTTGGAAAAAACATCAAAGGAAGAAGTTTAACAAAACTCGCGAAAAATCAACTAGCGCAATCACAGACTGGATATAAACAGATAATTTTAAATAGAAAAAATGAAGGGGTTGTAAAGATGAAGTAACCATTAAAGTGTTGAGGTTCTGGAGCACCTCACATGTTACGTGACTGTCCTCATAGAACAGTTTGAACCATTCAATTGTTAAGAGAGGCGACTATTGTAAATGACGTTGCTAGAAACATTCCAAGGATCAGTGTTGCACTTGAGGATTGTCAAGATGAACACCAATCAACCATGATTGAAATCGAAGGTATGATTGCCAAACAACCTGTTTTTGTTTTGATAGATCCAGGAGAAAATTTTATCTATATAAGTCCTCAGATGGTGGAAAATTGAAAATTAAAATCAGGAAAATTTCAGTAAGCATGGTTAGTTTAGTTAGCTACTGGAACAAAAATAAAAGTGATCCATAAAATTCCAAAGATTGTTGTAAATTTAAATGGGTATGAAACTGAACTGAATTTAAATATTTTTCCTTTATTCTCATATGATGTGTTAGTGGGAATGGATTGGTTAGAGAAACAAAAAGCAATAGTTAATTTCTTAGATAAAATAGTTCACTGTATAGATGGTGAGGGAAAACCAGTGATATTAAAAGGAAAACCAAGACGCATATCAATAAGAAAAATTTCTACATTACATTTAAAATGGACAACAAGAAAAGGATGTTAATTGTATGTTATACAAGTAGCGGAATTGGGAAAACAAACTGAAAAAGAAGTTGTAGAAAATTTACCAGTAATTGGGGAGTTCAAAGTTCTATTCCCAAAGGAAATTCCCCATCCACCCCCTAAAAGATAAATTGACTTCTCAATTGAATCGGTGCCAAGAACTACACCTGTTTTTAGAGCACCATATAGAATGGGTACTCCTGAGTTGTTAGAACTAAAAATACAACTACAAGAGTTATTAGATAGAGGTTACATCAAAATAAGTGTATCTCCTTGGAGAGCACCTGTACTATTTTTAAAAAATAAATATGGCACATTCATGATGTGTGTAGAGTACAAACAACTGAATAAATTGACCATAAATAACAAATATCCCCTACCCAAAATATATGACTTATTTGATCAAGTGAGAGGAGCTACTATCTTCTCAAATATTGATTTAAGAATAAGATATCATCAACTAAGAATCAAAGATGAGGACATCAACAAAACAACATACAAGACTAGATATGGACACTACGAATTTTTAGTTCTACCTTTTGGATTGACTAATGCACCTATTACATTCATGTGTTTAAGGAATAGTGTGTTACACAAGTATCTAGACAAATTTGTTTTAGTGTTCATTGATGACATTCTGGTATATTCCAAAAATGAAGCAGAACCAAATAACACCTCAAAATTGTCTTACAAACACTTAGAGAACATAAGTTATATGCCAAAATCATAAAGTGTGAATTTTTCAAGGAAAAAATTTAGTACATGGGTCATGTAATTTCAGAGGATGGATTCACAGTAGACCTAGAGAAAATATAAGCTATCATGGATTGACATGTACCTACTAATGTCCTAGAAGTAATATCATTCATGGGTACGTTGGATAATGTGATCACTCATAAAATTTTGAAAACATTACTTGAAATGGTCATACAGTTCACTCATCAAAAGGATAAGGTCTCTTTAAGCCTTTTCAAGTTGGTATAGGAAAATTTCAATTTTTACATGCTTAGGCTATCCTAAGGTTCAAAGCCACCTCCATTTAGGTCATATCATGTCCCATCAGTGATTATTTTCTTACATATTTCATTTCCCAAGCATTTGACTTCAAAAAGGTCACTTTAGCCATTTTTTCCTCTTTTCGTAGCGATTTACACTGGTAAAAGGTAGTTTTCGCTACAAAAATGCCTAATAGTTTCATAGCGAAACTGCTAGGAAATGTACTAACTACGCTACAAAAAATGTTTTTCCTATAAATGTGTCATTCCATGGTTGGAGAAATTATGGTGGAGGTCATTCAAGTATCTTATGGTTAATTCAAATGTACATAGCCATGTCTGAGGTCATCATTACCCTTTTTGGCATGTATGTGTCATGATTAAAGCATGAGCTGTCATTTAAAACATAAAACCTTATTCTAAGCTGCTATTTGTCACTCAAAATTCATTCTTTCATCTGAAACATCTCACTGTCACTGTTTGAGAGCTACCTCACCACACCAAGCAGCTTGTTGTCCAATTTGTCTTTACAAGTGTCATATTTTTAAGAGGGAAGCTTGGTTATTAAAAGAGATGGTAATGTACAAGAAAGCACACAAAGGAGGCTTTGGGAATAATAAAGATGTTTGTATTTATACTATTATTATTGACAAAAAAATCCTCCATTTTTTCAAAATACATCATGGATTCGGAGATATGAGCTCTGTTCTAAGACCTATTTTTTCAGAAAAAAACAGGAAAAATCTGCAAAGATGTTTTAAATATGTAAAGTGATGGTGATTGTGTTCCTCATTACTTTGATGAGGTCCATAACATGCATAGGACCTCAAATTTTTTAGCAGAATATTAGTTCTTGAATACAATTTTGAAATGTGAAATTTCTGCACTTTTACACAGTTTCGTAGCGTTTCCTAGGCTTAAAGCCAGGAAAATGCTACAAAAAAACCTGTAGAATCCTTTTTCCTTTAAATTAAATTTTTGTAGTTTTCAAGGGGGGATATTGATGGTGGTGATGAGTCATTTCTTGATTGACACCATGGAAGAGGAAAGGAGAAAATTTATTGGGTTCATAATTCATTTTTAAACACTACCAAAGTTCGTTACGAAACTATCATGTTTCCGTAGCAGGCTATTTTGGAAGGTTTTGGAACATCTTGATGGCAGTTTTGGATAGCTAGACTCCTACAACATGTCAAGGGAACTTAACATCAAATATTTATGACTCGAAGGAAGTTTTTTGAAGATAGGTCATCAGCTAAAGCTCTCGTTGAAGATAAGGGTTATGAATTCTTGAAAAATAGGGTTTTGTTCCACATGTCTAGGAGAGTTTTTAATATGTAAAGTCATGATGAACTATGTTATGGATTTTTTGAGCATGTGACACTTATGTTGTAACTATAATTTAACTGTTTCACAAGATAAGGTAAAGTGATGTAATAAATAGGAGCTAGAGTCCTACTAGGAGATGTCTTCTTTAAGGTGTAGCTATCAGTTTCAGTTAGAAGTCATGTATTTCAGCTATGTGTTGTGTCATATGATAATTCAATTGTCTAGCCACCAAGAAGATCATATTTATTGTAAAGGAGGTCTATTTAAAGACAAAGCATCAAAGTAGTGAGGTGTTGGAATATGTTACTGCTGACTTCTACTATTGTAAACAGTTTCTGATGAGTAATAGAGAATGGCTATTGATTTCATCCTTTACCTGATATTCGTTTAATGTTTTAATGAACATTTTCCTATGTATCTTATTACTTTATGTCAATATACTAATGTTTGATTACTCAGAATTCGTGCTTTGCATGCTCTAACTTCCTTTGAAGCATTAAACTATTAGATATCTTTCTCAATGTCCTGCTTTCAGTATCTTAATGTTCATTACTCAGAATTCATGTTTCTCATGATCTAACTTCCTTTGAACATTTATATATTGAGTAAACTTTGTGTGTGTGTGTATTATACTTTCATTTAAACATCTACATACCTCAGCTTCCACAAGGAGAGCCTCTGTCATTGAGATTCTTGTCACCGACTCAATAGCCCATTGGTATCAAGCCTTCATTTTTTTAACCTATAAACATACAAAACCAGGACACAATTTATAGAGTTAACCATCTAGTACTATCAATATTCAATATCATAAAACCCCCTTGAGAGAGCCCTCTCAAACTGAAGAGGCTAAGCTTCAGTCAAAATCTAGTTTGAAACAGCTACATAAAGCTTTCTGATCAGCAGCCAATCAAGTAAAATTTTGTGATAAAATTTTGGTGCATCTACCGAGATTCTGAAGACTAATTTCCCAAAATTTTTGTGCAAAAAAGTGAACCTGAACTCTTGGAGGTAGCAAGAGCTTAGAATTTTTTGAGGCTGCATAACTACCTTGGCAACTCCATTTTTCAAGAATTCAAAATTTCATATATTCATGGTCATTCCACTAGACTTATGAATAAATCAGATGCTTCCATTCTTGTTTCAAGGTATGCATGTGTATATTTTTCAAGTATTTATGGTTTCCCAAATCCTTTTCCCAAGGATGCATATTTTTTAAGGAATGGTCCAAAATTTAATGGAGAAGATCTGAGTTTGACCTTGAAGTATATATCATACTTTCATGACTTTAATGAGCTTCTTAGAGTGAGACATGAAGATATTTCATCATATTGCTATATGATTCATTTCAAGGGAAATGTAAACAGTGGATTGAAAGCTTTCCTGTCAGATATATTAAGTCATATGTAGATTTTTGGCTTATTTTTTTGAAAACATGGATGGAAAGAAAAAATTTGGTGGCAGACTCTCCTTCCATTCAAGGTTTTAAACAATGGAATGATGATCACACTAACAAGGAAGTGGATGAATTTTTTTCTTTTTCCTTGTCTTCTTATTTAAAGTCATTGGAGTGCAAGTCAGAAGATAAGATTCAATTTTTGGGTGAAGTTGCTAAGAACATTGAGAAAGACATTGAATTTTTATAAGAAAAAATTCAATCCTATAGTCTTCATTATCAAGATCATTCTTTTCAAAAAAATTTCATGACAGAACACAAAGAGAGGGTGTTGCTACCTTTCCCTTTTGAGATTGAGGAAGAATACCTTGTTCTTGAAAATAAATTTGAAAATCTGTTTGTTAGCACACAACTAAAACCTTATGTTGATAAAGAAAGCATATATTAGCTATCTAAAAATGCATAATGTCTTGAGGATTATCAAATAAACTAGGCCTTCAATGATCCTATAGATGACTACATGGAAGAGTTCTACGGTCCAAATTTCCAATTATATTTTCATTGTGAAAATCAGATCCATTTTATGTTTCCTTGGTCATTTCAGTATCCAGTTTAATTTTGTTTCAAATGCATTCAAGGGGTTCAAGTATCATATCAGCTCATTGACTGGCTTTATTGGAGGTTTCATGTTTCTTGAATCAAACATGAAGATTGCAGTTGTTAGGGTAGGTAGGAGTGTGTGAGAATAAGCTCAAATTAGACTAAGCATCTTTTCAGTAGGTACAAATTTGGTTCTTCAGTAGTAATCATCAAGCTTGAGCCTGAGGTGAAGGCCATAATAATTTGAAGAAGGCTTGGAAAATTTCAAAGTTTTATTTCTAAAAAATGGATGGCACTGGAACTACAAGTTCTTTGCTATACCACAGGGGCACACCATACCAAGTGGAGCCATTTTTATCACTCATAAAAATTTTAAAACATTACTTGACATGGTTATACAATTCACTCATCAAAATGATAAGGTCTCCTTAGGCCTTTTCAAGTTGGTATAGGAAAAATTCAATTTTTGCATGTTTAACCTATCCTAAGGCTCAAAGCCACCTCCATTTAGGTCATATAATGTCCCATCAATCATTATTTTTTGACATATTTCATTTCCCAATATTTTTAATTCAAAAAGGTCACTTTAGCTAGTTTTTTCTCTTTTCGTAGTGATTTATACTGTAAAAAAGAAGTTTTCGCTACGAAACTACCTAATAGTTTCGTAGCAAAACTACCAGGAAATGAACTAACTACGCTAATAAAAAGGCTTTTCCTGTCTATCTTGTCAAAATCAGTGCAAGGTGTAATTCCATGATTAGAGGAGTTAGGGTGGTGGTCATTCAAATCTCTTATGGTTAATTCAAAGGTACATAGCCATTTCTGAGGTCATCATTACCCTTTTTGGCATGTATGTGTCATGATTAAAGCATGAGCTGTCATTTAAAACATAAAACCTTATCCTAAGATACTACTTGTCACTCAAAATTCTTTCTTGCATGTGAAAAATCTCACTTCCATGGTTTGAGAGCTGCCTCACCACACCAAGGAGTTTGTTGTCCAATTTGTCTTTACAAGTGTCACCTTTTTAAGAGGGCAACTTGGTTATAAAAGGAGATGGTCATGTACAATAAAGAAAATAAAGCAGGCTCTAAGGATAATATAGAAGCCCATGGACCTTAAGCTATTCGTGGAGGACCCTAGCTTTGTTGAAGCATACATCAGTTCAAGTTATTTAAATTTATGCTGGAGCTAACAAGGAAGTTGTTGTGTTTTTGGACTGTTTGAGCAGTAAGTTTAAAGAGAAAATTATGGATGAATAGAGATGAATTTTGAAATATTGAGAGAATTTATTTTCAAGCATAGAACAAGGAAAAATAACCTCTTTCACTATTCTCATAGGTGCTATCAGCGAGGAGATACAGGGATGTCTTTGGGCCCTATTTTCAGAAAACAAAGTTTTCCTATTTTATACATGTTTTTCAAATGCAGATTCTAGACAATTGGAGATGGTATTCAAAACACCAAGAGAGTTTTTTCTTCAGAACATTATTATTGAAAAATAACTCCTCCAGTTATGCAAAATAAATCATGGATTTAGAGATATAAGCTCTGTTCTAAGACCTATTTTTCAG
This sequence comes from Pinus albicaulis, assembly GCA_034641835.2. Taxonomy (NCBI): domain Eukaryota; kingdom Viridiplantae; phylum Streptophyta; class Pinopsida; order Pinales; family Pinaceae; genus Pinus; species Pinus albicaulis. The sequence continues at coordinate 755,916,669 of CM076575.1, read as the reverse complement.
AAAAACAAGAAAATTTGCAAAGATGTTTTAAATATGTAAAGTGATGGTGATTGTCTTCCTCATTAGTTTGATGAGACACATAACATGCAGAGGACCTCAAATTTTACGGCATAAGGTTATTTCTTGAAGACATTTTTGAAATGTGAAATTTCTACACCTTTACATAGTTTCGTAGCGTTTCCTAGGTTTAAAGCTAGGAAAACACTACGAAACAACCTGTAGCAATCATTTTCCTCTAAAGTAATTTTTTTCAGTTTTCAAGGTAGGATATTGATTTTGTTGATGTTTCATTACTTTTTTTACACCATGGAACAACAAAGGAGAAAAGTTATTGGGTGCAAATGTCATTTTTCAACACTACCAAAGTTCACTACGAAACTGTCATGTTTTCATAGCGAGCTATTTTTGAAGATTTTGGAGCATCTTGATGGTAGTTTTGGACAACTAGACTCATCCAAAATTTCAAGGGAACTTAAAATCAAATATTTATGACTCGAAGGAATTTTTTTGAATACAGGTCATCAACTAGAGCTCTCATTAAAGGTAAGGGTTATGCATTCCTGAAAAATACGGTTTTGTTCCACATGTCTAGGAGATTTTTTAATATGTAAAGTGGTGATGAGCCATGTTATGGATTTTTCAAGCATGTGACACTTATGTTGTAACCATCATTTAATTTTTTCACAAGATAAGGTAAAGTGATGTAATAAATAGGAGTTAGAGTCCTATTAGGAAATGTCTTCTTTAAAGTGTAGTTGTCAGTTTTCAGTTAGAAGTCATGTATTTCAGTTATGTGATGTGTCATAGCAGAAGTCAATGGTCTATCCACCAAGAATATCATATTTATTGTAAATAATTTCTATTTAAAGACAAATCATCGAAGTAGTAAGGAGATGGAATATGCTACTGCTGACTTCTACTATTGTAAACAATTTTTGATCAGTAATAGAGAATGGCTATTGGTTTCATCCTTCACCTGAGATTCATTTGATGTTTTTATGAACACTTTCCTATCTATCTTATTACTTTCTGTCAATATACCAATGTTTGATTACTTAGAATTTGTGCTTTTCATGCTCTGACTTCCTTTCAAGCATTAAACTATTGGATATATTTCTTAATGTCCTTCTTTCAGTATCTTAATGTTCATTACTCAGAATTCATGTTTCTCAACCTCTGACTTCCTTTGAAAATTTATATATTGAGTAAATTCTTTGTATGTGTATTCTAATTTCATTTAAACATCTACATGCCTCAGCTTCCATAAGGATATCCTTTGTCTTTGAGATTCTTTTCACTGACTCCATAGCCTAATGGTAGTAAGCCTTCATTTTTTCAACCTGTAACATACAAAACCAAGAAAAAATTTATATAGTTAGCCATCTAGTACTATCAATATTCAATATCTTCAAACCCCCTTGAGAGAACCCTCTAAAACTAAAGAGGCTAAGCTTCATTCAAAAGCTGGTTTGAAACAATTACATAGAGTTGTCTGATAAACAACCAATCAAGTAAAATTTTGTGATAACATATACTGCCAAAGATTTGTAGAAGTATTTTCTACCTTAGCATATCATATTACTTCTTTACAGAAAAAGGGAGTAAAGTTTGAGTGGACAACAAAGTTTCAACATAGTTTTGAATAGTTAAAACTTAAACTAAAAATTGCTCCCATTTTGAAGATTACTGATCCAAACAAAGAATTTGTAGTATGTATAGATGTGTGTCCAGAAGGATTAGGAGGAGTATTATTACAAGAAAACTCTGTCATAGCATATGAATCAAGAAAATTTAAAAAAAAACATGAACATAATTTCACTATATATGACTTAGAATTAGTTGTTGTGATACATGCTTTGAAGATGTGGTGACATTTCCTGTTAGGAAAGAAGTTTATACTAATGATAGATCATATAATTTTGAAATATTTTTTTCACACAACTTGATTTAGATGGTTGTCTTTCCTTAGTTATTTTGACATGGAAATAAAACATATTAAAGGAAAGGAAAATAAGATTGCAGATGCTTTGAGTAGGAATGCTCATAAAATTTTGAATAGTGCTGGAAGTAGATTGAAATTTGACATAGAAGGATTGATACAAGAAGTGGTGAGTCGAGATCCAAACTATGAGAAAATACAAGAAACACTGCAGAACACTGAAATATTAGGATATACTCAAAATCAGAAGGGTTTGATTTACTATAAAAACATATTGTGTATTCTAAATGTGACCTCATTAAAATAGGAAATTTTAGATGAGTATCGTAAACGAAAGTATGCAGGACATAATATTTATCAAAAACTAATTTCAGCATTGAGAAAGAACATGTTTTGACCAGGTATGAAGAAATATGTGGCTAATTATTTAGCTAGATGTTTAGAATGTCAATAGGTAAAAGTGGAACATCAGCATCCAGCAAGATTGTTGAATCCTTTACCTATTCAAAAATGGAAATGGGAAGTGGTTCCATAGACTTTATCACTGGATTTCCTAGAACTAGATATCAACATGATTCTATAATGGTGGTTGTAGACACATTCACTAAAGCTGCACACATTTTACCAGTGAAATCTACTTTTGGTACAAATCAAGTAGCTAATGTATTCTTGAAATAAATTGTGAAGTTACATGGTATTCCTAAAATGATTATATCAAAAAGATATACAAATTTTACTTCAGCCTTTTGGAAAATTTTTTTTGGAGGAATGAGTACCAAATTGAGCTTTAGTACCACATACCATCCTCAAACATATGGAAAAACTAAAACGACAAATCAGATTTTAGAAGACATGTTACGCACATATGTTATGGATAAACCTACAAGATGGGAATATTATCTGCATCTAGAATAATTTGCATATAATAATAGTTATCAAGCTTCCATAAATATGAGTCCTTTTGAAGCATTGTATGGCCTAAAGTGCCACACACCACTTAGTTGGAGTTAGCCAGAATATAAGTTCATTCTTGGTCCAGATGCATTGCAAGAGATGGAAAGAATTGTGAAGAAAATTCATCAAAATATTAAAACAACTTAAGACAGACAAAAGAGCTATGGAGACAAAAAGAGAATTCATAGAAAATTCAAAGTGGGAGACCACGTTTACTTGAGGATTAATTCTACAAATAGTACTTTATATACGGGTAGTTGTGCTAAATTAGCACCAAGCTACTATGGACCATTTGAATTTCTAGAAAGGGTGGGGCCAATAGCTTATAAATTGGCTCTACCTAGTCACATTAAGGCTCGCAATGTTTTTCATGTTTCCTTATTTAAAAGTATGTACATGATCCTACTCATGTAATTGATTGGACTATGATACAAGTGGAAATAGAAGGGGAATTTCTTCTAGATCCCCTTCGTATACTAGAACGGGAAGAAATCGAGCTCTGGAATAGGACGGTAGCTAGGGTGAAAGTGCAGTGAAGACACTTTTCACCTGAAGAATCTACTTGGGTGCAAGAAGACGAAATGAGGAAAGATATCCATTGCTGTTTGAAAAGAGAACTGATATTTTTCAACATTGAGGACAATATTTTTTTTAGATGGGGAATATGTAGTATCGCTATTTTTGTAGATAAAAATGTCTTTCAAATTAATCACATTCCTAATAATGTGATTAATCTGAATGACATTTTTATCTACATTATGGATCACAAAAGTGTTAGATCAAACATCCCTATTTTTACTCCCAAAGGTTTGGTATACCTAAAGGGAAAAAAATATTGTGGACATATTATATTTTAATTTTAATAATTGTGGAATTTTAATTATTGTTCAAAGACTAGAGTATATTGGAGACCGGGATTCAAGTCCATGAGGATGGAATTAAATCTAAAGACTTTCCTATATTCTCCAAAAATACTTGGAGAAAATAAATAAATTAAAAATATTAGATTGGAGATAAAAATATAAAATATACCTCAGTAAAGTGGAAATTTACTGAGAAGAGGTGAAATAAAACTAGAAAGAGGAAAAAGTTAGTTTTAAAGTACTTTTATGGACAAAACAAAAGGAAAGCCTAGGAAAAAAGGAAAACAACATCTTGATTAATTGGACATGGTTATGGAAACATGTTGAAGGGAAAGCAAGCTTTAATAACCCATTCCTAGGTATACAAGAGGTTGTCTACACTTTGGAGGACTTTGTCTCTACTCAGGGGGAGTTGTCGAGAGAAAGCTCAAGGTTGGGTGGCAAATACTCTTACCAAAATTGGTATGCACAAGTAATTTAATTATATATTATGAATTGTGGTGGAAATAAAAGTTAGAATAATGATTACTCATGAAGAAAAGTTAGAAATTATCTTTCTGTATGGAATTACGATTCCGTTAGAAGAGACAAAATTAGGTAACGAAGATAGCTTTTCTGAATTATTAATTTCTGTAGAAATTTGATTTATATGGTCTGATTTATTTAATAGAAACCAACTATATTAGATATAGTCGATCTATATAGTTACATGGACAATTGCAGTAATAAACCAACACTAAGAATGTCTAAACCCCATTAATAGAGTTTAATTATGAGGTTAGGTTGTAAAAATCTAAATTGTATAAACATAAATTATATATAAATACATGTGGAAAGAAGGAAAATAGTGTATTTAATAATTGTGTAATTAAACCATTTAACATAAAAATATGTACATAAAGAGAAAATTATCCTTCTCTTAATAAACATGATTACACAAAATTAAATTAAACATTATGTTGTGTAGTAACTAGAGGGTTACTTATAATCATTCAGTCTTTCATTGACACAGAAATGTAAAAAAGATATACAACATAAAGTACTAGAGGATAGTACAAGAACAATCTATCGTAATGAAGTAAAGAAATATATTTCAAAATATTGATAATAATGATTGTGTTTCATTACAATTTTAACAAAAACATTATATTATTCACGATAGAAATTATATTACATCCTATTATAAATTATTGCCAAAGTCCATAGTCCTACATAATTAATTACAAAACAATGTTAAATTTGAGCATAGGTGTAAATTTAGGAGATTGGATTCTTTAGACAATATCGACCAACTTATACATATAGAAAGACAATTTTGTTGTCAATAAATGGCAAAGTTGTTTCGTCAAATTGATAGAAGGATCATGTAATATGAGGAATTGTGAATTGAGAATAGTGTAATACCTGCACAGAAAAATATATAGTGGACTTGGTATATTTATATATTTGTTCATGAAAAGAATTTAATAACATATAAATAATTGACAAGGGAAATTGAAATAAGCAAGTTACCTTGATTGTTCAACTTTAAAGAGGGAAAATAGTTATGTACATATACAAGAGAAAAATATAAGCTCATGTATTAAATTGTACGAAAGTTTAAACTGGAAACAATGTGAAGAGAGAAAAAGGAAATTACCCTTTCTCTCATCGCCATATCAATTACTAAGCATCTGATGATAATCTTAGTAAATGAAGAGTGAGCCCCTTTATAAATCACTATGTTATTAATTTGAGGAAATTAATAAAATAAGAGATTTTATTAAGAAATACTTCAATATATCTTTTGCAATTAAAATTTAAATAAAATTTTTGACAAGTTCAACAAAGAAGGAAATTATATAACACTATAATGATATTTTTGTATAAAATTAAATATGACGAAATTCCAATTGATAGGAATGTTAATAATATGAATCAGTATAATTGCCAAGAAGTTAATTGTATAATCAAAATGAAACTCAGTTCCTTGAATGAGGGTTAATATACAATTACAAGAGGTGACCTTCATGAAGGAATAATGACTATAGTCGAAGCTAATCCTCAACAAAATAAGAAAGTCAAAGATGTATTCATAGTAGAAGAAAAATAATTCAAGTTAAACAATACATGTCTAAAATGAAAATTGTCATTCTGGAAAAATCAATTTCTGATATCTAAATTAATTATAGAGGTTTCCATTACTAATACAAATTTTATGGTAGAAAAAATCGTAAGGGACTTAAGCCCAATATAAAGGAAAACCAACCTATTTCTTTCCTATAAATTAAAATAACAGTATTCTATGTAATAACCCAATAACGAAGAGTAAATTGAACATAAACCACAATATCCAAATCTCTGCACAAAAGGATAAATGAAAAACAAAAACAAAAATCAATTAATTGGGTACGACAAGAAAATAAAGAGAAAGCTATGAAAGAGGCAAAGCCTCGTCTCTGTATATATATATATATATATATATATATATATATATATATATATATATATATATATATTGAATAAGAATTATAAATCGAACTCAATTTCATAATGATTTGACCGAGGTAATAAAAATATTTGAACATAGATTTAATTTACTTAAACTCTTCAGGAAAAATTAAAAAGAAAAGTAAGGTATAAAAATTATGGTGAACATGTATAGAAATTTATAATCACTTCTTCGTATGAATATGACAGTAATCACATTCAAACTCACTGAGTGTTCCAGTCCTTACCTAGAAATTGTAAAATGGAAGTTACCGCACTTCATATGGAGGCTCTGAAGGAGGATAATGCCATTAACTCCACACAAAACGAAACCCCTCAATCATTAAAAGGATAGTATGTTAGTTGAAAAATGAAATTGAAAACAAATAAAAATGAAGAAAAATTATGCGGAGGAAAAACTACAAAATAATAGCATAATCATTAAAATAAGGCAGTGTTACCTGAAGGAAGAGGTATAACCCTGATACCAAAGCATAGCCTACAACCAAATCAATGGACTAGGTGGGAAACAAGAGTCGAGGGTTGTTGGAAAGGAAAAATAAATAAAAGTTTGAAATGAGGGTAATTCTTCGAAATTACACAAGTAGTTATATGATTTCATCTTTATCGTAGACGTGCCATGAATCCAAATCACAGGTGTACTGAAATATCCCAAAACCCTTTTGATTGAGTTAATGATCAGGAGTACAGTCATTAATAAATCACTTCTTGAACAGAGAAATGAATTAAACCCTATGTCCTTAAGATATGGCTACCATAAATCCAAATCACAAAAACGATTGAGAGCTATCAATATATTAATTGTAAGTTGATATATTAATATATATTAAATTCAAACATTGTAATATGGATTCCCAAGTGAGTAATATCTATATATATATATATATATATATATATATATATATATATATATATATATATATATATATAATGTGACAAGTTAAAATAGGAATTCATTTCATACCCTAAGTATGTATAATGATGACTATATGTTAAGAAAATCTCATCAACATAGGAATTAATGAATTCCCAATATGAAATTTGACTTTAGTTAAGCCATAAGAGGGCACGCAATATATTCGCAACGTAATAAATATTCTGAATAGTATTCCAAGGTTTAAGTATTAGCCGTATAGTGGAAGAGCATACAAAATTCATTAATAACTTTTTTTTCTATCCTTTGATATGGATTAAAGAGATATAATTCACAAATTTAATTTGATGCTTTAGTTTCAAGTATCAATCAGTAACTATAATGTTAACTCTTTTGAATTATTAAAGGTTGAACTATAGGGTATAAGTGGAGTATGGGATCAGCAAAATCCATATGACGGAAAACGTGGTTAGGATGAGTATAATCTTAGAATATAATTAATTATCATATGATATAAAATAAAGTGTTATGTTAGCAAACAATTATAAACTAAGCATAAGATGATACAGGAAGAAAGTAATAGAAAAATAATAATTCTATTATAATAGCAGTAATATAGTGAGGAACTTTCCAAAAGGATAGTCACTGATGCAAGAAAATTGAGAAATATTTAACATGGTCAAAGGATCAATAATCACAAAAAATTATTCTGTGTATGAAAACATAAGTTGTTAGAGAAAATTTAACAATAGAAATTACAAGTAATGATATAGATTGAATTATGATGAAGGATTTAATGTCATTGACGAAAAAATAGCAATCATGATATAAATAGATTTTTTTTTTTTTTTGTTAAGTGGATTTGTTACAATGGTAAATAAAACAAATTCCTTCCAAATCAATCTAGAGGGGGGTAGTAGTTTCCAGTGAATGATAGAAGACTCTAGGGCTAAGTATGAATCGAGTACTTTTCCCTACTTAGACTGGGAAGACTTTAAAATATTTAAAGAGTCAAACTTCTATAATTTGTTGAATCCTTAGCATTAAGGCACAAATAGTAACCTGAATAACCCGGGAATAGTATCTAAGACAAAGCATCCTGAGTTCATAATTTATGATGAGAAGCTAGCCAAAAAAAGGAGTTGGCTTTTGGAAGAAATTCCTAGATCTATCTCCAAGGGTAGCCATGTGCAAGATTATTGAGTCTAAAGATGGCCAATTATAAATATCGTTGATAGAGTAATCAATGTAGCTTACATTGGAAGATATACAAACAAAGGAAGAAACAATAATATCCATAAGAAAATCAAAACAAAATGGGAAAGGTAGTTTGACAGCAAAATAAGTGTATGGTAAGGAATTCCATCCTTTCTAGATTCACCATTCAATATATGTTAACCATCATTCATACAAGCCTCTGTTTTCTAGTGCCAATATCAGTTAGTGCTTTTAAAATAGTGAGATGTTGCTAGGCAACAAACAAAATTTAGGCAGTAAATTATATGACTTTGAAGTTATCATTTCCTACTTGTTGTTTACATTTCATTATACTAGGCAGAAGGAGAGTTTTATATATATATATATATATATATATTGAAGCTCTTGATTCTCAGACCATAGAGGAAATACATCATAAGCGTGATGCATCTCCTGAAATAAAATGAAGACTCCATTCATCATGTTATTTGACCTAGTAGAAATGGAAATGGAAAATAAAATCAATGCCTTCCAGTTGAGTCCAAAGGAGGTATTAGATGCCAGCAAATGATAGAAGAGTATAGGGATGAGTATGAATTTAGTATCTTTCCTAGCTCAAAGTGGATAAGAATTTAGAGTCTTCTAAGAGTTAGATTTATGTGTTTTGATTGTCTCAACACAAGATTGCAAGAAATTCCAAATAAGATACCAAACATGAATTGGTTAGCAATAAAATCTCTCTGGAATCATATTGTCACAATAATATTTTCTACATGCTTCTCAGAATTTTTCCCCAAATATTATCCTTATCTAAGTATAATATCAAAAAAAGATTAGCCCCTAGAGCTTTATTCATGAGAGATCCAAATCCTAGCTTTTAAACAACCTGATGGATCTATATCTGAACCCTTATGTGAAACTTCGTAACCTAGAAAATAGTATAGGTAGACATACAATTTTTCCAAGAGAAAATGTGGCTATATGACCCACGTAAGTTTTGGTATGGTTCAATTATGTGTGTCATCTAGAAGAGTGACTTTATCATCTTTATGAGTGGTATTTTGAAAACTAACTTTATTTGCAACTAGAAGAAGTTGACTAAAAACTACAATCCTACAGTTTCGAAATCAAAATTCTTAAGGTGTAAAAAATAGATAAATTGCTTGTCCCATCTATAGCGAACCAAGTTGGGGGTTTGTTGGAAGCATTTTTTTCCTTTATAAGCAACATCTAGACATGGAGACAAATGTTTGAAATATAATAATTAATAGGCCTCAATTATCTCCACATATCAAGGAAAACTAAGGAAGTTTACTCATTTCTAGTTTCTATTCTTCGACATTTGAGCATTAGCAATTATTTAATCTTGCACATCCTTTCAAAGCCATAGCAGGTGAACAATGGTGTATTGACACTTTGATTCAGCCCCTCAATCAAATACCTCTAGCATCCTATGAAAATGGAATAATATTTGATTAGATGGATGCTAATAATTAACATGCCAGACTTGATAAAACTTCGTTGATGATCATTTAGCTAAAAGAATCAAAATGATTTATGAAAAAAATTTAAAATAGTAGTTTTATAAAAAAAAGGTATTTTTTTGCTATGAGTGTACAGTCCAACAAACGACAATGCATAATCATTTTAATGTAGAATAGAACCACAACTATCTATACTTGAGTCTAGGCAACTACTGAAATTGTGGGTATAAAGTTGCAAATGCCTACACTTGAGTCACGGTAACTCATTTAGCTGTGAATGCAACACCAATGACATTTTTAATCAGGTATATGGTACTAGCACATGAATACCAAACAAAAAAGTTTTCAAGTGGGAATTTGAACATGGATCAATGTCTTGCCTTTCTTTTGAACATTAGTGTTGCAAAATCATAGTACCCACACCACCAACGATATGGTGGGCTCCCTATGGATGAAAATCAATTATCAATAAATTTCCTATCAAAGAATTTCATCAAGAAACAAAGAGTTAAACCTAAAATTTGGGCAATTATATTGGAATATCATGAAGCACCCAAAAATACCTAACCCTGAAAATCCTTAAATAAAACAGGATTTTAGAGCACGAATGACGAGAAATAATTATATCACACATTGTAAATTTTTCTATCTATTGAGTCCATCACATAATATATATGAACATATTTATTAGTGAGGAAACTAAATATGCACAAAACTCTGGTATGTTGAGGCTTTTATATAATGGATGACACTCAGAAAATTATCTTTCTCAAGAAATTTAACTGACAGCATTGGGATGTCAGTATATTTAAAATTTTGAAATTCTTTGTTTTTAGCCAAAATTTGATATGGTCATATGCCAAGGGCCTAAGCACTCAGTTGTAATACCTCAACATCACACGACTAGGGGTTTTGGCTAGTAGCTAGAGGGGCTCAAAATATTGGAAAGTCCTTGAGTCTACTCCTTTTGAAATAAAAATTATATGGAAATATGATGAGGGTACTTAGCCCTCACGACCAAAAACTTTAACCCCCTCATTACAAGGGATATGAATAGGAGTTGACATATTGAAATATCAAAAAAATGCAAAATTTACCTTTAATCAAAAGTCCAATATGCCTAGTTCTTATGGCTACAAGTGCTAATGTCAAGTTCTTCCACAACAATGGGTGTATGTAGGTATTATCTATACTAGGATATTGGTGTTCTACATAACAAACCTTTTATAAATGCTTCGATATGCCAAGGGTTTGGTGTTGGGAGTAAATTTTCTATCCATTAATTGACATAGTGAGCTCCAAGACTTTTGGTTTTCTAATCCTTTCACATTATAATGGAAATTTTAGCTTTCCTCAATAATTTCTAATATTTCACCTACTTTTCACCTCAAATTACAGATCCTCCCTCAAACCTCATGCTTCATATCTCAATCTTCAAATTTTCATATGATTCACTCCTCAAGTCTCTACTCTCCTCTTCTTCCTCAGATCTCTTATTTACTTTGGCCCTTCATCTTGTAGTCACATAAAATCCTCTTCTACCTTTCTTAATTATTCCAAGCACTTCTTTAATTTCTTGATCCACACTATGATGCATTATAATGCAGTCACCAATATTATTTATAGATATTTTGTGTGAAGCTTGGCTTAGGATAACGTGGCACATGGTAGAAAATCTTGGCTTAATCTTACATGGCACGCACTTAAACCAACATGGCATGCAGTCTTTGCTAAGATGAGTTGATGCGTGCTCCCCTTGACTTGGCTGGGAAAACATGTAAAAGGGCCTCCCCCTAAATTTTTGGCATGTACCAAAAATGGTCTCCCCCGAACTTTGACATGTATTCAAAAGTGTTTCATTTATCCATCTTGGGTTCCCCCCTAGTTTTGAATTATATCTAATTTAAGTATCATGCATCCATATTAGCTTTGGTCATAGCTTTGAGATCAATGACAATGCATTATTTGACACAATCACTCATATGTTTTAGGCTTATTTTGTTTCCCAGATGTATAATCCTAGCCATGACTTCTTCCCCAATATTTTCATTTTGAAGAAGTAACTAAATTCCCATTCATTAGGAAAACTATATGTGGCTATAGGTAATAAGTACCTGCATTAGATAGGAATTACATCAATATATCAGTATTCTTAGGGGGTGATTCTCCATGACACTCGATATGTCACTTATGCCAGTAATGTATTATATAGGGAGTGTGATGGTGGATTCAGTGCACGAGTGTACCAAACCACACTTGCTTAAGAGGAGTGGTTGTTTCCTCTTAATTTCCTGGTCATAGGCAGATAATCAAGGGAGTAAGCAAGTTAGTGAGCATGCCAAAACATAAAACATGCTAGATAAGGAAATAACATGCATATATAGAGAGAAAACAAAAAATAAACTAAAACACATAACACAAAAGCTCTAAATAGAGTTAAACAACTTTAATAATCCAAACAGTGGCACTTTTGTCCCCTCTTATTGAGTGCTATTGGGAATAAAGGATGAAACATTTACCCACTTGCAAAGGGGACCTTAGAACTAGGGATTTTTAAGACCCGATGCAAGGATGTCTTTACCTCTGCGCTACATTGGCGCAAAGTCCCTCCCTCTACTCTGAAGGATTGTATTTGTTGTATGGACAACAAACTGAATCCCCTCTATCTCTGCTCTGTATCACATGCTGTTGGATTTCTTGGGGCAACTTTGGCTAGCATAACAATGTGTTATCACTTTGTTCATCTCTTGGTGGCCTTTTATAGAATATTTCAAACTCTCCTTCCCTCTCTTGGTACATTGATGGATAATGGCCCAAGATATGAGGATTATTCCATTGTGTGCCACATTATTCCATTGTGTTCTCCCTTGAGGTCCTAAGGAGGCTTGGGCGGTTGTCCTTAGGTGGCCTCAAGTGTGGGATCAATTTCCTAGAGTATGCCTTGTGGTCTCAGAAAGTGACTTCCGCCACTCTGAGGTCTGTGCGGCTTTTTGAGGGAAAGACATGCAAAGGTGCGCCTATTGAAGAAAAATTCTTGTAGAGGCACATTTTGCTATGGTCTTGAGTGTACAATTTTATTTTTCTTCTGGACCTTAGATATTTTTTAAATTCTTCAAATTATATAATGTACCTCAACCCTGTAAATCCTTCTCCCTAACATCTAATAATGTCATATTTTCTTTTCTGATTTTCTAGTAACAACAGTTTCCCCCTAATGTTTGAGGTCTAGGAAGAACTGTATAACCCAAATACATTATAGTTTATTGTTTATGTACTGTGCAAAGAGAGAGAGAAAGAGAGAGAGAGAGAGCTGTGTGTAACAAAGAGATGGAGACACCTTACACTAGGCTAAAGAGCGACCATGTCCTGTGGGAACCCTACAAGAAATGGTATAATACAATAAATATAATTTTTCTATGAAGCGGGCATGTCCCATGCTCGTGATGATTTGGCTAGCTAAACAAATCTATTTGATAGATACAGATTCTGTCTATGTCTCTCATGTGGTAGTGATCCTCTGGTTGATGACGATGATTGTTGATGCCCTCATGGGCGTTTTTTCTTTGATAATAGGTGGAATGTCGTACCCATATTCGTAAGCTAGGTATGGCATATAAATGCGCATTATACGCATGGGTGTATAATTGGACCCTTCTCATGTAATAATGGTTGAAATAGATGCTTATAAAGGCATGGGTCTTCAACGAATTTGATCAAATTGCAATGTTTGTAAGGTATGATACCATCTTGACATGAATTTAAAGCTTGTGCTGTAGTCGAATGTCAAGAAGATCGATGACATTTGTGAGCAATGATGTCTCCCATAGTGCCACCCAAGGATGTCCCTTTTGTGGTGAGAGGTGATCCAAGGTACCGCTTCCCTTTTGGAAAATAGGTGTTGATGTCGACAAAAAGGAAGCCTCAACCAAACGAGAGAGTCACTCATGCAAGGGATCATGATCCTGGATGTGATAGGTTTAACATAGGCATGATGGTGAGGGGTGACTGAAAACTGATGATGGGGATTCAATGGCCCAAGGTCAGAGTATAAAAAGAAGCTTGGTGGTAGTCAAAACTATTTCTCATGGGGAACCCCCCAGAGCCAGTAGGACATGAAGGGTAGGTATATATTGGTTATGAATGTCATGGTGGCTTATGCATGAGGGTGTGATACTCTGACCAAGGGTGACCAGGGATTATTTCCATGGAATAAAAAATGGATGTATGAATGGGGGACATCGTGCACCATTTTTGGTCTTTGTACACATACCAAAATAATGAAATAATGGGGTTTGGTTTGTACAAAACATAGATATGGGTGCCGCAAAACACGAAAGTGTTCACTCACTAATGATGTGAGGAAGTTTTTTTGCTGAGGGTGGGGGCCCCATTTGTTAGTCTCATGTGTGGGGTGAATGAAGTATATGGAAAATTACGTAGATGGGCTATTTTGATAGAGGTATGGTAGGCCAAATGCGCGGCACGGTGGTGCGCTTTCGATCTACTTACAAAACCTGGTAGTCCAGGAAAGGGGTTTTATTTTGATATGGTAAAACTTGAGCTAATGCATGGTGGGTGAATGGGCATGAGGTGATTCTCGGACTAAAGTGCTATGGCCATGGCATCATGATTTTTACGATATATGGTCTACTTTGAGTGACAGGTGCCATGGAGGGGAGGATCTACCAACCACGAGAATGTTTATCATGTGCAAGGTGGGTTGATGATAAACATGGTCATTTTCTTGGAACCTATGGTTGATTTCTTATGGAGAAAATGATGTCAGGATATACAGAGTTCTTGTAGGACTCTATCATGCTGAGGATAGAAAGATACCTACTCTAGAACTTTCAGTGGATGGAGCGACAGATGGTTTTCACGACAACTACAAAAAATACCCCAAGTGAAAGCATCTTCTTCATTCAAATATTATTGAAATAAATGTGCTAAAAAAGAAGTTGAGATAGCGCATACATGTCAGCAATGAAAAATTATTTATTCAGAGGTGAGAATGTGTGGCACTTGCTTTGGGCGTTATGAAGTGCTTATCACAATCCTACTTTCAATTCTATGATCAGATACTCTGAGCTCCATTTTTCCCTTGGGAGTTGTTACTTGGATCCTGGTTTTGATTTCAGTTGGGGTTTCCCCCAGATTGAGATCACGGGGGGCATTTTTGGTTACTGTCCCTTGTCCAAGATCTCCCTTTTGATTATTCCTCAGCTTATTTTTGCAGCATTTGGAGGATTGTCATAATTCTCCTGGTTGTATGGTTGCTGATGAGCTTGGGAAGATTGCACTAGATTGACCAATGCATGACATTGTGGCAGTGGTCCATTCTGTGTGGGGAATGGGGGATATTGGTTCTCTTTTCCTTGGTTAGTATATGAGTGTAGGGGTGACTTTCATGATATCCAGGTTGTGATACGTTTTGAATAGAATTGTATGAGTATCTAGGGTACTGATTACTGCTGCCTAGTTTTCATTGGGCCCAAAACCTGATCAAATTGTCTGCAGTATCAACGTGCATGGTACTACTACTGCCTAGGTGATCTTAGGCCAAAGACTAGATCAAACCATCTATAGTATCAACGTGCATGGTACTATTTTTGCCTAGGTGATTTTAGGCCAAAGACTCGATCAAACCATTTGCAGTATTGACCTGCCTGGTAAATCTCTCAGTATCATGGATGTTACTGCTGCCTAGGTGATATTGGGAAAAATACCCATATCAAACCATCTACATTATTCATCACGCATGGTAAATCCCTAATTTTCCTAGGTATTGATTACTGCTTCTTAGGTGACCTTCGGTTAAAGACCTAATCAAACCATCTGCAATATTCGCTACACCTAGAAAATCCCTAGCCAGAAAACTTGACAACTCAAGAGATTGAGGAAACCAGGTTCCCTCGTCCTTGGTTTGTGAATGACTGTACAAGGGGGGGGCGGGGGGTCTTCCTTTACCATTTCTAGCCATGTACTAGGTTCCCTGAGTAGGAGGATATGGACCTCCTTGATCATGGTAGTATGTCAACGCCCTATTAGTCATGTTTTTTGAAGGTGCATGATGATTCTGATAGCTAGGTTGTTGTATGTTCTTGGTAGAATTGTATGCGTAACAGGGGTATTGAACGTTGCTGCTTAGGTGATTTTGGCTCAATGACCCAATCAAACCGTTTGCGGAGTTTGACATGCCTGGAAATTCTTTGTAAGTTTGCAAGCATGGGGCATTAGGTAGGATATTGTAAATGTATCCTGACTGCATGTAGATCAGCTCGAGTTGTTGGGCCTTGCTAATGGTGTCCTCTTCGGATATGGGATTTTCGATTGCCACATCCTTTGAAATTTTTGTGGTGAGATTTTTTCAGGAACAGGTCTAACAAAAATCGATCATTGAGTTTGGCTTTGGACAAACTACAATTTCACTATCATTCGTGGAGATGGTCTGAGATATTGACAACAAGTGTCTGCCTAAAGTGTTTTAGTAATTCCATTCCATAATCATGGTGGATAGGTAACTGGAAATAGGTCATGAATGCAGCAGCGAGGGCGCTAAAAGTTCCATGTGTAGCAGATGGTTTCTCCACATACCATTTCACGACTATTCATGTTAGGGTGCATTGAAATAGTCTCAGTCAAATAGTATCTTCAATGATGATTATCGACGAAAACCATAGGTGGAAATTCATAACATGATTTCTGAGGTTTTCCGCTTGCTTCCCTTCGAAATTTTGAATGTCCGAAGGGAGTGTTGAGCCCCAAATATGTCCTTCTCTTTCACCAAATTTCACTTCATTTCCTTTGTCCTTTATCAGTTGCAGGCTTAAAAGATCAATATGATTAATTAAAGTCACTTTAGGAATGCATATAATGACTGACTCACTATATTTTGGTGGTTTTTTTGTTGTAGTAATTTTTGACTAGACTCAGCTACAGAATGCAGACATTCTGTGGCCAGTCACCTATTCCGCAGCTATCTTCATGTTCACACAGGTTACAGTTGTCACTTTAAGAAAAAACGCATATGGTTGAATTCCAGACCTCATATAAATCCTTCCTTGTCCTCTACGAAGTCTAAGCAAAAATCTCCAAGTGGTTATACACGTGGAAGAAATCAAAACTAAGAGGTAGACTTCTACCAGGACAAGAACTCTACAGATGTCTTCAGAAAAAGTATGAGGCTTCCACAAGAGTTATAATTTGATTTTAATTGGGAAATACACTTATCCCTATTTCTTCTCAAGGTTAGTTATGTATTTCTCTTATAATAATGACTCGGGAGACCGAGAGACAGTTAGCTAGATTGATGTTTTATTGTTAAGATTGTCCAAGACCGTAATACTCTGTTTTTGAAGCATTTCCTTTAATGAAAGAAGAGCAGCTTTAATACATGATCTGAGGAAATCTTGAGTAGATTCGTGTGCTAATCTGGTGGTAGAGGGCCCCTACTTCCCGAGAAGCTTTGTGCATATTGTTTAGATAAGTCACTTTTGCTCTGTTTCATTCCTAATTTAACAGTTTTCTAAACTTTATGTTTTATGCTCACCTACATTAGATGTTACAGCCAGTCTTGTTCTTATGAATTGTTTCAAAATATCACTAACACTGAATGAGATATAGCTGTAGTATTTTAGAGATTAGTTTCATTTTAGTTCATCTGTAATGCTCCAAAGGTTAATTGCACTCTAGTTCATCTCTGTTCACTGTATTTCAAGTTTGATTGATTGCATTC
Organism: Pinus albicaulis; assembly: GCA_034641835.2. Taxonomy (NCBI): domain Eukaryota; kingdom Viridiplantae; phylum Streptophyta; class Pinopsida; order Pinales; family Pinaceae; genus Pinus; species Pinus albicaulis. The sequence continues at coordinate 755,899,133 of CM076575.1, read as the reverse complement.
TAGTTCAGTTCTGTTTAATGTATTTTAAGTTTTATTAGTTAGTTGTATTCTAGTTCTATTCCATTAGACTTCAAGGCCTTCATTATTTACAAACTTCTCTTGTTCTTAATTTCTGTTAATACATCATTATCATAGGAACAAGAATTGGTAATGTCATTTTTCAGTCTTGACTGTTCCAAAATTTCTCATAATTTTACAAACTGCCTCTTTCCAAAACTATTCCAAAATATTTCTAACCTTTGAATGAGGTTTAAAACTGACATTTTGAGTTGCAAAATAGATTAATTTTAGTGTCATAAGTTAATTTAGAGTAGGGTTCCTTAATATGTTACAGATAATATTTTCCAAATGTGTTCCAACAAATTTCTAACCATGGATGAGATTTTTTCTGTGATATTGTAGGTTGTTGTTTACTTGGAAGAACTTCATTGCATTAAACTCATCCTGTTCTCAAGTTGTTCCAATATACTTCTAATGAATGAATTGGACTGAGTTCATGTTATGAGTTATTTTTCTTGTCAAGTTTTGCATTTTCTGTTCTTAGGTGCCATACATAGTTTAGAATAGCTTTTGCTCTGTTTTAGTGTGACCAATAACTTCTCTTTGTTAGAAACTTAGTTATTTTCCTCTTAGCATGAAAACACAAAACCAAAAACACTAGAAAAACACTAAACACAACGAAGTAGGAAGCAGATACCTAGGCACATATAGTGCACTTCACTTCAACAGTTTACTAGCCCTGGTTGACAATTTATGACATCAATTTAGGAACACTAAGTTGAGCAGACAGGGAGATTCATGGGCATGGGTCGCCATGTAGGGTTGTGTGCAATGGGGTCGTTTGTAAACTTGGTTAAATCTGGTAATTTTAACGAAGCTAATAAATTTGATTGCGAGTTGGTAGCCATTGTACCGTGTGAAAACGTAGTGTTCTGGCTAGGTATAGGATTTGTCTACGACACACCCTACTGTGAGCTCACCTGGCTTCCAGAATGGGTAGCGCTCCTCTGTCCCCTAGGGGTTGTGGGAGGAGTGGTATGCAGTTACCTTGTGGTGGTGTTCACCGGTGTGGCGTTTGGTGACAGACTAGGGTTCCCAAATAATGATTCCTTGATAAAGGATGAACCAATAAGGGTGGCAGCATTCCATCTTTGACGCCTAAATGGAAAAAGACCTCGAACCCCTCTCGGTAATGAGAAGAGGTCCAAAATACATCTAGATCGACAAGGTCCTGTTGGGTCCATTCTAACATCGACTAGGTTTGGTTTTGGAAATATTTTAGAGGATATAGATTATAATCAAAGAAAAAATTTGATCACATACATAAAACAAATCGAAAATGAAAAATAAATTTTCCCTTCAGATTAATACTATTTGACCAGTCAATCAAAAAATATGGTTTTTGTTTCTTTTGCGTATGATACTCAAATCTTGGAAGACCTAATCGTCCTCACTCACTCAAATATATTTGGGCCTTGAGAAGATATCTTTCAAATGCTGGCACAACATCCAGAAAGAACTAGTGACATTCCCTGTCAACCAAAGAAAATTGACCAAGGTAAGGGTAGAGGATCTAGTGTTGCTTGCATTGTCACCTATAGGGAAGAATACCCTAGATTTGGCCACTAATTACTGTCATACCACGTGAGCATTCGAGTCTTGAGCTTATTTGTAATTCATCTACCAGTACCAAGTATTAGACGGGTCAGGTAGCCCTTAATAATACTACATGCACTAGGCTTAAGCTTAACCCCCTCTGAATTGGGTCTCTGTGGCACTTGGGTTTTGTTTGCCATGGGTGGATAGATGGATTTAAAAATTCCCTAAAAATTCAACTTCTATGTTTCAATATGTAAACTGACCAATGCGGCTTATTGGATGCCTACCCTCTTGGTCCTAACTTAAACTATAAATTCTCTTGTGGGGAGAGTTTAATGAGTTTAGTTAAGTTAGTTTTAGGTGGCTTTGATTCACTTATGGTGTGAATATGTGTGAGCAATAGGTGAAAAGTCACAGATTTTTAACATGTGGAAATGCAGTGATCCTTTTTTAAATCCCCTATTAAACTACCGTTGGTTGTTCCTTGCTCAAAAGCAAAACGTATGCGGATATGGGTTGCTTACAACGTTGCCTAGTTAATATAAATGATCAACTATAGGGAGATGGTAAATTATCAATAGAGAGTGTTCATATTATTGCCTAGGATCACCGAAGGGTGCAAAGGCATCAGAGATTAATTTCTCTCTAAGGATAATTAAATCATAGTCCCAAATCCTGGTGCAAAAAATTGAACTAAAATTAATGACTTTAAACTAGGAAAATGAAAAAGATTTAGCTAAGCATGTGTGGACTAGGGCCACTTACTTTGGCTAATTACCTATGTTTTTTTTGGTGTCTAAATTCGCAAAACATAACTTATTCCAAAATGCAAGTTAATTTCCCCCTATTTAAACTATGTGTTCACTTTGCAAAAGTAAACTTTAAACTTTAAAACTAACACCTAAACTACTGAAATGCAGCCAAGAGTGATTTTTAACAAGTCATGGGACACCTCACACAGTGCTAGCAGATTTCTTGTTGGTTTCCAGTCTCTTTATAAATCGAAAAAAAGGGAAATAAAAGAAATTTTTTGCCTCTTGTTTCCACGCGCAAAAGGCTCACATATGCGCGAAGTCTACGCATAGGTCACTGTTGAACACGTGCATTCGGGCACGTCTATCTATGAAAAAGTTGCACGATTTTCCTGCAATAATTTTTTTTGGAGCTTCTAAGCTTTGGCCTCTCACTGAGGGTGAATATGAAGAGAAGAAGAGAAAAGGATTTGTTCATGCCAAACTCCAGAGAAAAGAAGTAGGTCTCTACAAAAGGCACAAACACATTAAATACGAAGTAAAATTAGTGGAGTCACCAATTTGTGTTGGTGGATTTGGTGCGCAAGTGTACCAAACCACACTTTCTTAAGAGGAGTGGTTTTTTCCTCTTAAGTTCCTAGTCAAAGGAAGATAATCAAGGGAATCAGCAAGTTAGTGAACATGCCAAAACATAAAACATGATATATAAGTAAATAGCATGAATATATAGAAATAAAATAAAAACTAAACTAAAATACATAACAAAAAAGCTCTAAATAGAGTCAAACAACTTAAATAATCCAAAAAGTGGCGCTTATGTGCCCTCTTATTGAGTTTTATTGGGAATAAAGGATGAAACATTTACCCACTTTCCAAGGGATCCTTAAAACTAGGGAGTTCTAAGACCCAATGCAAGGGTGTCTTTACCTCCGAGCTACCTTGGCGCAAAGTCCCTCTCTCTACTCTGAAGGATTGGAATTGTTGGATGGCCAATAATTGAATCCCCTCTACCTCTCCTCCAAATCACAGACTGCTGGATTGCTTGTGGAAATTTTGGTCAGCATAATAATGTGCTTTCACTTTTTTCATATCTTGGTGGCCTTTTATAAAAGATTACAAACTCTCCTTCCCTCTCTTGGTACATTGATGGATAGTGACCCAAGAGAGGAGGATGATTCCATTTTGTGCCACATTATTCCATTGTGTGCTCCCTTGAGGTCCTAAGGAGGCTTGGGCAGCCTCAAGTGTGGTATCAATTTCTTGGAGTGTGCCTTGTTGTCCCGGAAAGTGACTTCTGCCACTCTCAGGTCCGCGCATATTTTTGAGGGAAAGTCATGCAAAGGCGCGCCTATCAAAGGAAAATGCACGTGGAGGCGCATTCTTATATGGTCTTGAGTGCGCGATTTTATTTTTCTTCTGGACCTTAGGGATTTTTTAAAATTCTTTAGATTCTATAATGTGCCTCAACCTTGTAAATTGTTCTGCCTGACATTTAATAATGTCATATTTTTCTTGTCCGATTTTCTAGTGATAATAGGGAGGTTGGTGTAATTATTTATGTTACCTCCATTGGGGTAACCTAGTCCCTCATCATGCCAAGTTGATCTTCATAAGGCCCCTACATCCATTGGTTTTCATTTTATTATTTCTTAGCTTTTATAAGGGTGTGTTATATGGTTCGATTTTAGTTGGTCATAGGTGCTTCTTGTGTCATTAATTAAACAAATATGTTCATCAAGGTATCTGCCTTGAAGATTTAAACACCTTCCTCTAGAAGGGGAAGTCCCACCATTAAAGAGAAATAATATAATTTTGGTATTGGAGGGATTAGATACAGAAAATTATAGTATTGTTTTCTTTAGTTAAAAAGGGGAATATCACATTATACTCAAAGTGGTAGATGAAATTCCACTGGTCAGGATGAATCATCCTCTAACTAACCCTCTTGAAGTTGTACTTATTTAGGTGAGTGATAATTTTAGAAGCCCTTTTTATTTTTTCATCATTAGATCTATGGTGCGAATGGAGCCTTGGACATGGGGGAGATTACATCTTCACAAGTATCTCAAGGATGTCTACTATGATGTCATATTTACTCTCAGTTAGTGTGATAGTTCCAACTCCTTCCACATCAACTCCAACATTCTCCCTTTATTTCTTATCAATAATTATTCCTATAAAGAAGGTTAGTTTTCCTAATCATTATGCGTCACTTGCACTTGAAATTATATTACAAATCTATAAAAACATTTGGTAAAATTGTATATATTAAAAATGTGTAAGAATATAATAAATTTCCAACTCATCATCATAATATAAACTATGAAAAAATATGTCATTGGAGAATAATAGGCTCCCTAATAAAAACATCTAGATAATCCTACTTATTCCTATTTTGCATAGCTCTGATGCATGCTTTATTACAGGTCCTTCTAAACTTGGTGTTGCCAAATTAAACAATAATTTCACATAAGTTTGATATTCACATAGGCATCTTCATTTTCTTCAATATTTAGCCTTGTGGATGTGAGAACAATTTTTTAGGTCTCTAGCAATATAGATTTGGTCGCCTACAATCCCATATGAATCTTGATTTTTGTGCCATGTCCATAAGGCATGATTTGAATTTTGTACCCACTACATATATCCACGGACATTTGGAGAACATGATTAGTTTATCCTATTATTAGGAAAAATTAAAACCATGGAATATAAGTTGGTGTTTATATTACCAATTATAAGGTTGGAACAGATATTTTAATGTGGGATGTTAGGTCTCACCTTAAGTATGCCCTAACAAAATCTAGACTCTCTCTAAGCAATCCAATTTGGTTGCCTATCCCAACACAATTTTCCCTTAGCTGGACCTAAGGTGTATGTGAAAGGACCATCTCATCCATATTTTGGATGTATTTTTGTGATAATTTCATAGTATCTAGGATCATCAGCATGATGCATGGCCAGCCTCTCAATGTTTCCTCCATTCCCAATAGTGATATAGATAGGGTTGCATAGATCTAACCCATACTTGTAAACTCAATTCATTCTCTCATATCCATTCACCTATAGTGTGATACACAAGGTCCAGGAGCTTCAGAGAACATGTAAGATAAGCTAATAACTTTTCTATGTGATTATGGTTATATTGGTAGAGAATAAGAGCGATGACAAACTATTCTAAATTTTGGGTTTTCTTGGCTGCAATTTGGCTAGTGATTTTGGTTATTTAAAATGTATTTTTTTATTTTATTAATAGATGTGGCAGGCGATAAAACTCTTACAACACCTACATTGTGCACATTACACAACTCAACCTATAATTTTAACAAATATCTACTAAATTTCAAACAAAATTATCATACACATAGAAAATAATTGAAATACTTAGACCACAACCATGCATTAATGGTCCCTTACATTTCCATGAAAATAAATGTCCAGTACATACTGGTAAAACAAGTATTCCATATGTTGACTCATACATTATAATTCCTGGTAATGGTTATTATAACTATGATATTAAGGGCTATTCCATTTAGCCATGGAGTAACACTGTGATCCATGTGCATCAGATCTCTCTTCAACCACTTATATTGTTGTACTTTTAAGAATAAAAAAATGGTAATATTATCACAAAGCCAATGGATTATAACATCAAATAACTTATTAGTTCTATTATAGTCAATATATGATGATAGAATCACAAGTTTATTCCTTTGGTGTTAAAATACTAATAGAGATTATTGTAGGATCCAAATTCCTTATGTGAGAATGTGAATTTGACATTGTAAGATGCAAATTGGACACCTACCCCTTGTGTTTATGTTTCATGATTTCCTGCCAATACCATCATGGTAACTGATGACTTCATGAACCTTAAAACAAATTAAAATCGAAAAGGAATCATAGATATTATTTTTTGATGAAATGAAAATGAAAAAATTAAAAGGCATCTACCTTCCCTATGCATCCCAGCAAGGTTTATATGTTTGATAGAATGTACCATTAGGGAATGTGCACTTAAATCAGGCTGCAAATTTATCACCAGTGGTAATATACTTTTAGGGAGAAACTTATTTGGGCCTAGAGAAGGCAGAGTGACAAATTCATTCTCTTTTCTCAATGCAAATATGGATTTTTATCAACATATATAATATTATTTAGTGTTTGGAAGGAGATATGTTCAATAACAAATGGCCTTTTTGATTAAAAATAAAATTCATGCAATGACTACCAATGCATTGCAACGATATCATGTTGAGAAAATTTCTCCAATCCTTCAGAAAAATAAAACATGACTATACTTTTTGAAACTTTGGCATAAGTAAATTGTTACCATATTAATGTATGGAACAACATTTCTCACCTTTGATGAGAGCCAGGTAATAATCTCGAAGTCGTAATTTAAAATCCCCTGGTCTGTATATGTCTAGCTATAGATCACAGATGTCCCCTACTCTTTGAAGAAGTGCATACCACTTTTAGTGTCATAATACACTTCACTCACAACTCAGTGAGGATCCAATGGCATTACCTTGGGTCTGATATGAGCATCACCAAAACAACATTATTTAACCCTTAAAATTAACATATGAAAATGAATTGCTCAACATGACAATATTTAGGTAGCAATCATTATTTTTTAAACTATACAATGGTATATGAATGAATGATACTAGGTTTGAGAAATAAATAGAACCGTTACACAAGAAACCCACATGGATTGAGGGGTAATTGAAAGCACAAGCAATATTTTCAAGAATCAACTCCCTTGATGAGGCGAGGGTCGTTGTTGGGTAAATAATCGCTTCCATTGCACAGGGTGGGATCCAAGGACATAGTCTCAGGCTTAAACGAACATCACAATTTTTTAGGAATGGACAATGATCCTATCACAAACACACTTGACATAATATAAAACAAAATGAAAAGTTGTAACCTCATCATTTCATCATCTACTTTCAACCCTCAGCCCTCGACTCTTCCCCATATATACGATTTTCTTTCTATGCTTGGGATAGATCTATATATAAACGGAAGTAGGGCTTTTGTGTTCATTAGTTCCCATAGTACCCAACATTAATTTGCAAATTTATTAATCCATTTTGGAAATTTTAATGTTACACTTACATGCCCTACCTTATAACCTAATTGATGGCCTTCCTTGATTCCATCATTTGGGATTCTCCATGCCCTCACCCTGCATGAAAAATATAGAGACTGCCCTGTGACAAATATAGATAATGGTACTTCACGACCTTCCTCCATCTCTCATTTGGGATTCTTCCCGCCCTCACCTTAACATAAATGTAGAGACTTCCATGTGAGAAATACAGAGACTGGTACTTGACAACCTTCATTGATTCTATCATTTTGGTTTCTCATATCTCTCTTCATGCAAGAAGTAGAGAGACTAACTTGTGAGAAATATAGAGACGAGTACTCAACAAGAAATTGTAGATAGTTTTGTCTCTGCAAGATCCGCTTAACGGTTTTGAAACCTAGCCATTTAGGTTAACAAAATGTTCATCAAACTATTTGAAGAGCTACCCAGGAAATAATATTCTCTGCAAAAATAATAATTTCCTCCTTTACTTCATTAACATATTACTCCTTCTTTTGCATCTTGCTCCTACTCAACAGTAGCATTATTATCCACAATCGGACATCCTTGCCTACTTATCCAATTGGTAGACCTACGCTATTTCATGACATATGCTCCTCCCACCATGATGATGTGAACCTCATATGAAAAATTTAGCAAAAAATATGACCTCATATGAAAAATCTAGTGAAATATGACCTAAGATTTTAATTTTAAGACAATTTTGTTTTTCAACAAAAATTTTAAGATGAAATTAATTTTAAGAAAAAATTAAATGTTTACCATGAAAATATGTTTTCACATCAAAAATGTTTGAGATGATTTGAAATGTTTAAGATAAAATATTTATTTTTTCTTAGAAAAATGTCTTAAAATATTTTTCTTGGTAGTTTCAAGTTTTTTATTAACCATTTCCCTTAATTTGACTTAAAATAATTTTGGTTCTCAAATCTCTAGAGGCATCACCCATATGTCATAGTGAAGGAGGATACAATCAATATGAAACCAAGTCCCATCACCAAGTTCGGCCTCTTGAGTATTGGTGTTTGGAATCGATTTGCAGTAGTCCCACTTGTGCTCTAATAAAATGGAAAAATTTTATAGGATTGTTAATTTTTGTCAATTGTGATAACATTTTAATAAACAAGATAAAAAACTTCACATATTTGATCTTCCCATTTTTTAAATTCTTCACAATGGTAGAGTTTATTATATATTTAATTTAATAGCCTTGGCCATCATCTTTAGTCCATTTAAATTATGGGCATTGGATTACAGAGTAATATTTTGTCCTACTTTGTGGACCTCTTATGATACTATGAAATTGTATCATAATAATATCCCAAAACCTCAAATTGGAGAGTGCAAGATATTGGCATAGTTGGATAAAGTCCAAATGGAAACTTAGATGTGCCTTTAAATCTTATATTCTAGGATAAATTACCCTTAACCAAATATCAATAGTTAAACCTTATGTTCATTCGTTCTTACTTCAAAGAATACATTTCAAGAGAATTTTCATTATTTATTTTTTGTTATATTTGACGGAATGGGGCATTGCTAAGATACATTTAGATGATGGGAAAAAATGAAAAGGAATTTGTAGTATCATTTGGATTATAGCTATTTCTTCCAGTAGAGAAGAAAGTATAAATCTACATTCAATTGATAGCTCCACCAAGCTACAATTTGGAGAGAGAATGTCATATTAGCTACACATGAGCCCATGGATGTAACAATTGACGAAATCATGTTGAATATTTAATGTAATATGAGATGAATTATAATAAAAAAAATGGATCATCCAACACCATGGTTAAAATTTCTTTCTCCACGTGGAAGAATACTTTAGAATTATGAAAACCTTTTTGTTTCAACCACTATGTTTCATGGAATTCCTCAAGAACCATTGCATAAACACCATCCCAAGAAACAATTGGTTATAATTTTTTTTTACCAAAACACAATAGTGTAATGAGTACAAAACCCTCACTACATTGTTAACTCATGCCACATCCAAACTTTAAAGAATGAGAGAAAATCCACTGATGATTTTGGGTGTGTACCATATACTAATATAGTGCTTTTTAGAATAACATAGTTATTTTCTCTATATATTTTTATTTTTAAATATTGAATATGATACCTTTGTAAAATTATATAAATTTGGGTCACAACATTGTTCGATCACAATGAAAACTAAAAAAATTTCAAAATGCAATAAATTCCATAGCTTTCACAAATATTTGTGCTTATTATTTCATCTCAAAATTGAAATACCACAACAAAACTTGACACATATGTATGTAACTTGGGGAAAGAGGAAATAAAGAAATTGATTTAGCAAATAATAATAAAAAACAGAACAATACATTACCAATAAAGGTTATTTTATTGAACAATATAGTACCAATACCAACATCATTCCACAACCTGGTAATTAGGTCTTTCGGCAGATGTCTGAAAGAAGGAACTAGAACTTGGTAATTGGGTCTTTTGGTTGAAGTATGAAATAAGGAAATAGTGAAGTATGTTGGTCACTCGCAGGAGCAACAAGGACCACACTTTTTGATAGTGGCACCAAAACTTCCATTTAAATTACATCCAAGAGAAACCAAGATACCATGGGGAAATAAAAGATCCATATTGCATATAATTAATATGTCCAGTAAAGAAAAATATTGTAGTGTGGAAGAAAAATATCCACAAAATCAAGCCAATCTATTGAAATAATTTTAGAATCATCCATATAGCCATCAAATAGATTTTTTTAGACTTGCGAGTAGAAACTTCATTAAAGGAGCCGAAAGGGATATCCCTTTGTAAAAAAGCATCCATAGGCTTGTTAGAGTCAGTAGGAATATTTAATAGAAGTTGAGTAGTCTTCACATCACCAACCACATCAAATAAAAATGTAAAACCCCTACAATACAAATGATGTCCCCAAACAAGGTGTAGTCAATATCAATAATATAATCTTCTCAATCTATTACAATATTATTTACAAACTATGTTTCCATATATGTGTGAAAGAAACAATCCATATGGTTATAAAATGGAAGAATTTATGAAGACCTAAAGAAACCCCCTTGAAGGAGACAAGAAGGGTTTGAAACCATACAAGACAAGTTGGTATATGAACCCTAGTTCTGCATCCCTTAGGAGAAATTCTACCAGTGAATAGTCTAATAGATCAACTAAATTACACAGGAAATTTTGCTTCCATGTGTGTGTGAAAGAAACAATCCTTCTAGTTAGCAAAAGGAAATACTATTGAAGACCTCAAGAAACCACCTTGAAAGAGACAAGAAAGGTCTGAAACCATAACATATAGTTTGATCTGTGAACCCTAGTTCTCCAGCCCTTAAGATAAATTATATTAGTCAATAATCTGATAGATCAATTAAATAACCCATAAATTTTTCTTGCCAAGTAATCCTATGTTTAAAATATTAGAAGTGATACCCTCGAGAGGCACTAAAGAAGAGATCCAATTTCTTCTAAATAAATTGGTATGTGGAAACTATAGATTAGGTTGTCTTAAGACTATTTAATTAGTTACCACTGCAACAACAATTTCTCCTGCAAGATTTGATCCAGGGTTGTTAGTGTCAATATTATAGGCTTTTCTTGGTGTTGTAATATCTTCTGGTCTTTTCCAAGAGTAATGGTTTGAGTTACCATCACCAACCTAAGAAAAAATATAGGACTGGAGATGCTCGAAAAAAAAAAAATGGACCATTGATAGATTTGAAAAAATAAGTAAATACATGACCCGATGGTTTAAGAATGGGTTTATGATGTTTAGTACAACATGAAGTTAGGGAAGGGCTATATATCTCTCTTTCTAAAGAATTGTAGTGACTGCTATAGTAGGGCACACTACAATCAGGAAATAAGTGGTAAGGATAAACCAAACTGTATTGAAGGAAATAACCAAAAGTAGTTAAATGAAAGGGGTGTTAGAGGATACACCCACCCATCAGAGGTAAATTGTAGGAGAAACCTTGATCTGTATTAGATTGTGCCTATGATACCACTGGTATTAGTGCCTTCAAAAGGAGCAATTTAATTAATTAATAATGGTGAATTAGGTAATTTTCAATAACTGATAATCGAGTCAAGGGAAAATAGACAAATGATGGGGCAGTGTGAGGTTCACCAATCAAGAAAAGGTATTTTTTATGCACCTACTAAGCTAGGAACTGTTGTGCATATGTCAAATTCCCAAACAATGAGAAACCACTTATCAATCTAGAAAAATAGGCTTATAGGTCTACATAAAAGAACATTTAGAAAAGGGTGCATCTCTCAAATACCAAAATATAGGCATCAAACCATTACAAAATTTGTCAAAACCCCAACATATAACTATGAAGAAAATGGCACAATGGCACCAATAGATTCATCGTGTAATAAACCAAATCATATCTAATAGGAACAAAAACGATCATGAAGCCCCAACCATGGCCACCCCTATGGAAGCCAACAACCCACTTTAGAAGATAAGCAGAGAAAAAGGACTTCATGGCCCATGGCATCATGACATCCTTCACATCGATGAACCTCATCCCTGATTGTTCCCATCATATTTTTCCCCAAAACCAACTAACCAACACGACAACCCATTGAGAATAAAATTTTGTCATCGATGGCATCAAAATTCACAAATGCATTTTCCAATGTCCCCTTGTTATGTATAGCTCTCGCCAAAGAAGAGGAGACCAATTTTCTCTTTTGTAGCAAAGAAAAATTGTCATTGTCCTCACCAACCACTAGAAAAAACCTCGCAGCCTTTGGCATCTTCACCGCAGCCAAACCTTCAATTTAATCCATCTCCTATGACCACATTGCATTGGATAATGCCTCCTCATGTCACCATTCTTATAAACTCTCAAATCCTAGAAACCATTAAACCCTCACAAAAATCCCTCGTAAAGTCCTCTCCATTCACATCCGATTTGAAATGTTGTAAGAAAGTACTACTAGCGTATATTATTCTCCCTTATGTGGTTGTTTGAACTTGTAACATCCTTTCAAGTGGTGAGATAAATAGCCATCAGTGTGTTCACGATTTTTATTTACCTTTTCTTTTTATTACTAAATAGGCAATACTACTCCATGCATATTTTGGTATATATCCCCTAGTTTTACCAAAAACTCATTTAATACCTCCAAAACCTATAACCCTATGATCTGAATATGGGAAAACTTGTTAATTCTATGCAAGCTCCCTCATCAGTATTAAAATTTTGTTTCTTATGTGCACAGGAATTTTATTGCGCTTCTAGATTATCACAAGGGTTTATTTTTGGTGTCTTTCAGTATGTAATTATATGAGTAGGTTTTAGACATGAAACCATTAAGCAAATGAAAGGAAAACAAATCATACAACTAAACACAAGCTATTTGATGAAGGATTTCACCCCACCTGGGCAACATCTCTTCGAATCAACTGTAAGGAATGATTCATTGTTATTATGCTCCAATTTCAAAATGAAGTGTACATCAATGTGTTGAACTGAAATGGTAATTTTCTCCTAAAAAGAGACAACTCCTACAAATTCCCTTTACCATTCATTTACTGTCAGCAACACATGGGAATCTTACCAAGATCCATTACTCAAATATGAAAGTGCAAATTTTTACTTTAATAACTATAAGTACATCAACAGTATTTTTCTCTAAAACACATAAAGATAAAATATGAGACAAATGCTACAACACTGCAGAAAAGGCTGCTGCTACAAATATATGCAGGCTGGAAGATCCCTATATGATCATCTCCATCTCAAATTCCTTAGAGAACTGGCTCAATATCTAAATAATCCGTACACCCTCCTAGTTCAACCTACAATTTGAACTTGAATATGTACTATATACATAAAACATAAGTTACCGATGGATTCAAAGCATCCATAAACCACTGAGTAGCCTCTTCTGGTTCTTCAATTGGTCTACAGGTTTTCTAGGCATGACCTCCTCTCCTGGTGGCCCTGGGCGTATTTTATCTTCAAGTGGGAAAAAAACATCAAGAAGTGCTCCTCTACCTCTGAAACTTGCTCCAATGGAATCTTAGCATGCCAAAGTGCTAAGAATCACTTTCTTTGAGCCCAATTTGGTCGAATATTTCTCAACATAAGCCTCATTTACTCTAGGCCTAGAAAAATTCCACTAAAACTGGAAGACTGCCAGTTAAGTCCACTAAAAGTGGAGCTCCGCTAAATTTGGCTTGCTCCGCTAAAAATCTGTGAACTTAACTGCAGATTAGCTTAACATTAGTTTCGTGTTAGAGGAGTTAACTGCAATTATTAATTAGCGCTAAGAACAATTATCACTGGCGCTCTTCAGTGGTCATGCGTTGAGGTCACATGGCATGGGGTTGGCCCCTTTCTTCGCCCGTTGAAACCATTTGAAAGGTTCAAATATATTTTGGCACGTTGGTCTATTAAGACCCAACGTTGTGGCATGGTGGTATGGTGTGGCGTTAATGCAGGGGAGGTCGTGGGCTCGACCCATACCTCTGCCCCTCTGTCACATATATATATTTTTACCAATGTTGAAACATTAGGATTTGGACCTTAGGTTATAAATCATATTTTCCAATCCAAACTTTAATAATTCAACTTTGGACTATATAAATATTTCACAATATGCCAACCTTTAATACCATGGGGGGGGCACGTAGCAGCCCCTAGCTACACCACGTGTCTCTTCCCCATTGGCCAAAAATCCACCATGTAACAAAAATTGCAATTTTGCACCCATATACACAAATTTGACCTTAGAAGGTCACTCGAAATTTTTCTCCATCACAACCAACACTGTCGAATCTGGTCGCGACACTTAGCACAGTGTCATTGGGTGAAAACTGGTGAATGTCCCTGGAGTTTTGACTAGGCTTCCATGTCATCAGCCCTGCACAAATTTTGCCTGTTCTGCATGGCAGCCACCGGACTCTAACTCCCTCCTACAGAGTCAGATTTTGATGAAAAAATTGTGCCGGAATCAAGGTGACGATCCAGTCGCGGTCGTTCAGGTTCCACACCTTTCTTAACACTTTAAATTTTGAGAAATTTTTTTCCCTAGATTCAGATTCTGATCACACCTTCCCACTAAAATGCTTTTAGACCCAAAAATTTGTTTATATAATGAGTTATGAACACTCTTCTGTTTCCCAAGATTTATCATCTTGAGTCTACTTGAAGAAATCATTATGACAATCACTTCGGTCACTGACATGCCTTGATTTTCCTTGCAAATGGCTTGGCTCTTCAACCAATGTTCTCATTTTACTGTTGACCCAAATATCCAGCACTTTCTAACTGATGTAACACTTTTTTGTACCAAAGTGATCCTTCTATGCTTGGAAATCTAACTTTCCTTCCCACTGAGAATCAGTTTCATCCTATGCACAAACATGCATGTGATGCAAGCTTCTCTTTTGGAAACCAATTTTCCAATAAGCCCATCTGAGTGAACTACAACTGTAAATTCAAACATCAGCAAAAATATAAAAGAAATGGTCATTATTTTACCTCCATGGTTCCAAATTCCACATCTGCAAGAATGCATTTTCCATCTTCTTCTCTTCTTGGCATCAACACATAAACGGTCTACAATGGCTGAAAAAATTTTCTGGCTGAAATTTTATTGGAAATATTGTCAAAAACAAAAACCATCAATCTAAGAAAGAAACATAAGTCGACGACATATCCTATTGCGCTCAAAAAGAAACAAATTTCACATCATGTGAACATTTCCATTTACTCTCACATCTTGGTGTAAAAACATCGACTAACCACAAGTCGAGAAAACATGCCTCTTCAAACAACTAACTCACAAGTCAAGCATAAGCATGCATAATGATTTGACGATTCTTCTTTGAAACAAAAGAATTTCACATTTCATGAAAACTTCTTCAACATCTCCCTTTCACAATTGGAGACAAAATCAACTCTTCCAAGTTGATATGACATGCATGTACAGACAATCAACCAACACATGTAGACACTCATGCATATTCAAACATAATGAAATAATAAAAATTCCATTGTTCATTCACACATATCTCATGCATGTATATGATTCCTTAACTCCCTCACATAAGTAAAATCATAATACAAGAACCACATTCATGTACATGTACTCAAAAAAATGGAAATAAAAAAATTTTCTGCAATAAAGTGAGTCTCAACATACTCCTCTTTCAAATGCCTTCTTGGTGCAAACATGCAAAATACAATGTAAAGGAACAAACCATCTCGGTGACGTCTATCCAGAGAACCAAATAGGTACAAGATCTGGATGCAAATTCCAACACCTTTCTTCTTCAAGTCCTCTTTTGTGATAGTAGGTACATGATACCCAATCATTGTCATTGGAAGACCATTCTTCTTGTGCAGCATCCCCCAAGCCTTCATGCTTAAGCATTTAGTTCGCCTCTATTGGGTTCTTTATGCCTTGCTAATTTACACCAAGACCTAATCCTTCTTGGTATCCCATATTTTCCAAGATCTTGGACCCAACACCTTTTTTGTGTCTTTCAAAGGCTGCAAAATAATTTTCATCAATATGTGAATATAAATAGGAAGCATATGAATCCTCACCATTTGTATCATATCTTGATTGAGACACAAATATGGTTTCATACTCCTTCCGGATTCTCAAAGTGTTCTCTTCAACTCTTTTGTCTTCTTATTTCAGTTCCTCAACATAAGGTGTCGGTTGAACCTCTTCCCCATCATGTGGAAAAAAAGCACAAATATGTCCATCTTCCATCTTGGAAGGATTTTCTACATCAGAAAATTGCATCAAATTTGTAGAAAACAAAGAATTTTGTGGTGAATATGGTGGTGAAACACCATTCTTTTTACCTTCTTCCCTTCTGAGACATGTAGGCTCTTCTCCTTGAGATGTTCTCTTCGAACCTCAATACTTTCTAAATGTGAAACTTGAGGTGGAGCTTGTGGAAACCCTAGCGTCCTTCTCCTTGTTCCTACTTCGGAAGCTATAACAACAAATTTTACTTCTCCTCTCTGGAGCTTCAACCTGGTAATAATTTCCACCTTACAAATAGAGAAACCTCATTGCACAAAGAAACACAAGAAACAATGAACCTGAAGCTATCATACCAACTTGATCTGAATATGGGAAAAAATTTTAATGCTATGCAAGTTCCCTCATCAATATTAAAAATGTGTCTCTTATGTGCATAGGAATTTTACTGAGCTTTCATATTATCACAAGGATTTCTTTTTGGTGTATTTCAATATTTAATTCCATGAGTAGGTTATCGACATGAAAAAATTAAGCACATGAAAGGAAAACACATCATACAACTAAAGGCAAGCCATTTGATGAAGGAGTTATCCCCGCCTGGGCTAAATCTCCTCGAATCAGATCTAAGGAATGATCCATTTTTATTATGATCCAATTTCAAAATTAAGAGTACGTCAATGTGCTAAACTGAAATGGTAATTTTCTCTTCAAAATAAACAACTCCTACAAAGTCCCTTTACCATACACTTACTGTCAGCAACACATCAGCATCTTACCAAGATCCCTTACTTATATATGAAAAAGCATCAAATTTGTACTTCAATAACTCTAAGTACATTAGCAATGTTTTTATCTAAAACACATAAAGAGAAAAGATGAGAAAAATTTTATAGCATTACGGAAAAGACTGTTGCTCAAAACATATGGGGGTTGGAAGATCCCTACAAGATCATCTCCATCTCAAAGTCCTCCAAGAATTGGCTCAATATCTAAATGATCCATACACCCTCTTGGTTCAACCTACAATTTGAACTTGAAAATGTGCTCTAACTAGAAAACAGAAGTTAATTATGCATTCAGAGCATCCACAAACCCGTGAGTAGCCTCTTCTGGTTCTTCAATTGGTCTATAGGTCCTCTCGGCATGGCCTCCTCCCCTGGTGGCCCTGGGCATGTTTATCTTCAAGTGGGAAAAACATTATCAAGAATTGCTCCTATGCCTCTGAAACTTGCTCCAATGGATCCCCATCATGCCAGAATGCTAAGATTCACTTTTCCTAAGCCTAATTTGGTTGAATATTTCTCAAGATAGGCCTCATTTACTCTAGGCCAGAAAAATTTCACTAAAACTAGAAGACGTCTAGTTAAGTCCACTAAAAGTGGAGCTCCACTAAATTTGGCATGCTCTGCTAAAGTTCTGCCAAATTAACTGCGGATTAGCTTAGCGTTAATTTCAAGTAAATGGAGTTAACTGCAATGATTAATTATCGCTAAGCATGATTAACATTGGCACTCTCTGGTGGTCACACAGTGAGGTCACATGGCATGGGGTTGGCCTCTTTCTTCACCCGCCGGAACTATTTGAAATTTTCAATATATGTTGGCGCATTGGTCTATAAAGACCCAAATTTGTGGCATGGTGGTATGGTGTGGCATTAGTGTGGGGGAGGTCGTGGGTTTGACCCTGACCTTCACCCCTCCATGTCATATATATATTTTGACCAACGCTAAAACATTAGGATTTGGACCTTAGGTTATAAATAATAATTTCAAACCTGAACTTTACTAATTCAACTTTGGAATATATAAATATTTCACCAATATGTGAACCTTTAATTTCATTTGGGGGAGGGGGGGCATGTGGAAACCCCTGGCTACCATCTGTCTCTTCCCCATTGGCCATAAATCCACCATATAACAAAAATTGCAATTTTTCACTGATATACACAAATTTGACATTAGAATGTCACTCGACATTTTTCTCCTTCACAATGAACACTGGAAAATCCATTCATGACACTTGGCATAGTGTCAATGGGTGAAAATTGGTGAATGTCCCTGGAGTGCTAACTAGGCTGCCATGTCATCAGCGCTGCACAAATTTTGCATGTTCTGCATAGCAGTCAGTGAGCTCTAACTCCCTCATATGGAGTCATATTTTGATGAAACAAATTGCACCACAATTAGGGTGATGAGCTAGTCGTGGTCATTCATGTTCCACACCTTTTTGAACACTTTGAATTTTGAGCAAATTTTTTCCCCTGATTCAGATTTAAATCACCCTCTACCCAAAATCCCCACCCCCAATATCTATAATATATTGGCTCTATTTTATATTATATTGGCTCTATAATATAATCTTTTGGATTAGGAAAACTTATGTAAATATTGTAAATAGCAAAAAATAAATGAATTTAGAAGACAAAGATACATTTGGAGATGAAACCCAATAGTCTCCCTCACCTTGTATATATTCATATTCTCTCTTAATGCAAAGCACAATTTAATATGCAGTTACAAACTTGGCCTGACATGGTATCAGAGCAACATGCCCCAATTCAACTATCTACTCTTGTAGCTCCTATTCACTACCATATTCCCTACCATTATCTCTTGTAATATTTTGTCCCTTTGTTCTCTATATAGCTATGCGCCTATTCCAAACATGTGCCCTTGGTGTATATTCCCTACGAGTTCATTTCAAGTCCTGAAAAGATCGTTGAATTGTGAGTAAAATTCCTACAAATTGTGATTGATTCTTTCCATAGTGTGTGCTCTCCTTAAAAACTTTGATTTTCTACATGAAAACCCTGCATTTAAATGTGTTAGATTAGTATGCATCGGAATGTGAGCTGTTAAAAATGAACACTGTTATAAAAGAGTTGTAGCATATGTATTACTTTGTTCATGTAACACCATATTCCCATATTTACCCAATTTAATCGAGCTGCTGAGGTAAACATGTGACAAGAGGCTAATATGATATTATTCAACTCCTTGTGTACAATTAAGGAAGTGGTGCCAAAAAAAACACAATCAATTTTACCTACACATGTTGTAGAACGTTCAGGAGCCAACCAGCCCTTCAAGGTGACCAACCTCTAAGGTAACTTGACATTTTACTGATCTAAAGCCTCGGTCACTCCCATGACATGGGCATGCATGTGACCGAGACCCTATAGTTGCTCCCACAAAAAATGCATGCCAGAGACTAGGGACTTTTATAGCTAGTTCTGAGTCCGCGACCTTATATTATGTGCCACGTTTTAAGGGCTAGGACTCAGGACACTACTCATAACTGTATGAAACTTCTATAAATGAATGGTAACATCAAAACACTAATAATAATGAAAATAATTAAACAATGACTTAAATGGACTCTACTATCCATGATAGACATTTCGTCAAACATGTCACAAATATGCATTCTATAGGTCATAAAAACATGTCTGAGCATAGGGGTCTCATACTTATCTCAAAATCACTAAGAAGCATTGATGCCTTATCACATTACCTACATTATCATCTATTAGGTCATATATTCATTTTCCATTCATTTACAAATCAAAACATGATGAGAGTCATACATCATTATTGTTATAAAACATACTCACAACCAACATATAAACAACAAAAATAATAAAGATATAACAACCATATAATCCACATATAAGACAGTAAAGTTACACTTGAAATACCAAAGAGAAAAATCTCTTATTAATGGATGCATAAGCCAACTAGGTTTAGGACTTCCATGTACCACCCGATCATATATTGGATGAACCAAATATTTCTTTCAGCCAATCACCCCCATTCCCTATTCCAATCACAAACATGGGACTCATAACCAAAATCAACCAGGCTTCTAGAGGCTAAACCACCTAACCCTCGTTAATAGACCCAGGTTGTACCATAATTCCTACTAGATCACTATGCCTTAAACAAGCATGGATGCCATTGGATTTCTCCACCTACACCATGAAGAATTTTCCTATCTCCTATTCTTTATATTTTACTCTACATCCCACGATACAATGGTCAAGGATACCTAGGCCTAATCGAGACTCAACCCCCTAGGATTTACCATATATCCTACCATTCACTAACCAAGGATTTCTAGGAATGATTGAGGGCAACCACCTCTAGTCTTTACCATATATTCCACCATTCATCGGTTGAGGATTCTTATCCCATGGAGGCAACACAAAATTTGGCTTTACCGCAACCCACAGTCTAGTTCAGGGGTTACTAGGCCAAGGATTTATCACAATCCACCATTTGATTCAAGGATCACTAGGCCATGTGTTCTTTCTTTCAAAGACCATCTCACTCTATTTTGAATCCATCCAACAATCTATCTAAACCAAAATATGAGATCCACATCACACCATTCTTATCAAGAAATGGCAAGGAAAGGGTGAATAACATTGTCACACGTGGAAAAAATCATGCCAATGATAGCAAGAGACCAAAGACACACATTCATAACCATGCATGCCAAAACAACAAGGAAATCATACATGAAACTCGATACCTTAAAATAATCCTATTGTAGTCGCTTGATCCTACTCTTCCTTACTTGATATTTGCTTCCTCTTGCCTTCTTTACTTTTATTAATCCAATGCTGAAGTGTTCCAAGAAAACTATGTCCAAGAGTGTGAGAGAGAGAGATAATAGATAGAGAGCTCCAAAACTAAACTGAAACAAGGTTGCAAATTGACCCTCATAAGCCTTTTTATTAATGAGACCTCTATTTTCTTCAATTTTCCATTATTTTCCTTCATATTCCTCCACACATGCAACTTGTGACCTTTCACCTTCATTTTCTCGTAATTTCCATTATTTTCATAAATAAAATGTCAATTAATGTCTCATGCCTTTCCAAATCCTTTGCTAATTTCCTTGTCCATAATAAACCAAATGAACACCCACACTAGGATGATTTTGTCAAATATTCAACTCAGAATGTGTGTCCCATGACCTTGGTTATTATTTTTCCTTTATTAACTTTATTACATGGTATTTTAACTAGGGTTGTTACAGTTCGTAACCCCTGCTAGTCATGAGAATTGTTTAAGTTTGAAATATTATTTCAAGTCATGTGTATGGATGGTTGGATGGTTGTTTAAATGTTTTGGTGAGTCCCTTTTAATGGTCGTGAACCATGTTGATTGGTTTGTTCAATGCTCTCTTTGTTGGAACTATTTTGTTGTGTGTTGAATCCATTTAATATTGTGAATTGTTGGGATGTGTTTGATATTGGATTGAACGTTGTTTGTCAGGTATCATTGTAATTGTTTTAAGGACTAAACATTTTTTAATATTGAGAGCCAACATGCGAGCATAAATCCCATGTGCCCTCGACCGCTGTAAATATTGTGGTGCATTAATTTGAGAAAGCTATGAATTTAATGGTGTGTTTTAACTGTGTATACGTTGCATCTAATTTTATGGAGGACTGAACACTTCATTGAGTAGGATACTCTTCATTTGGATGTTGGTGAACACTATTTTGTTGGAATGATACCCCTATAATCTGCATTGATGTATAGCTAGTTCATTGGTTCATCATCATGTGTTGGTTCATCACTGTGTGTTGTTTGGTATCATAAGTTTATTGATGCAGTGTTTTTCCTATGGCAGCAAAATTGAACAATCCTTCATTTAACATGGTAAAATACCTGGTAAAGGGAAAGTTAAATCACCTCAATCCGCTCATTATGTTGTGGCACATTAAAACATTAGAGTAATTGAAGAGGTTTAATGCTTCACTTACTTCATGAAACTATTCTTAGTTTCTTGATTTGGGAGAAACATGCCACATGAATTTCAGAAGATACTTCTTTGAAGAATTCACTGGTAATGTTGATGGAGCAGTATACTTTGTAGACAAGTCAAAACTCAAGCCATCATGGCTTGGCATGATCAAGCTCAAATTGTTTGGACTTCTATACTTTATTCTACATGATGTTTTATTCCTCTTGGTGTTGAGGATGAAATTACTATATTTTCTCCACATTTTCCAGCAAGGACACTCCATTCATATATTTGATGGCAAGGTTGAGGTCAAAAAAGCATCAAATCACTCACTTTTCATGATTGGGCTAGAATAAGAAAGACTTCTGAAGCTATAAGGAACCTCTGCTTGTGCACAAAATTTTACATACAATTATCATCATTATGAAGGTAGACTCCATCAAGTCTTTTATGGCATGCTATATTTGGACATCTGAATTATGATAGCCTTTATTTGTTGAATAAAAATGGTGTTACTAGTTTTCCAACTATTCCTAGGAAATTTAAGCAATGTGATGAGATGATTGTATCTTAGGAAAGCACAACAAACAATCATTTCATGATTCTCATTCTAGAAAAAATATAAGCCTTGAACTCATTCATTCTGATTTCTGAGGCCCGATGCCTATTCCTTTTGCAAATGGAAATAAATATGTGATAACATTTATTGATGACTACACTAGAATGTGTTGGGTTTATTTAATGAAGAAAAAATCTGAAGCATTTGAAACATTTAAGAAGTTTTATGCATGGATTGAAAATGATGCATAATATCATATTGAATCTATTCATATTGATAATTGAAAATAATATATTTCAAATGAATTTTAAAACTATCTTCGCCAGCATGGGATTAAACATTAAGCAATCATGCCTTATAATCCCCAACAAAATGGAGTAGCTGAAATAATGAGCATGAAAATCATAAATATGGTACATAAAATGATGTCAAGCTGATGTTTTTGGTTGATGCATTTCTATGTGTTGTGTATATAAAAAATAGGTGTTCATTTCATGTTATCAGAAACACGACTCCCCGTAAAATGTTGCATGAACACATTCCTTCAATGGGGCATATCAGGGTTTTTGGTTCCACCTGTTATGCTTCATACCTAAGTAACAAAGAAACAAACTCGATGTAACGATTTGTAA
Source organism: Pinus albicaulis (assembly GCA_034641835.2). Lineage (NCBI taxonomy): Eukaryota > Viridiplantae > Streptophyta > Pinopsida > Pinales > Pinaceae > Pinus > Pinus albicaulis. The sequence continues at coordinate 755,875,949 of CM076575.1, read as the reverse complement.
AATTATCTTCTTGGGGTACTCAAATTCCTCCAAAGCATATCATCTCTATGATAAAGTAAATAATAAGTTTATAGCATATAGAGATGTGATCTTTTTGGAAAATTCCAAGAATAACCATGTTGTTGAGCACCAACTTGATTCCTTTGATATATTTAAACATGAAAATTATTTTCAAGAGTTTTATAATGAGATTCCACATCTTGAATGGGGGATCCCTATACTATATCAATATGTGGAATCTCCTTCTGAAGCACTGTCTCCCCCACATGAAGCTCCAACCACTAATCAAGATGACACTTTGAGTTATGTGATTGAGATAATTGGCATGCTAAATCTTGATTCAACCCCATCTCAATCGACTGAGTAGCCTGGGCCACCTCAGAACGACCCTCCAAAATGGTCTAAAAGGACACTTAAAAGTGTTCATTCTGATGAGGTTGGAAAGACTAGAACAAGAAGCTCAACCAAACGTAATGGAGGTGATGTAGAAAATCTTGATTCACTTGTCGATATGGATGTTCCTTATGATTTTGAACTAAATTTGTCTATAGATTTTGAACCAACTTCCTTCAAAGAAGCTTCTCATGATGAATAAAAAGAAGCAATGCAGAAAGAATATGATGCTTTGATAAATAATGGCACCTGGAAGATGGTTGATACTATATTTGGAACCAAACCAATTGGCTGCAAGTGGGTCTTCAAGGATAAGTATAAATCAATTTACTCACTTTAAAAGCATAAATCCATGCTTGTGGAAAAAAAAATTTCACATAAATAATGGCTTGATTATGAGGAGACTTTTTCCCCCACAACAAAAGGGGATTCTTATTTCAACTTTAGGTGGATGAGGGGCTATTGAATTTCTTTTTAATTGAAAACCTAAATTTATTCTCAATGGAATATGTTCAAAAAATGCTTCATCTGAATGCTTATCAATGGTTGTGGTGTGTTAGAGACTCTATTGGGTTGCGTTTAATTTTAATAAATTTAAAAAATTTATTTCGGTGGTATATTATTCATTTGATTCAAGGACAATGATTTCACCCGGCACTCAATTCTTTTCTCATGAAATGAATCTTGTTGATAGTATTAACATCTTTTGTTGTTATTATCTGACAGCGGTGACCTCAGCCTTTCCTCCTAGAGGCGGTGGTTGGAAACAGGCGGTGGTTGGAAACCAATAATCCAATTTAATTTTATATATGGGTGCCTCAAAACATGCTCCAAATATAATTTCATTTCAAATGAATTTCGTTAGCTTAACTTGTGCACATCTCTACCTCGTTTCCCCCACTCCACCTAAATGTTTAGCTTTATATCATTTAGGTTTGGTGGCACAACAAATTCCAAGGTTGAAAATTAATCTTTAATGTCATTTGTGTTTAATTTTGTTAATATATTGCAATAGTTTTATTTTTATTATTTTTTCTATTGTTATATATTTATCAATGGTATATACAAATGAAGCCTTTGGCTATATCAACCACATTAATATTTTTAATGTGGTTGTTCTAGTTAAAATTATTCTAACTTTTTAAAATGTTATATTTTAATTTTATAATTAATTAAAAAATTAATATAAATAGCATATTCTAATTTAATATTTACTTAAAAATGATTAATGAAAAATGAAAAATATAATATAAAAGAAAGAAATTGATATGATTACATTTCATGTGGCTTGAATATTTTCTTTCAAAAATTTAAAATATAATTATCCCTTATCCACTCATGGAAACTCTGTGCAAACTTTCCGAGTGCAACGATAGAGAAGTTGTCTCTAATTGTATCAGCGAAGATTGAAGGCATATAAGAGGAATTGATGTCCATGAAATCTTGCCAGGAAAAGATCCCATGTTCTTTAGAGTCGACTAACCCCACAAAATAGTAAGTGAAATAATGTGAATGGTAAGTGAAATAACAACCTTGATATAGGTGCAAGATAGTAGTAGCCTACAAGTTAGCGTACATATGGCGCACTACCAAAGTCAATTTTTGCAGGTGTCAGATAATATTGTTTTAAATTGATATGGTTTTGTCTTAATTGTTAACTGTCTTAAATGGGTTTCGTCTTAATTGTCATTTTCTTAAATATAAAGTTTTGTCTTCAAATATTTTTGTCTCAAAATGTTATTGTCATAAATATAAAGTTTAGTATTAAAATATTTTTTCCTTAAACTGTTTTTGTCTTCAATATAAAGTTTTGTCTTAAAATATTTTTGTCTCAAACTGTTTTTGTCTTAAATATAAATTTTTGTCTCCAAATATTTTTGTCTTAAATTTTATATTTAAGACAATTTAATTGATATTAAATTTTAATGTAAAATAAATAAAACAAAAAGTGACATTTTATGACAAAATATTTCTTTTGTCTTAAAAAATGTCTTAAAAGAGCCCTTTCTATAGTAGTGCTACTATATATATTTAAAAAATTCACAAGGATACCAAAAGGAAAATAATTTGCTTCTTTAGTATTTTCTACATATAACATCTCAAATATATAATATTATAGATATTTTCACATAAAAAATTTAGTATCATAGCTAGTAACTTAGTAGGTTTGTATTTAGCATGATTGAAGAAATTTTAAGGTTTTCTCTCTTTAATATTATTATGACTTCTTTCTAGTTTATCATATGTTGATATTCAACTAAATTCAAAATATTTTTAATCATCAATTCCTAATTGTCAAGGCTCGGGAACCTCTCCAAATTGGGATATTGTTATTCTCTTGGAATTTTTTTTTTGGAAAATGATTTATCATGTCTCTCAAAATAATATCTTGTTCATAGAATAAGTGTGTTCCATTCAACATCGGAGACAAGGACATGACATGTCATCCATGGAATTTTTCGATATTGCTAAAACTGCTTGACTCATTGAAACCCCATAACTTTTATCAATATTCAACACCCTTGTAGTAGTTGTAGTCTCTTCTCCATTTGGTAAAATGAAAGACCTGCTAATGCTCTTTTCTTGACTCATGAAACCCCACAAATTTTATCAATATTCAACACCCTTGTATTAATTGTAGTGTCTTCTCCATTTGGTAAAATGAAATACCCACTAATGCTCTTTGATGCAGTTGGAGGACTTGTAGTAATAGATGCAGATAGTGTATAATATCATGCACCTTTACATCATATATCATCTACACAAATAACAATAGGGTTTATTTATTTACTAATTTTAGATCTTGTATCCACATGAATACCATATCCAGTCATCCTCAATTATCATAGAAATAATGAAACAATGCAAAACTAGTTCTACACCACTAGCAATAGAAATAATAGTAAAAAAAACTAAAGATAGGACACTAAAAGACCAACACAATTGTAATAATAGGGGTGAAAAACCACGATTCACCAACCAAATTTATGAAAAGGTATGAACATCAAACTAGGCCTAAGAAAACATCAAATTTTTCTCTTCTGAAAAATGATGTACAAATACACTAAGAATAGAAAAATCATAAATGGGAACAAATTTGTGTATATATGGATTCTTAAGATAAATATTAGCACTAGAATTGAGGGTGGGTGCAAGATAACAATGGTCTCATAATAGAATTTTTGCAATGCAAATGTGGGAAAATATTAACCTATTAAATTGGAGGGATGATTCAAGGCGATTTTACAAATATGGTGTAAAAAAATAAAAGATAGGAAATTTAATTAGCTTCTTAAATATATACCTTTTATTTGAAGTATTTGTCTATGATTATGTGACATATTAGTTTTTATAATAGTGATATGTTATCTTTCATGCAAAATATAATGCATATGTTTCTATTAGTGTAGATGTTGAGTAACTAAATAATGAAATTCCTTTTAAAATATTTGTTAGAATATACAAAACACAATTTTCTTGTGCAAGATTATTTTTTCAAGATTTATAATGTTAATTTTTATGTTTTTAAGTTATGAAATTAATTATATCTTTGAAGTTACAAGTTCTTTCATTATTATCGATATGAGGGCCTTAACACAATCAAACTTATTTTTTTTAATTGTAGATCTCAATCTATAGTACTATCAATTATAAATTATTATAAAAATGGTTAAAGTGATAAAAATTTATAGAGGTGCTTATTTGAAGACCATGCTATACATCAACATAAAAAAATAAATAAAAAATATAAAAAAATTAAAAATTAAATAAAAAATTAAAAGAAATAATATTAATTTTTTTCCAACTATATATTTAGTATCTACATAGTGGACTCTACATTTGTGTTTAGTTTCATGAACAACATAATTGTGTATCCTATGCAAAAATAATGTGAAAATAGAGATATTGAACTACATTCAAAAAATTCAAGGTTTTGATGTATTTGCAGCCCAAGCCAGCAAAGCCACCAGGTACGTTATTTGAGCCTAGATATGAGGCAACCAAATCATCATACATGTATGTTAAAGTTTTCACTCCTACCAAAAAAAATTGGAACAAATGTGAACATTTTTTAGAGAATATGCACATTATAAAGTACATGTGCATCCTTAGAGTAGAAACCCACATTATTTTGAATCTAGTTTCACATTTTAGGTCTAAAGTGAATATTCCAAAGGAAGATTACATGATTATAGGGCCATTAAAAAAAATTGACCCACCACAATGGAAATTTCAATAGTATCGTTGGTCTTTAGATGGGATAGTTAACATTATGAGTTTTTAAGCCTTCACTGAAAGACTATGAAAATTGTATATAACCATGGGAATAAAACCAATTGTTAAGCCCTCAAGGAATATTACTAGATTCTAGGGCTAAGAATGACACTGTGAACCACCAAAACTAACCTATTGAGTGCATCTTTTTCCTCTAACAAGGGTATCTCTAGGATTTTTCAGCGTTGGGTGTGGGTCTTGTGGACATGGACATGACCAGTGGAGGTAACATCAATTTTAGGTCATAAATGAAGCTTCTTGTTGTCTAGGCACATAAGGATTTCTTGAACAATCACACATCGACTCTTGAGAAAATAATTGCCTTATTTTTGTGGATGTTAGTGGCGATAGGTGGTTTTGAGCAGTAGATATGTCTCCTAAGTCATTGGAAATGATATAACTAAGAGGGTCGTTATTTATTTGCTAAAAAAATATTTTAGGCATCTAGAGCTGTGGAAAATCACTCAAAGCTCAACACAATACTTCTATAGGGTTAGCCTCTGAGAAATATGTTAGTTCCCTCACATTGTTTTTAACATTAAGTATGGTTCTAAAGGTCTTGATATGAAATATGGGTGGAACCTAAGAATGAGCTGAAGTAAGCCTTTATCCCCAACCCTATCAAATATTTTGACCTTACCTTTTCTTGCATCCTCATCTACTCTTGGGTCTTCTCTCTTCCATTCGGCCCTTCTATCTACCCTAACCACCGTCATGCCATTTCCATACCCCCGCCCCCCCACTTTGGTACCATGTCACATTCACAAACAAAACCTATTCCTTAGGGCCCTATTTGATCTATAAAATGTCAAAAATATTATATTGGATTAGTTTGTCTCAAGATATATAATAAAATTTAATAAAATCTATATTTTGTTAGGTTAATTTTAATTTAGATCTCATATTATTTAATAGTTGGTTTTTAGATTTAAATGAGTAAATTAAATAAAATTTCAGAAATATTTAATAAAAAAATACACACACCATCCACAATAACCATAACTTCTTCCTTGGGAAATCCTTATGGGAGAAAACCCTACTATAAGGTGAGGCTACTCTTTTGGCTTTTATATCATGGTATGGATATATGCAAGTACAAAGGAAGAGGTACACCCTTTGGAGTTACTTTAGATTTGTGGCCCATGAGGATGATTCCCTCTATTATTTTCCCTAAATTCCCACTCTAAGTTTTGCTACTCAACTATGGAACAAAATAAAATAGCATATAATGGAACCCCTACTCCTCCTAGTGATAGAGTATTTATTATATTTTGAGAGCCAACAAGGGGTAAGGTTTAACTCTCTTAAACCTTAACCAAACTTACATGTTTGGACCTTTTAGAGTCTTCTTGAAATTCCACATGTGGATGGACCCAAATGTGTGAGTAAAAAGGGTTTGACATGTCATTCTCTCATACCATGGTATTCAACGTGGTAAGTTAAGTTTTAGGAGGCATAAATTTTGCATGTGAACTCTAATTGATGTGATTCTTGCACTATTGAAAGGTCTCTGAGTGTAGAACAATTCTAAAGAGTTTAAATAAGAAAGGATTATTTTAAAACCAAAAACATCATTTACTACCTTGAAATGGATCTAAGAGGATTTAGAACTTAATTATCCAAAATGGGACCTATCATTAAATGATTTGGAAAATGCATTCCTCTATTTTTTTTCCACTCTAAAATCATAAAGGTAGATCACAAATACTATAATGATCCAATATCTATCACTATACCTTCTTATTTCCTCTACCTCAGGGCCCTACTCCTACCCCTCTACACCTTTGCACCATTTTCCCCCATGCTTAGCCTTATTCACTTTAGGCCCCACATTACCTTAACCCATAGCCTTATACCTATACCATCATATATAACCCTAGCCCCAACCATAACCCTCGGACCCCAACATCATAGAACCTATCTGACTAGTCTTTGCTCCTTCACCAATGGATAAAAAATTTCCATTACCTCTTCCACTTATTCCCCATGATTACCCACATTATATCCCCCTCTTCCCTTGAGTCCTCACCTCCCTAATACTAGTCCTACATTACCAATATCTTATACCTTTTCTCCATCTATTATTTCCCCCACAACTCTACTTGACAGTTAACCCCTTTACCCTTGGGTCACATATCCCCTACACTATGGTTGCCTAGACCCTATACCTCTAAATCCTAACAACCCACACCTTTCCCTAGTCAAAAATCATTTGTCGCCCCTATAATCCTACATACATGGGCCCCTAGCTCTATCACTCGTAAATTTTGCCCCTTCCCTCTCAAGCCCCTAAGCCATTAGGCCTAGGCCTATGACCCTATTCTCCTATGCACATAACCCCTAGACCACTTCCCATGAGACCCATATCCCATTTACCCATCGGGCCCCTATCTCCATCAACTCCTCATCCTAGTCTACTTGTTCATCCACACCTTTTCTCAAAACTTTTTTTCATTTACCCTTAGGCTCTTATCTTTTCTTAATTACTATCCTCCTTCGTCCCTCAACCCTACCTCCACTTGGAATATAATTTCATTTTTCATTAGGTACCAATATCCATATCACCACTAACCTCATCTACACTTGAACCATAAACACATATGTCCATACCTCTTCCTTATGGCCCTACAGATATTTCATCGTTATCATAATTCCCTAGTCACTACCATATACCTTAGGATTAGCAAGGACTTGCAGAGTGAGGTAAAACTCACAATTTTTCTGTCTGCCAAATATATTCTCTCTTGGGTGAGTCAGATTATGGCATCATAGATGTACTCAAGATCAACGAGGACTTGCAGAGTGAGGTAAAACTCACAATTTTTCTGTCTACCAAATATATTCTCTCTTGGGTGAGTCAGATTATGGCACCGTAGATGTACTCATATTAGTCTTTCTTAATAATATAAACCTTCAGAATTTTTGCACCAATTTTCTCGCACTAGGTTTTACCTGAGACATTTTTTTTGAAAAATATGTGTCCTTTGTCTGAAGGTGTCACTTATTTTTCAGTACTTGATTTGTATAATTGTGTAAAGTGGAGTGTATGAGAATTGGGTTAGGTGAACCTCAAGGTGTATGATAATCAGGTTATGAGTACCTTAATCCACTCCTTAAAACCTATGAAACCCAATATTACCGTTGCCATTCATAAAGAATTTGAAATGTGTTTCTTACCTAGATTAACCAAGTGTTTTCCATTGGAATTAAGATAACATTTACAAATAAAAATGGAAAAAAATTAATTATAACATAAAAATATTAAATAAAACCACAATTTGTGTGTTTATTTCCTAAGGTAAACCTTGTGGGATTCCCCCATATTCTATGGAATATGCGGATGGAGGGTGGCTCAACCACCAATCACAATAATGGTGGCTGGTGACCCAGTAGGAATCAACTGGACTTAAACCTTAGTTGGAATAGAACCATAGATCTCACTGTGAACTCCACATTGAAAATTTCTATTAGAAGCAATTGAGCTAACCCACTAGGTTATAGATGATGATGTTGATGATTTTGAATGTAAAATAATATTTAATAATAATGAAGAATATCATATATCTATCTTCAACCACAAATATTTTAAGCACTGAGAGGTATGCACCCTCGTTTCTTTTTAATCTCACTTGGTGTTAAATAAATATGGGGTTAATATGAATCTATGTTGGTGATAAGGCCTGTGAGATCTCTATGTGTTTTGATTTTTTTTTAGGCCAGATTTATTAACTTGCATTCAAAAGACATTTGATAATTTATATGTACTGTAATCAAGTGTTTTCCTATGTTTTTGTTTTCAATGTTGATATTTTTTTGCACCAAAAATAGGTTATGGTTTTCGGAATAAATTAATATCTTTGACCACCATGGGTGAGATTAATACATATGAATTTTCTAGTATTATAGTCAAGAGTATGATTGTAATAGATGTTTGAGATGCATATATTGAACTTTAAATGACATTGGCTACGAGATTTGGATGCTAGTAGTTTGCTTGCATAATCATCTGTTGAAAATGGTAATATGTTTGTGCCTACCTTCTGCTTTGGTAGTTTTGTTGAAATAGGGCCCAAACAAAATTTGCAAGATGATAAAATCTGTATTGATAATCTAGTGGAGCATCTGAGTCCAAAATACGAATTTCCTTCTCTAAGTTCTTTCTACGAGGTGAGAATTTCAATATTCTAGGTTTTGAATTCACAAATAGTGTGTTTGTAGTGTTTTTCTCTTTCATTCTATTCACGGTTAGTTTCATTTATTTTACTACTTAATTCTATTACTTGTTTTTTGTGACAGTAGAATTGTTAATTACATTTTTAATTCTTGTATGGTTTACTAGAATATTGTGCAACTTTTGGTCCAAGTTGACACACACTTTCTAGAGTATGTAGTCAATATGTGTTACTTGTCAATGGTACATGTTACCTTTGTTAGGAAAGCACACCCTAAATTGACATGCGTATGACTAGATGGGTACTAAAAGCCAAAATCTTAATTGTGAATATTTCAGTGGTAACACTATTTATTTTTTATATCTCGGTAATTAGGTTGTTGGTGTTCCTAGAGGGACAAGAGCCTTATTTCAAGAAAGACAACGACTATTGGTTGAGCAACAAAAGAGGCTGAAAAGAAACCATATGATGTATAGGTGCTCAATTTGTGGAAAAGAAGTGTCAGGGAACATACTCATCATCTTAAGTCAAAGGCTCACATTCTGTGTGCTTTTGAATTTCTAGATTCCTGAAGTGATGGCATTACTATCATTAAGCAACTACCAAAATGTGTAGCAAACATGTCATCTTTTTTCAGCAAATTTTATTCTTCTCTAAATGAAGAGTAATTTCCTTTAATGGCTAGAAAGCCATATTACCTCAGAAAATTCCAAATTAGTTCTCAGAGTGCTTTTCAAATGCAATGTGAATATAGTAAGCCATTTATTTTCCATAACCCTTCAAAGGTGACAAGAAATTGTGATATTACTATTAAAAATGTGAAAAAATGTTGCATGTCATTGGACAAATATATTTATGGAATTCCACAAAAAGGCCTCATCAAAAATTTGCTTTGATGGTTGGAAAGCCATATTACCTCAAAAAAATCCAAATTAGTTCTCAGAGTGCTTTTCAATTGAAAATCCTAAATTATATTTCCTCTCTTGGTATGATACTTCAAAGAAGGAACATCAAAGAGGGCATGTCCAATATTTTCCATGTAAATCTGAACAAACGTTCTCTTCAAGCATTTGTACCCTCCCAAATAAATCGATTCCTATAAAGAGCCCTGAACATGGTACTGTGTGGAGAACTAGTGTAAGCCTGTATTGATCTAAAACAATGGTGGAAGAAAAATCAACCCAATCAGTTGTTTCCAATGACATATATTGACCCACTTATATGGTCAGGGTTGTGCTAACAAATGCTAGAGATAATTTGTATTGTAATCTACCTGCTCATTCTACTATACATGGGCTCATCGCTGAATAAATCAAAGGAAATTATGCCTACACTTTTGTGGATCAAGTTGTTGCAGCTCAACACCTTGTTAATCTCAACGACCACAAATGGGCATGGATGAGATATGTGACTATTCAACCAAATGTTTCCTTTAAAACATGGGTTTTCTGCGGATGAAATATCTTTCCTTCTCCCTATCTCAGCTTCAATCTCTCATTTCTAGGCCTCTTCTGGTGGATATTATTCAACAAAGGTTTTTATTTCCTTTCTAATATCTAGGCAAGTGTTCTTTAACTTGATAAATTGCCTCTTCCCTGATTTCCTTTTTACAATATTTGTAATATTTTTTTCCATCAATATCTTCATAATGTTTCCTTAAGGTCTTTCACATTCCCATGGGAAATGATAATATCAAACAGTGAAAACAATTCTACAGATGAAAAACCCATCTTTGTTTATTTATGAAAACAAAAATTAGAAATTTCAATAGAAAAAATAATGAGGTTTTGGGATATTCTTAACATACCTTTGACTAGGCACAACAATCATGTCTTAAGTCTCCTCCAATCTTGTATTGATATGTATAACTCTAATGTAGATGAAAAATCCACTAAACACTCACAAAGAGTTCTATTTTTCACTTCAAATCAACTCTCTTCACTGTGGCTCCGCAATTTCCAAATGCTCACAAACGATCAATGAGATGTGTTAGAAAAATATGGTGGGGACATCATTAGATAGTGATAACTAAGGGTTTTTTAGGGGGGCACCTTTTTTCCATTAAAATATTGTGGAAGTGGTTCCGATGGGATGGGGATTGGTTTGGATTGAAAACAGCGTGAACTGGTTAGCTCAAACAATTTTGTCCCAAACTAGTCTATTGGTCTGGTTTAGGGTCAACCTTGGCATGGAAAGGTTTGAACTCGTTCACACTGGATGCTTCTGATAACATTGATCCGCATTTTATGATGCACACTTTTTGTTATTTTCTTTTGTGCAGCTCACATTTATGAAGCAGTGACAAACTCTTTGCGCCCAGACATTGATTTATGTTGAGTGTCTCCTTCATGGGAATCCAAATTACCATAGACTTGGTCAACAATTAAACTATCCTCGAATCTTGGTATCTTGGTCTAGTTATTTGTACCACTTCCTATGTTCTGTGTGAAGACAATTGAGAACTTAGACATTTACATTATCTCTCTAGCCACTCACCCTTCAACCCTGCCTTTCCTAGATTACCTTTAGATGCAACATCAAAGTCTTGGGGTGGGGTTAAGGTCTGATTGGAATCTTCCAAGTTCTCTCAAGGTTTCCCTCAATCACAGTCAGTTATTGATTTTCAATTTCAGCATCATTCCATGAAAATTGCATGACAAATTAGGAAAAAAACCTCTATTTCTGGTTAGTTTTCTACATTACATCGTTTTTCCTTTCTACATAGTAAGCCTAGTGGAATTGTTGATTTGCCAAGTAATCAACACTTCCATGAGTTTTATCTACATCTTTGTTAATTTTAGATGTTTCTTGTACATCCTCACATGAACAATAAATATTAAAAGCTTAAGGAACATATTATTTATTTGTAATACTCTGTCACAACTATATATCACACAATACATAAAGCTTGGATTCTTCTTCTTATGTACCACATTCTTAGGTTATTCCATTCTTTACTTCCATATGTATAAATATCGACAAAAAAAAATTGAACCCTACATATGTGAAAAAAAAAATGGCCCATATGTGAACTTTTGATGTCCTTTTTATTAATCATTTTCTTACAATAGAACATGAAGTTGTGCATTGTGCTTGCAGGGATTAATACAAATTAGCACTTGTAAATTATATATCTATCATCTATCCAGCACTTCAAATCAAGGTGATTTGTACTGTCTCACAAAATATTGTAGACAAATTACTCATGGAGATTGAATGTGAGGAGAAACAGTTTCCATCAGGGCGGCTCATGAAGTAGGGTGCAAAGGTTGTGAGTGAAATTAGTTGGTTATCTTACTGTTTCCTTGAGTTTTGCTAGGGTGTTGGCTTTTTGTATTATTTTCTATTTCCGAGTCTAATTGTTTTTATGCAGAGAATATTTGAATGCAACTTTCTGCGAAGGAGGGCCATTATTAAAGAGTGTTTCTCCAAGAAGTACATGCATCCCATTTTGGATTCAATGTTGACCATAAAACATCTTTATGGGCTCAGTGTATGAGACAAATTAGTTTGTTTTTGTTCTATCTTTACTTCATTTCTATAAGGAGATAGATTATTATGCTTGTTGCCTAAGGTGGTTGTGAGTGAGATCCTTATACAAATGTGATTCTAGGAAGCACGTTGCATGGCTAAGGCTAGAAAGCTTGGAGTATTATGTGCAGGCTATAATTAAATTAAATTTTTTTTTTCTCCTGGCAGGTGACAAAACTGAAGAGCAATCTGCGTTCTAAAGTCAGGTTTCCTCTTTGCTGCCTCAAAATTTGGGAATCACGATCTCAACCAGTTCTAGGGAATTGGATACGATGCAGATGTTGAATCATCTTCTGCTACTCTCATGGAAACTGGAGGGATTTCAGCTAGTTTTCTTCGAGCCTACGGACCTAAACATATTTTTAATATTGAAGACATAGAGATCCTTATTTGAAAATATAGAAATCCTTATTCCAATCCTGGACACGAAAGTTAGCAATCTCTTTGTTAGAAAGTCTCCTTACAAGCTAACTCTATTAGAACCTCCCTGAAGAGCCAATAAAATGCCTTAAATCATACCATTTGCCTTGCATGAGTTATCGGAGCATTGTATGAAGAAACTAACTTGGCTTGTAAGAAAATTTCATTATCATCCTTTAATACACAACCAACCCCTGATACCCTGGGATTGTTTCTGGATGCCCCCATCAGAATTTATATTTACCTCTTTGGCAGGGGATCCTAAGGAATGGTGACTGCTTTGATAAGGGAAGTTGATTGGTAGGGTGTTTTAAAATACTTCAAAATATTTGTCTCCTTTGGTTCTTTGCATATTTTAGCTAGAGACATTTTAACTTATTCAACCAAAGCTTATTTTATCTAGACCCAAACCTGTTCAACGATGTATATTTTTGCTTCAAAAGTTCTGACAATTTGGTTTTTAAACAAAGCCAATAAGATGTATCCCAGGAAGATGCAATGTGTGATGTAGTGGAATAAAGGAAATGCAAACTAGAAAGGGCACAAATTTTCAGGGCTACTACTGGAATGGCTGCATGAGAAGTTCAATTTCACATGAAACCTAAGAGATCAGATGTATAATTAAGGTGGGCACTTTAAATTTCAGTTCTTTCTAGGTTTTGACTGCATTGATATTCCTATGTTTAGTTTTCTGGTAGTGTTTTCATTTTGACTCCATTAGCCATTGTATGGAATTATTCAGATTTTGTAAAGTGCAAAGCACACAAGGAGTTGTTTTCCCCAAGTTGGAATAACTTGATACCTAAATTTTGGACAGCCTTAACTTTTTTCTCCTTGTGTGGTTTTTCTTTAGTTTGAAGGAGTTTGATCATATCCTCAATTTTTCTTTATAGAACCCTTAACGTTTGACCATCCATCACAATTTCATATGTTTCTCCTTAATAGGGGTACTTGATCTTTAAGTTGTAAAGTGAACTCTTTACATGGATAGAGATTTTAAGGAAGTTTACGGTCAGAAAACAAGATTTATAGTAAAATTGCAAATGAGAGTGTTTAAAATAAGTTTCATGGATCAATTCCTAACACTGAATCTTGTACTATTCCATAACCCGCCACAATTATCATGCAGATTCAATTGCCCAGCCATTTTTGAAGCAGAAACTCTCAAGCACAAGTATCGTGCAGAGTCAATTGCCCAACCATTTTTGAAGCAGAAACTTTCAAGCTTGATAGTCATGATGACATATTTAACACGTCCTTAAAATTTATATGACTAGGTGAATCAAAAGAACAGAGAATGAAAATTGGAGTAATCATATCCAAGGGTATTTAAGATTGATTATAAATGGAAAGTTCTTATATTTTTGAGAGACTGAATTTTAAATGGTGTGATTGCCCGAATCACCAGGCATGGAATTTTATACACACCCTATATGGGTTTTTATGGGGTGGACTATCCTTTGTCACGATGTGCCTGAATCATAAAGTCTGGAAGAATAAGTGTCCAACCATTATGGGACAGGTAGCCATTTCTGTAATCCTTCACCAGAACCAAGGAAATAATATCAAGTAAAATAAATGTAGCAGTTGACTCCACCAGATAGGACGATTTCTAGATGCTTATAACATGATCCATGATCATATTTTAAACTACAAAAAAATACCAAAACCTTTGCAGTTGAAGGTATTCAAAGCCCATCTGTCGAATTGATTCTCAATTCCTACATAAAAAATTAACAATTTTGGAATAAGAAGAAAAGCTAGCAGAAAAAAAAAATAAACTAGAGCAGTGGTTGATATAGTGAACCACAATGACATCCCATCACCCAACATTCTTGCCATGTCCATTTCAATTGTTATTCTTTTAAATTTACAGAGAATGGCTTTATTTGGCTATATGCATGTTTTCCAGAATCCTCAACTGCCTCAATTTGCAACCAATATCGGTTAGGAGATGGATCCATAAACATTTTCCAATCCCAATTTGCTATTTATAAATCACCTCTTTCTATTGAATCTGAATGCTTCATCATTTTCATCTCCGTAGCCAAATCAATCTTTCCAGATATGGAGTCATAGAGTTTAGCTTTGACAGAGATGATTGAATTTTCCGAAAATACCGAAGCTTGTATTGATCCATGAAGCGATAGATTATTAAATATGCACTCTTGTGCAACTAAGGAAAAAATTCTTTGCATCATACGTGAGTCCAAAGGAAATCTTTGAACCATCATATTTGGTATGGTTACAGATGTATTATCAAGAGGCTAGCTCATCATTTTGTAGTCAACATCAACAAATGACACATGTCCCTCAACGATGGCAATGATTCGCATTATCCTCCTTTTCCTCCGATAACCCATATCCCCCTCCCCAAACTCTTGAATGGATGAGTTATCTGAGCTAAAGAGTTGTTTTTCTTTATTGTTGATGGATATATAATGTGCATTAAGTTGAAAATACTATTGAAAAAATTCAGAAGTAGGGGTTAACTGAATATGGTGTCTCTGTAAATTTCTCCCAAACTTTGTATGAAAATTCCCACAGAGATATGATGATATTAAATGCTTAGCAAACAGATCTTCCAGACATTTTCCAGTCTCTGTAGCCGCGGTGAATGAAAATGGGAAGTGCCTAAAGGCAATTTTGATCACTGGATTTGATAGTTGCATGTCCCATTGACTGAACTCTACATCAATCTCTGATATCAATTTATCTGTGGGATTTACAAACAGGTTTGTAGGCCCACACAGACAAATGGTCATAGAACTATGACTCCCAACGAAAAGCTGCTTCCAGCCATCGTTCTAGACAAAAAAAAATTATGAATAGATACTGTCAACTTCTTATCATAACAGAGATTCAAGGAACTCAACACATAATCATCAAACAAATTACAAAAGCCTTTGCAGAACATACTTAATCAATTACATGATAAAAGCACTGGAAAGTAAAAACAAAATACTTATTTATATTATCAAATCTTATCTTGGTAGAATAGATGCCATTATATTTCAAATTCCAATAAGAAATTAGGTGTCCAAATCGATATGTTATCAATTTGATGCAATACTGGGTGTAAAACCATCCAGGACAAGGAAAAATTCTTGTGCACTCCAAATATTCTATGTTCTTAGTTTTCAAGTACCCAAGTTTCTAAATGGAAATTTGAAAAAACCTTCACAATTCAAAAATAATAACAGTGAAATTCAAATAAGTAGATTCATGTGCTAGGAAATTTTTAGTGATTTGTAGCATATAGTTATAAGCATAGGAAGCATAATATATTCTCAAGTTTCATTTGAGATAACATTAGCAATCCAAGTTCTTTGATCTTCTTGTTAGTCTAGGATGTGTGGACAATCAGGCTCGAATTTAAAAGATAAGTTGATGACAATTTACTATTAAGAAAGAATGCGTAGAACTAATGAAACTGAATTGGTGTTTATTTTATGCTCGATGCCTTTATTTCTGCTCCAATTCATTTGAGAATTCCACCATCAAACAATGTGATATTGTGAATTTTTCCATGGAGTTTGAATAAAATGTATGAATTCACTCACCAAAAGTGTGATGCTTTTAACATTTCCTGTGTGATTTAAATATGCACTTATGTTGTAATGAGAAAAGAAATAAAAACTACCATTAGGAAATGGTATTCCAAATTTATCATGGTTACCAAGCATATGATAAAATATGTCCTATAGAAGTCCACTCTTTGCTATGGCATCCTTCATTGTGTCATGATACTCGCTCCACTCATTCTCATATTGTCTCATGTAAGATGATCCTTGCTTTCTGCATCTGTGGTCCAGGCATAATGATCCAAGCATAGCAAAAGGGTTCCCAATGAGACAACCAAAATTACTCATAAATATGATTGAAACTAACATAATACAATTCTATTCATGTCCACAAGACCAAAAACATAGATTAATGGGACCTAAAAATACAACCACAAATATAACTGAAACTAACTTAAGATAATTTTATTAGGTCAACAGGACTCAAAAGGACAACCAGTGTATGCGCTATGCAGAGGTATCCAACCCAATTGACAATTCAAGTATATGCACTATGCATAGATATCCAACCACACACTAACAAGTTGCATTAAACATGTATTCAAGCTTTCCCTTCTCTTCCTTCTATGGTGGAGGGGAAGACTGTTATATAGTGAAAAATATAAATAGATAGAAATAGTTATGGTGTTACAGTAGGCCTTTTAGGCCTGTGTCCTTTGGTTAAACTTAACCAACTATAACCAATAATGATAAACTACTACTTCACTTTTTAAAAAAGTGAAGGTGAAAGTAAAAAGCTAAAAGTGGAGGTAGGAATTGAAAAAGTGTAAGTACTGTCTAGATAATCAATAAATACTTCACTTAATAAATACCTACTGTCTAGATAATCAATGAATAATCCCCATGTCCATATACTATTGTAGTGGAACTAAGCCTTGTTGTACATCAAAATATGGGTCAAAATATACATGAATATGTGGAAAAACATTGTAATATTTTTTTATGTTGGGTCCTTTCAACGAATCATTAGCCAAGTCCAGAATGACCAATATTAGTGATGAGCACAGTGGAAAATTAAGTTTGTTTATGCCTATTGATATTTGTCAGCCCCATTAAAAGTGAGATCGTGGATGTTCCCTTTTAGGCTTTTATTCCAAGATCAAGTGAGATGCATATAGTTAGGGACAAAATCTGATAGAAAATTTCAAGGTTGAGGAAATTGCAATGGTTTGTGATTTTTTCAAGGTTGACCAATTCTTAATGATATCAATATTTTCTAGATTGATATAGATTTCAATTTTTTTACTAAAGGTATTGCATCCTTAGAATTACTAGCGTAAAATTCTCCAAGTTGGCTTGCAACTTGTGCTATCGTAGGGTGTGAAGGATTTGAATATGCTTTGCATGGTCTTCCCAAGTTGGTTTGTAACTTGTTCTATTTTAGGATGTGAAGGAGGTATTTAGTATGCCTTGCACGTTCTTCCCAAGTAGGCTAAAATAGTCATTGAAAAATATGTTGACAAATTCTCTATGGAAATTATTCATCAAACATGTGAAATGTATTTGGGCATTGGCTAGGAATTGGAAAAAAACTCGTGACAATCAATTCATGCCTAATCACCTAGTAAAGTTTGGTTCATGTCCCGTCCCTATTTGATCCAAGTAAATTCCTAATACCCTTTAAACCAAGACCTTTTACTTTGGCTGATGTGTTAGGATTAAAATTTATCAAAGTGTTAATGAACATAAATGAACATCTGCATGCTTGTAAAGAATAGGAACACAACAAGCATTAGCAACATATGATATTGATAATGGAGTTTGTCCAGGAGGGACTATGTCTCTGGGCCTCGATGTCAAGATGGTGTAGGTTGCTGCATTAAGTGTTGGGAAGAGTGATGATGTATATGGATGGTATTTTCTCTACCATACAAGGAAAAATTGCCTCACGCAGGAGTGACTGGACCTCTCCACGAGATGTTCCACTACAGAAACTCTCACTCTAAAAAATGACTCCTATCAGTATGAAAATAACTCACACATAACGACTATGAGTATCCCTCCAGCATGAAAAAAATGGATTTCAATCAAACATGCATGTGAAAATGAGTTTCCCGCCAACATGGCAGTAAATGGATTTTAAACATAATACAAATCCATGATAGAAATTACATCTCACATCAAGAACAAAAACAAGGTCCCACATCAAACATCAATAGGGATCTATACAACACAATGCATCTCATAGAAAAGAGACAAAGAAGTATATGAAAAAACTACATATACCTCACATCCTGGAGCTATCCGAAGACAAGGATGATAAATTGTTGGATCTGAAATCACCATCACAATCCTAGCATTGAAAGGCGTGAAATCGACTGCTCACTCCCTAGATGCTGACACCTGCACTCTACTTTGAAAAGCGGCCGAAAAATGGAATGATCAAATGGAAAATATGAATACACCATTAGATTCATGGCATCGAATACTGCAAAATCGACATAAATTTTGTCCCATTTGGACACTAGCCAAATTTCGCCCTCTTGAAAGTTGGGCTCAATCATGGTTCCACTCCCTGTTATTTGGGCTCATGGTTCCACTTGGAAATACAAAATTACTGCCTCGAACTTTGAGCGCACTCTGCTCTGATCTGCGTGCATCTGTGGATTAAAGGTTTTAAATATAAAAATATTGGGCGGATTATCCAAATTTGCCCTGATGGCGCAATGGAAAAGTTGGAAAATGGTTGTGGAGGGGTCAGGGGATCAAATCTCGCCCCTCCGTTTTGAGACATCATTATAACATAATTGTAATAATAGGTGGGCAGGAAAGTCCACTCCACCCGACCTAACCCTACACATACTTCATTAATGTTCAAGGTTATAACCTTCATTTGTTTTTGGGTGGTCGAGTCCACTCCATGTGGCCCAACCCTACCCATTTCAACATATGTATGGTAAGTTCGGTGTGGCTCCGCAGAGATGGAAGGGTTGACCACCCGCCCCCCAAACCTTAAACGTGTGTCTTGGTGGTGTTATGGGGTCTTGAGGGGGTCATGGCTCGTCGGCCCAATAATACATATTTGTTTTTTTTTCTAATATATAGTTACTTGGTGGGCCGATGGCGGTGGTGAGGGTCATTGCCCACCACCCATTTTTTTTTTAATTTTTTTGTCTTTTAATATAACAAACACACATTTTTAAAAATTCGGTTTTTGGGAATTAGTGGTAAATTTATCCATCCCACAATTTTTCCTTGAATTCAACTGGATCTAGCCAAAATCCAGTGGTTGCAAAAAATGAAATTGTGCCTTCCTTAAGCCTGCCACCTCATCAAATCAACCCAGAACTTTGATTTCTTCTAACTTTCGCATACGAGCTCGGTTTGACGAACTGTTTGGTCCTCTTCGATCAGGATGACGAGATATATGCTCTGGTCTTGATTTAACAACATTTTGATCACTTTAATTTTTGAGCTTCCATAAGCCCACTTTGTCCTCTGTGTGTCTCTAGAGCCACCTCGATCAATCCTCCCCACTGAGGAGCTTTTGGTCCTCGAAAAGCATCAACAATAATCTACAACTGCTTGTGTACTTTTCATGCACTACAAGTGTCCCGAAAAAGGACACCCTTCCATCTCCTTCACCTTTGTTCTCTGGGGCCTTAATCGATGAGTCAACACATGCATCCTTTGCAAACCTGTAGTACAATATATTGCAAATTACATGCCCAAATTGACCAAATATGACCCTAAAACATTTCCAGACTTGCCACGAGTTTATAACATGTACTCAGAGATCAAGCTTACATCAAAACGGAAATGATACCCCAGCTATCATTACAAGAAAAAAACATCATTGTCGCATTTCGAAGTGATGGTAAACACATCATCACTCTTACATAAAATAAATGCATGACACGACTTATAAAACAAGGCCAAAATATCATTTTTTCTTAAGAAGGGATGGAAACACATCATCACTTTTACAGTTAAAAATGAAACATGTGATTTACAAACATGGCCATGACACACTACCACATCTAGAAAAACCATCTCTCACTTATAAAAGTGAATGGATCATCTCCCTATGGTACATTTTCTTGTCAAACAACAGTTTCAACTGATTCATACATTGACGCTTCATCCTTAAGGTGCTGCTCTGGATGGAGCCTCGAACATGTGGCTCTTTGATGGCCAGTTTGTTTGCAATGGTTGCAAAATGTCTTATTTCTACAGGCCTGCTTAACCAAATTATTTTTTTGCCATGGAGAAGGCTTTCCACGCCTCATCCTCCTTTGTTCTACCATTATTTTCCAACACTCAGCAAACACATGGTTATGTAAACAACAAAAATGACATTTTTTTTTATTCCATGAATTACGAATATGATTATCAACATTATTATAATCAAAATTCATTATGGAATAGTGAGACTTTTTATACCTTCCCTAGTGGTCTCTAGTACGATCATGGTGTGAGATCTTGCCTCATCTTTGTCACTGCAACATGCACTTCCATGGGATGATGGAAAAATTTTCCCATCAATCCTCTTCCTTGTTGAGCTCAACAGTGGTTTTTTTCATTTTATTTCCTTTGAACATCCTCCTTCAGTGTATCCCAAACCTACATAGCAATGTCTCTGCACAACCTCAAATGGTTGGGTTATGCCTTGGCCATGAATGCTAACTCGTCCCCCTTTGTACCCCATATTGGTAAGGAGTCTCATGCCAATTCCTATAATGGGTACCTCCACATTCCAACAGAAATGAAATCATGTGAAGATGAAAATGAAGATAAATCAACACTGTTTACTTCAGCAGTCGATTTTGAAACAGGTGAAGAAGGCTTCTCTAAGCCTTCGTTGTGCTTCACTTCCTCCAAGGCCTCTGTCGCGACATATAGCTGAAGTCACAATCACTGCTTCTCCTCCTTCTCTTCCTGTAGGAGTGCCTTCAATGCATCATGATCTGCTTGAAGACTTTCAATTTTGTGCTTCAATTCTTCCAACGCCTCTGTCGTGGCTTGCAACTGTATCGTTAATCGGTCTTTGTCCTCCTTCTCTTCTTACAGGAGTGTCTTCAATTCAGAGTTGTCTGCTGCTTTTTTCTCATCAAATTTTTACAACATGACCACTTTCTCAGACATCCTAAGCATGGTATCATACATGTCTTCGACATCCTCCATTTCTCAACTCAGCAAACATTCAATGGTTCACGCTTGCAATCCAAATCAGCAAGACAACTGCTCCATTACCACTTGATCTGGGTAAATTCCCAATACCCTTTAAATGAAGACCTTTTGATTCGGCTGATGTGTTAGGATTACAATTTATCAAGGAATTAATGAACATAAATGAACATTTGCATGTTGTAAAGAAGAGGAACATAACAAACATTAGCAACATATGATATTGATAATGGATTTCGTCCAAGAGGGACTACGTCTCTAAGCCTTGGTGTTAAGATGGTGTAGGTCACTACATTAAGTGCTGGAAAAAGTGATGATGTAAATGGATGGCATTTTCTCTGCCATACAAGGAAAAATTCTCTCACACAGGAGTGGTTGGACCTCTCCATGGGATGTTCCTCTACAGGAACTCTCACTCCCAAAAATTATTCCTATGAGTATGAAAATAACTCACACATAATGACTATGATTATCCCGCCAACATGACAACAAAGGGATCTCAATAAAACATACATGTGACAATGAGTATCCCTCCAGCATGGAAGCAAAGGGATACCAAGCATAATAAAAATCCATGATAGAAATCACATCTCACATCAAGAACAAAAAAAGGGTCCCACATCAAACATCAACAAGGATCTATATAGCACAATGCGTCTCATAGCAAAGAACAAAGAAGTACACTAGCACACTACATATACCTCACATCCTGGAGCTATCTGAAGACAAGGATGATAAATTGCTGGATCAGAAATCACCATCACAATCGTGGCATTGAAATGTTTGAAATCAACTCCTCACTCCATGAATGCTAACACCTACACTCCACTTTGAAAAGTGGCTGAAAAATGGAATTATCAAATGGAAAATCTGAACACACCATCAGATTCATGGCGTCGAATAGTGAAAAATCAAAATAAATTTTTTCCCATTTGGAAACTAGCCAAATTTTCCCCTCCTGAAAGTTGGGCTTAATCATGGTTCTGCTCCCTGTTGTCTGGGCTCATGGTTCCAACTACAAATAAAAAATACTCCCTCAAAGTGTATGTGCACTCTGCTCCAGTCTGCGTGCATCTACGGATTGAATTTTTTAAATTATAAAATATTGGGCAGATTATCCAAATCTTCTCTGTTGGCACAATGGGAAAGTTGGAAACTGGTTAAGGAGAGTTCGGGGGATCAAATTCCACCCCTCCGTTTTGAGATATCGTTATAACATAACTGTAATAATAAATGGGTAGGCGAGTCTACTCCACCCGCCCTGAACCGACCCATACTTCGTTCACGTTCAAGGTCATAACCATTATTTTATTTTGGGTGGGCGGGTCCACTCCACGTGGCCCGACCCTACCCATTTCAACATATGTATGGTAAGTTCGGTGTGGCTCCGCGGGGGTGGCGGCGTTGACCACCCGCCCACAAATCCTTGAACGTATGTATTGGTGGTGCCTTGGAGTCTGGCGGGGGTCATGGCTCACTGGCCCGATAATACATATGGCCTGCCACCCACCTTTTTTAATTTTTTTTGTCTTTTAATGTAAAAAACACACCTTTTCGAAAATTTGGTTGTTGGGTGTTAGTGGTAAATTTATCTATCCCACAATTTCTCTTGAAATCCAGCCGGAGCTGGCCAAAATCTCGTGGCCGAAAAAAAGCGAAATTGTGCCTCCATTAAGCCTCCCACCTTATCAAGTCAACCCAGAACTTTTAGTGCTTCTAACTTTTGCATACGATCTTGGTTTGAGGAACTGTTCGCACCACTCCGATCAGGACAACGATATCTACGCTTTGGTCTTGGTTCGACAACTATTTGATCACTTTGATTTTTTAGCTTCCATAAGCCCTCTTTGTCCCGTGTGTGTCTCTAGAGATACCTGAATCACTATCTTAAAGGTTGTTTTAAAAATTTCATTGAGGTTGATTGGCATTTTATGGTAGTATGAATCTGAGTCTATGTTAATGAAAAACTTGGTTGCTTGAATCCAATCGAAGAAGTACATTGATTTGAGAAATAGGTTACCAATTTTTGATGTCTTGTTCAAGGGTCAATGGTTATTATAGAATCACCATGAACAAGGGCTTTCAAACCACCCCAAGAAGATGACCTAGGTTTGGATTATCACTTTTTTAATCAATTAAAGGGGGGAATTTTCTAAAGGGAAATCACGTTTGATGATTTCCAATGGCCCTTCTGTCATCATAAATAATAGGAGTCACATTCACCATAGGATTCAGGAGTACTTTTCCCTAGGAAAAATTCCAAACACTTCCACAATTGTTTTGAAAAGGGGCATCAGTGAAGGATATGAGAATTGTCTTCATTTATCAATTAGGCCCCTGTTGGGTTGTATCCATTAGGGGCACTTTCTTTTAACTCAATTTTCTCATGAGACTCTTGAATATGTAGGAATATGGATACATGTGTGCCTTAGAGGTTCTCGTGAAAATTATTTTTCTCTCTCATGTTGCAATAGAAGGTTGCCACCTAATCCAACACTTTGGAAGTCAAATTTGTTTATTGAAGACTTCTGTTTTTTTGGATATTCACTTCTTCTCAAAGGGATGTTTCATAACCCTACCTTACTGTAAATTCCCTTGATGGAATTTTTCATCTCTAAACGTCTACTTATACTCTGTTAGGAATTTCTCTCTCTGAAAAAAATTCTTTTGAAGGTTTCAATATGTGTATCTAATAAGTTTATAGGCTATTCAGTTTGATCATGCCATAATTTGATGATTGAAGAAGGGTTATCGGTTTCCAGTAGTGGGAGATATTTGTCCAATTCTATAGTAGTAGATCTTCTGTGAAATATGTTAATTGGTTTTCTGAACAGATGTCTTTATCTAATTTCTAATCATGTTTTATTTATTTTCTTTTGGAAATATTTCCTTGTGTTGATACAAATCTCACACAACAGATTGCAATTAACTTTCCTTGAACTAAAAACTAATCCTTTACTAGCTCAAAGTACATATAATTGCATAGTTAAATATGAAGATGACAACATATGTATGTACAAGAAATCATAGCAAAGATATGAAGTAAATGTTTTTCCAAGACAATCCAGCAACCATTCTCAACTTATTTAAAAGGAATATATAATAACTCCAATTTAGCTCTTAACTAATAATTTCCTTTCATCCAAAAGAAGGATGAATCATAGGTTGTTTACAATATGGTTTTGAGTAACCTGTGAGTCATATTTAGACTATAACTTGCAACTCCCACATTTTTTCCCCTAGATTCTGAGCTTCACACAGTTACATTTGAATATATAGAGGGTCTATCTATGAAAGAGGTGTTTTTTCAATCAGGATCACTTCTGGCTATGGTAACTTTTTCTAGTCATAATAAAATGCAATATGATTTACAATATGAATTTAAGGATTGTTATTGCTAGCTTCAAATAATCATTTTTAATTTGATCTAGCTCCAATTTACTTGGTATTCCTCTGATCCCCTATGTCAGTAATTTTATGTTTGTCTTAGTTGAACAAGTAAGATCTATGATTGCTTTGTAACTGCAGAGGAACAAATAGGAGATATTGCCCAAAAAATAGGAAGAGTTGTTCGACTTTTACATGGAGGTTTGGTACATGGTGATTTGACAACATCAAATATAATAATTCATTAATATTCCAATACATTTGGTATGAAGTTGTTTTGAATGAATCCTTTTTCCAATCATAATACATTGATTGGAAAAATCTTACCCTTGGCCAATTATAGGCTTTGTTTTTAATCCTAAACTATGAAAACTTTCTAATGCAATTACAAATTTTATTGGATTTTAACTATATGTAAATATTTTTGTTTGCAAACCACAAAGACATGGACAATTTGTTAATTCCTATTTTTATTGTATTTCTAAAAGAAAAGGTAAGTTTCCTTAGATCTGTTCAATATCAATGCATATACAAGTTGTCTTTAGTGGCTTGGAAATTCTTCTCAATTGATTTCATGTACACATCACATGATAATTTATCTTTTATTTTATTTTTATCATGTTAAAATATATTTTCAATATATTATGTTATAAAAAAATGAATATTTGACGTTTGTAAATTGTATTGTTTTTTAAACAGGTCCTGATCAACTTTGGCCTTAGTTTCACATCTACATTGCCAAAAGATAAGGTTGTAGATTTATATGTTTTAGAGAGTGCATTGTTGTCAATGCATTCTTCTAGAAGGAATATTGTAAGTTGGCATTGTTGTTAACTCTTAACTCTGACATACTCTTCTCTTTTAATGAGAATAATATATTGTTCTTATTTCTGTTATGACTTGGGGTAGCTTATTACTTACTGATATTTTATTCCACTGGATTGTAGATGGAAAGAGTACTTGCTTCTTATAGAAAATCATCAAAGAAATAGTAAAAAATGTTGAATAAACTAGGTCAAGGTAAATCTAAGTTCCTCGAATTTGTTGCAATTGTATCTATTATTTTGTCAGCACACAATTTCTTATCCCGGTGAATGACCGTATTCATGAATTTATGTTTTCACTTGCCTTATTATTCCAAATTCAAATATTTGTGAGGTGGATTGTAATGGGTGACTATAAAATTTTCCTTGTTGTCTTTGTTATTGAAAATTTTTCATTTCTCATAATTGCAATTCAATACAGTTCCTAAAATTTGTTGCAATTGTATATATTATTTGGTTAGCATATGATTTCTTATCCCATTGAAATACTATATTAATAAACTTATGTTTTCACTTGCCTCCTTTTTCCAAATTCAAATATTTTTTAGGTGGATTGTTCTTTGTGACTATCAACTTGTCCTTGTTGTCTTTGGTATTGAAAACTTTTCATTTCTCATAATTGCAATTCAATAAAAAAAATCACTACAATAACTTACATTTTTGGGTCAATTTTGTAGTGCGTTTGCATATTAGAAAGCGTAAAATGGTGGGATAAGCATCATAAATTATTATGAATGTATATATTTTTGTAAACTATCAAGTCTCTAGTTGTTTTCTATCAAGATTAAATATGTTTAGATCTTGATTTCTTAATTTTTTGGTGTATTTGATTAAAATAAGATTTTGTCATAAACCTTGACGTGGTGGATACTTGCAGGACTCCGTTGAAGTATACTCATTTTCATTTTGCAAAAACATTGGATTTTAAGTGATATCATTATGTTATTTTAAGCATTTTATTTCTCTATGATAGTTCATATTGTTTGTAATTTCTTATGGACAGATAAAATATGGTTTCATTTCAGAATTTCGAACAACCTTGACATCTTGCATTATTGTAAATAAAAGACAAATACAAGATTTTAGTTCGGTTGTGGTTACCAATGCCTCTGAATATATGGCTAGATCAAAGCTAGAATGCCTCTGGTTTGAATCCTCACTAGATGAGTTGTGCTAGTCTTCGCTGATTGGTATGCACAAATAATATGTTGAAATGCACAATAGTGTATGTAACAATATGACCATTTATTCCAATGCTCCAATGCATGTTGTAACAACTGCAAACACTTTCCTAAGGGAAAATATGGTGACTCAACTATGATTTTATATTTACAATAAGTCTGTGTTCACATCTAACTATGTTTCTTACATTTTTTTTTTTTTATTGTGGTATTTTATGGTTTTGATTTTTTGTGTTACTAGGAATGGCTTAGTAGAGCCAAAAAAATGGAAAAATTCAGTTCTACGGCTAGCTTGGGAGTCATTCATACCAGTTCATCTTCAACAAAGTCGTTCTTTGATGACTCCTTATCTTATGAGAATGGTACTAGTGGAGGTGGAAGTCCCTTTTTTGAGGTTGGAGCCCTATATTCCTTGGGACTTATACATGAAAATCATGGATCAGGGATCAAGAAGTTTCTTTGTGAAAGCTTACCCAATGCAAATTTTGAAGTATCTCATTTCTTTGCAAATACACATTATTTTATAACAAAAAAAAATGATTCGCCCTATTTCTACCATCATGTTTTTTTCTCAAGGTAGCCATTATAGATGTGTGATGTAATTTCTATAGGTAATACAATAGTGCATGCTTGGATTTGGGATTGGTATTTTTAGGAACTGTCAATCAAGAAATTTATGAGGATATCAATAATATTCTATATTTAGATAGTGCAATTTTTGGGGAAGCTTCAAGTATTAGCGTGGGTCTCCTTATGGTTGGATTATAAGTGAAAAATATAGTGAAATTCTTGCATATGCATATGACACACAACATGAGAAGATTATCAAGTATTTAATTGTTTGTTATGTAAGAAATAACTCTACGTTTTTTACTTGAAGCTATTAAATTTTGTTATTTTTCCTCGGTCTAAATGGAATATATGATTCCAATTTAGAAATTACATGTTGGGGTTTGGCACTTGAAATATCCCTTACTATTTATGGAAGAGAATAGGAGGTAGACACACTTATTGCAAAAATGACACAAGATCAATATCCTATTCTGAAATATGGTGGAATGTATGCACTCACCCTTGCATACTATGGAACAACCAATAATAGGCTATATGGTGCCTTCTCCACTTTGTTGTCTCAGATGTCACTAATGATGTGAGAATAACTGCAGTGTTTCCCTCAGGTTTGTTTCATATTCTAAATCTGAGTAGGTTAATTTTCTTTCCATGTTCCTGATTCTGTACATCTCAACAAATTTGTCCTTTTCTGGTTAGACTCATAAGTGGGATTATTTTTTGATAAATATGTAGGCAACATTATTGCTATTTCTGTTTTCCTCTGTTGATTTGAAAATTTTCATTCTACTTTCATAGACACCACGGGTTGTATCTTTGCCTTCCTAGTCTTACAATCCACATGTTAGTTATGGAGAAGTTATAGCAGTGGGTGAAGCCTCTGACATCAGATGTAGTTTATTTTTTTTGTCAAGGAGATCTAATAACGATGGCTATGGCTCTTGTTCAAACAAATGAATCATGTGAACCGTGTATAGGTAACTTCAGGTATTAGGTCCCTGTACTTTAAAATGGCTTAGGATTACTTCATTGAAATTCAAATTTAAAAGAAAATATTTCCATCGCTTACTAATTTTTTTTCAAAATATTGGTATATACATTTATTTCAATTTTCACCATAATTAAATTTTTTCTTGATATTATTTCAGGCATCAACGGGAGAAAATAATTCTCTTTAAGCATGAGGATACCATGAGTAAGATGGGTGCAATTTTGGTTCTTGGTGTTTTAGATGCAGATGGCAGTAATTTAACCATTAAAGTATTTTCCATGTCTAAGAATGATAAAATGATTGTTTTTATTGGAATGGGAGTCTTCACATAGTTTTGTTATTTGTATCTGCTTATCTACCTTTTGAGCCTGTGTTTTGCTCCAACCTCTTTTATTGGGCTTAACTATGACTTGAATACCCCAAAGTTTGAATTTATATATTTATGAAAAACCTTAATTGTTTTAGTATCCTTACCCAATGGCACCTCCAAAAACCACATCAACTGCAAAGTTTCCAATATATGTTTTGTTAACATCAGTAAGGGCTAATTAGTTACTAAAAAGTGGAATGGAATTTTTTCACATACAATGTTCACATTAATGTTATGAAAAAAAAATTCAAAATTTCATTTTTGAAACTATTCTTTCTTAATTTATTTACTAATTATTTATTTGTTGCTCCATTTATCGGGGGCACACATAGTTAAAGAGAAAGAAAAAAAATTATTTATTCTACTTAAGCGCACTTTGTGTACTTGAATTTGACAGTAAATCTATGAAATGTTTCTAACAAGTTTATATACAGTAAACATCAAGGAAATGAATTATCCTTACCATGTTTAGGTATGTTATTACATGCTCAATTGCCTTGGGATATGAAAGTAACCTTGTGCTGCAAAGTATCAAAAATTTCTCTTCATTCTTGAAAGAGAGATAAAAGATTGATATACATTTTTATGTTAAATAGAAGTAGGTCACTACATAAATCTATTAATATATTTTTATTGCATAAATATGAGATTTAAATGGAAAAAATATTTAAATGATTGAAGGACATAATAGATATATACCATCTCTTGGAATGCGGGGAATTCTGCACACCATTGAATATGCACTCAACCCTAATTAGTTGGGGTCATCAATGGTAGGGAGGAAACATGTTCTTTCAAGTTTCGATGGAGATAGGATTCTATAATATTTTGATTATGAAAGGGTGGATAATCATAGGAAAAACCCATCATAGAATTGTGTTCTTGTCTTAAATTAGGGTTAGGGTTGGAGGTAAGAGTTTTGGGTTTTTTATTAGCTGGAAAGTACCTGAAATTGCAGTGTGAACGAAAGTTATACTTTTGAGGATGTATTTTTGGTGGAAAGGTAATGTTTGAAATAGTATTTCACTTTATAAAGTGGGTGTGGTGACAGTGAAAAAATTGGTAAAGAAAGGAGGCTGGCGAATTTATAGCAATCAAAGTAGGAGACCCACAACACAAAAAAAAGGGTATCGCCTCTTATTCAAATTCTGTATGTTGTCTCCCTCACTTGGGTTTTTATTGTTTCTTTGAATTCATGCCTACTGAAAAATTACTTGCATATGACTACGAAAAAGGTTAATATATGTGTTTGAGAGTTTCTTATTGCATTAATTTTTGTCACATGATGTAAGCTTACATTTTGATTATTAAGCTCAACAAAAATGCATTGGATGATTTATTTGGAAATTGATGATGAATATGAGAAACTGATCATCAGAATGAATCCTCCAAGGTTTGTAACTGATTCTACAAAAAAAAATTCAAACATTTACATAACTAGGACTCCAAAGCTGCACCTGTTTCTTGTTTGACGAATCATCTGCAAATATTTATGAGTAAGATCCACCGTATTTATGGATACATTTTTAGGAAAAAATTATATACCATGCAGTGAGCGTGCTTGACAAATATTTGAATATTATTTTATGAAAATATTATGAGTATTTGTACCATGCAATTAACATGCTTGAAAAATATATCATATTTTTTACACAAATATAAATTTACATCATGGTAAACATATGAATATCCCATTAAATATGACCTAAATATGATTCAAATAATCTCACCTTTAGCCTAAACATGTGGCAGAGTAATTTATGAGGTCTGAAGTTTTATTAGGCACTGTTTACTTGTTTTTTTTGGTTAGAAAAGGGTGTGCTCTTGGTTTTATGTGAATTTTAATTTATCATATGTACCATGTTGATAAATGATAAAAAATAGTGTGTGACATTTATCTTGCAGAAATTGATTTTGAATGAAAGGATACAAATTTTAACCAAACTAAAGTTCTCTTTGGTAAAGGTAGAGGAACATCTTAAAAAACTGCCTAATAATACACCATATACAGAGTTCGAACATAAGTAATATATGGTTTTTTATTTTGCAGATATGTTCTTTTTTTTACCTAAGATATCACAACAAGAAAATTATTGATATTGTAGAAATTTTTTGAGGACCTCATTGAGGTCATTTTTTCGGATGTCCCGCTTGATTAATACCTTCTCGTGATAGGAAGGATTTAAATATGAATTAATATGTTCCTAAAACAAATAAGATTCAAAATTTATAGATATAAAAGATTAAAATAATAATAATAATAATAATGCCTTCATTTGATTGTTACTTGACCCTGGTGTGGGTTGGTTATAGAAAATATGAATGGTAAAGGGACAAGGAGACAAAGAAAATCATGTCTTGGATATGATTCGTTTTCTATTGTAGATATTTCAAGGATATGAGCCATCTACAAAGGAATTTTTTTTAGTAAATATTCCAATATTTTTTTAATGTTGTGATACTGTCACCTCATGGTTATTTCGAGAAATCAAATGATTTAGGAATTCCAGACATGACATTGGTGTATAGGTAAACAAATTTTTTATAATTGCAATTTCCATTCCATGATATCATCTCCTTATTGTTTGATTGTATTATGAATGCTTATTTTGATTTTGTTTTGTATTTTAAATACGAAATTGAAAATACTTGGTATCTATCCATTTAAAAACACCCAAATCTTGAAGATGAAATTAGTATTACACGATATTGATTGAAATCGTTTTAGCAGTTTTGTGGTAAAATATTTTCATGACTATTAGAAAATTTTACTTTCATGTTGTTATTTGAGCACATGTTTTTTATATACTTGAACAAGTTGATGCATTGGATAATGAAATTTTGTTGGAAATAAAACAACAAGGATTAGACATCACACCTCAAATTATTTATTTTCACAGTTTATCTACTACTTGAGCATTTTAGCATGTAACGTAGTTGCCATGATTGTGCCTAAGCTTTCCATGAAGGTTCAATACTATGTTACTAGAGTTTTATTTTCAATGGTGATGTTTTATTTACATTTTTTATACTGGCCATCTGGCCACATAATGGGCACTATTGCCGAGCTGAAGAAAATGTGTTCTAGTTTCTTGGTTTTATGGAGAAAAATGACTTCAACATTGCTAATGTTGAGGTATGTCTTATAATAGTCTACCTTATTATATATTCTACTATTCACAATATTGCATGCCTTACACTCTACATTGTATCTTATTCTTCTTTTTAGAAAAGGAACTCAGTATTAATGGTAAGAAGAAGGAATTCAAGAAAGAGGACAATAATAACCCTTGAGTGACAAATAAAAAAAGAGAGAGAACAGAACCAATCTGGTGATACCCTTAGAGACAATATCCCGCATAAGACACAAATATAGAGACTAATGGTCAAGTCTTCAAAGTTGATGAATTCACCTGCAATGCTTTGGCAACACAATGATAATTTTTTGAAGTGATGAAACAATATTTTATATGTAAATTGTAGTCCAACCAATATTAAGATGGAAACTCATATTGTAATATTTGAAATTTCATATAATATAATTTATGTGGTTGAAATAATTTATAAATGAACTTGATATTGTTTAGTATTGTAATTAGCATATGTAACTTTTCATTTTCATATTATATGAACATGCACATTGTATGTCATTTTTTAAATTTAGTCACAAAATCATACTAATTAATTTACGTTGATTAATAAATAACACATAAAATCAATCTAAATCTACTAAACTAATAGTTTATATTGATTAATGAAGAATGCAAATAAAATGAATATACAGATAAATTAGTCGTTTATATAATGAATATCAAACTACCAAAAAAAGATAAATGACCACTGCAAATGATAAATTTGTGATTAAAAATGATGACTAAATTTTTCATATATAAAACTATTAGTAGCTAATCTACAATATCTTATAACACGACCAAAATTTAGTCATATTTCTTTGGTCATTAATTGGTTTTAAATGATGACTAAAATTTTCATATATATGATTGTTAGTAGCTAATTTACAGTATCTTATAACACGACTAACATTTTGATCATATTTATTTGGTCATTTCTTGGTTTTATCAAGTGATCATGTAGTAATATATTTTGTTGTATATTTGGTCAGTAATTGTGGCAACTAATGACTAAATCAATGACTAAATTAATGAAAAAAATTATGACTAAATATACTACTAGACGATAAAATTGAGACAACCAATTAATGACTAAACTAAAAACAACTAAAATTTGGTCGTGTTATAGGATACTGTAAATTAGTTACTATTGGTCGTCGAATGAAAAATGGTCATTTATGTGCAAATTTTAGTCTTTTTATTGTAATTAATTAGCTATTTTGTACTAGTGTAAAGCACTAGCTTCTTCATTTTGTTGCAAGCACCAAATTGTATCTTCATGGATTTTTTGCAAGAACCCACTTACATGAGGAACCATCCCCCAAGATATTTTCAGATATACACAAATTTGAAACCTCCAACTTCATTTTTTATAAGATCCAGCCCACACTCAAAAAGGAAATCTCTACTTATTGTGATTTGCATCCACTCTTCCTGAGTCCAGCTTTGTGTTCATAAAATTTACCCTCTAATATAGCACTCACTGTACCTCATTTTAGCTTTACATTCACCAACATGGCCTTTGTTTACTTCAACAAAAAACCCACCATTTTTCCTTTTGTTCTCGCTCCTCATAATCTTCACACAATCAACAACTCTTGGTTATTTTTCTGCTCGGTCTTTCTTGGCCTTTCACAACAGTGTACACACATCCGAAGCTCTCTACAAAACTCGCAAAAATGTAACTTTCCCCTGACCTATCACTCTACATTCCTGAGTTTTTTTCATTTTCTACATAGGGAATGATGTTAGCTATGTCATCTCATCAATCTTCCCAAGAGAGTACTCCAACATGGAATACCATTCTACTGTTACATCTAATTACTTAGTCAATGTAGCAGAATTAAATCACATAATGGGAACAGGCAATTGATCTGTATCGATAGCCTGAGTATGAGAAAAAATTAATTATCCACCATACACATTAAAGGTCTCCATTGCAAAATTATTAGGCTCTCCAAATATGATTGCACACTATCATATATTTTGATTACACAACATGGTTCTCCTCACTCATTAATTGAACTAGTGCATAAATGATATGATAATTATGGCATTAATTACTTTAGTCAATTCTCCCTTATTTATCTAATCATCATGGTCCTCGTTGTACTCAATAAGCAATATCTGTAGTAGGTATTGACTCCAACAATTCCTTTGGTGCGCTACTAAACTTGGTGAAGTCATTAAATGTTTCCAACCTATTCAAACCTTCTCCTCCAATCTATAGTGGAATCCTAAATATGGCATAAGTTCCAAGAATAACACATAGTGCTAAAGAGTTGTCAAAACATTCATGTTGACAAGTTTTAATCCCTTTTTGAACTCGCTATGACACTTTTTTACTATGATAATATCGAATTCCCTTGGTCACAAAACAAACAAAAACACCACATAATTGAAACTTGGGCATGCCCTTTGTGCTATATCCCCAAGGACTTAATCACCATGCACTATCCTTCCACACTTGTGGTCACATAACGTGCACAAAACCAACTCTAGGTTCTTCACCTTAGTGTTACACAACATTTGGTCACCATTAGGAAAATGACCACAAATCTAGATCTCTCACTATATGATGAACCCATTTTAATAATCCCCTACAAATATGGAAGAAAAAACATGTTGAGAATTAAAATAATATTAGATTACATTATGAAAAAACTCTAAGTGTAGTTATTATCATAGGTTTCTTATTAAAAAAATTATGTCAACTGATGTTGAATCATTGAAACCTATGAGCATTGTCGTACATTTTTTAATTAAGAGGTGTGAGAACCTTTCTACATTGGTAAAAATAAAATGTAAAATATAGAAGCCTTGTTTAGGAACCTTATCCCAACAACATGGACTCGAGCCCCTACCTATCCATTCCTTGTCTCAATATTGATGGATTCAATCCCACTCAAAATGGAGCCTATCTATCATTTTTGTAGATCTCATCCCATGGAAAATGGATCTCCAACCTCTTATCCTCACCTATAAATACAATGCAAATCAAAGGGGAATGGGTTTGATTTCTATGTACTTAATTTATTCCCTTATGATTTCCAATTGAGGTTCAAGACTTCAATGCCAATTAAGAATAGGAAATATTTGAGTGCAGGTTTATGACATAAAGGCCTGAGTTATAATCTCTCCCTATTATTTGTGAATACAATATATATTATTTTTCTCACATTATTTTCTTATTACTCGCATTCATTGTATCATATCTCCTTGATCTTCTGATTAGTAATTGTTTGAACTTATTCATCCCATGGGGGATTCACTCAATGAACCTCTAACATATCATGTGCAGTCATAGCATATTAAAAAAGACCCTTAATTTGAGTACATGTTGGTAAATGCCTTTAAAAATCAGATTATTTAACTCCCTACCTATGAAAATCAAATACACCTTCCCAATTTAAAAAGCCCATACTTTCACTATATATAGTAGGTATCCATTTTTTCATTAACAATTTTTATAACCCTTTATATTTTTTCATTAACTTTGAGCTCCATTTTTTATACATGCCAATATAAAAAAACCTTTACCCCCAATCTATATTTTATGTCATTTTTTCCTCATTATATATCCCTCAATATCAACCCACAAGCTATAGTGTTTCTCCCGCAGTGAAGCCCCCGTGATTCATCCATAATATGCTTTGATCCATTTGTTCATATATGTTATTGTAGCTTCCATTCTTCAAAGATTGAAGTGGAGCAGGAAATCAAGAAGGAAAAGGATTTAAGTGAATACCTATTTCATTAAATAAGTAATTCCCATTCAAACTTTACTAGAGAAAGATAGTATGCATTGTCTTCTTTGTTCCATATTTTAGCACATAGGAGGGGCGAGGTAGGGGAAGCTAAGTGCAGGGGTGGGGGAGTGTGCAGGTAAGGGGGAATGGGTGAGCGATGGGAGGGGTATCTTGGAGAGCGTAGGGAGTAAGACATGTGGAAAGGGAAGCGTGGTAAGGGGGAGGGGAGAGAGTCGTAGGAGAGGGGGTAAGGGCTAGCAGGGAGGGGGGTAAGTGCAAGCCAGCGGGTAGGGGATGGAGCAGGGCTGTAAGGGAGAGGTGAGGGGATTTTTTATGAGGGTGTGGCTGGGGAGAGTAAACGGAGAGGGCCGAAAGGCCAAGAGCTTGAGAGTGCTCAAAAAATTTTGTTTTTTTTTTTTTTTTTTAATATGTAAAACAACAAAGAGATGAGGGCAACAGAAAAAATTTTAAGCAGTGAAATACAGCAGCAGATTACAGAAATTGCCAATAAAACTCAGAAATTTTTCCAATAGTCGAGCAGCAGAGAATTGGACAAAATGCAAAAAAATTTCAGGAAATTTTAGCAGAAAAACCCATAGATTTGCATAAATTTTTCAATGAAAAACCCATAAATTTTTCTTTTAGAAACCCACTTTGATCAATTTTTCTAGTAGCTCTCCAATGCAGAAATTTAAAAGCAGCAATTGCAGAAAAAAATCAGAATTTAGAGAACCTTCAGATGCGCAGTGCTGCTCTTCTTCAAGGAGTTTTTTTTTTTTTTTTTTTTGTTAAACACCATGTTAAACATACACATGGTGTATGAGAAAGATAAACACACACACAAGAAGACACTCAACACAAAATGAATGATAAGAGTGTAGCTCTCTTATTTTTTCCATTATACATGATGTACATTTATAGTACAATGGTGTGACTCTTGGTTTCACATTCCAAGGTCACTTGGAATACATTGTTACTTTTCGCATTCCACACCTACCCATGGAGGATTAGGTGTTCCAACATTCCCCCCCTTAATCCGAAGGGGTATGTGTGAGTCCAAGAAATACAAATCTGTAAAGTATACATGGTAGCACTTGGGCTGAATCAACTCTCTGAAATGTTGGAAAAAAGAGGTGATTTAAGGATGACCACCAACACTGGAACAAAAAACTTGTTGTAGTTCCTGAAACTCTTCCAAAACTAGCAAGAAGCTGAAAGCTTCTGCTAGAGGAATTGTCCCTCATAAAAAAGGGAGACCTTCAACCTAAGAGAAGGGAGGTCTACTACCTGTGATGGTTTAAGGATGACCAAAAAATCTGGAATTCTTGAAGCATTTCCTGGAACTCAACCAAACCTGGCAAGAAGTTGAAGGCTTCTGCTAGAGGAAGTGCCCCTCATATATGAAAGGGAGACCTTCATCCTAAAAGAAGGGAGGTCTACAACCTGTGATGGTTTAAGGTTGTCCACCAACCAAAGATGATGGTTTAAGGTTGTCCACCAACCAAAGGCATGTTCATGGGCATCCGTGTCTCTAGCTACAACTATGAATCTGGAATGACGAATTGTGGCTCAGGCTCACTTAAACTGCTGTGTCTGTGGCTACAACTTTAAACATGGAATGAGAGATTGTGGCTCAGGCTCACTTGATCTGACGTCGAAGCTTGTACATGACCACCATTTCCCCCCCTGTCAGGGACAAGGTGAGATGATGGCGAAAACTCAACTACAAGTTTGCTCAATATCCGTGAACAAGTTCTAACATGTGTCATAAACATCTTCTTGGTTGTTGATGCCCATTGCCAAGAAGCGATCCATCCAAGATGAATCTTGGTTCTTGCAGGAGGCTTGTTTCTGAAGCATCTGTCTGAAAAATGGTTGTGCCGACCACATTGCTTGCATGGATGAAGATCAAAACAGTGATCTTCCATATGGCCAACTTGATCACAGTGTTGGCATTTTACAATCTGTTGTTGTTGTGGAAGTGTAGTAGGATCTGAAACAACTGCAGGTGAACTTTCATACAGGAATCCGACACTCTAAAATATGATGGGATTGGTGTAGTCTGGAATATGAAAGTACACATCCTTGTCATATCCAAGACCAATTCAGTGCTTGTTGTGGACA
Organism: Pinus albicaulis; assembly: GCA_034641835.2. Taxonomy (NCBI): domain Eukaryota; kingdom Viridiplantae; phylum Streptophyta; class Pinopsida; order Pinales; family Pinaceae; genus Pinus; species Pinus albicaulis. The sequence goes on along the minus strand of CM076575.1, from coordinate 755,838,120 downwards.
AGCTCTTCCCAAGGTCTGATGATGGGCTTGAGAAGTGCAGGTTAAACTGCTGCATCTGCATGTACATCTGCTCTAGTACAACGAACTAAATGGGAATCAACTGCAACTTTATCTTGTTTCTTCTGATGAGAGTCCTTCTCAATCTTCTAAACAGAAATAGGTTTAGAATGGTGACTCTTTTGCTGAAGTTCATCTTGTTGGAGCTGAGATTCCAACTGCAAAAACTCAATCTTTTATTGTGCATCTTGCAAACAACTTTGAATGTTATAAAGAGCATTCTTGCTAATTTTTATCATATCATCAACATTGGAATGAATGAGGTTATTCAACAACTCTAATGCCTCATTGATTTTAGCCATTTTTCAACAACTTAGGCTCAAAAAATGAAAGGGTGTCAGCATCAACCGAAAATGCACCCATTTACAATGTGATTCAACCTCCTCTCAAAAATTACAAATGACTCGAAAGAATTTACAACTATGGAAATCTCAAAGTACAAAATCTGCTCCTCAAATTATGGAGGACAATCAACAAATTTTCAACTCAAATATTGATTGCAACTTTGAATGAAGAAGCAATAAAATGTCAATTCAATACAATATTTCTGCAAAAATGTGCAGCAAAAATTACTTGTGCAAAAGGCCTTTAAGGCAGCTCAATTTTTTCTTCAAAGAGTTGTTTAACACCAAAAACAACTCAACTCAACTCAACAAAAGGAGGAGATATTCACAAGCTTGGATGCGTGACCCTGCTGCAGAATGCAATAGAGCTTAAGAGAAACTCCACAAATCAAAAATTTTGTGTGCCCAAACTATGAATGCCACTGTTGTTTTGAAAATGAGGACCAATTTGTCTTCAAATGTAAATCTCTTGCAGAAAATCACCCTTCTAACAATGCCACAAATCACAATGTGAATCTCACTTTTCTTCTTCTATGTGTATATTCCATGCCATTTCTTCAATTTTCTTCAATTTCCATTATTTACTTCCTCTCTCTGCTATTTTCTTCCTCTCTTCCTCTCTCTCTGTTGTGTATTTTTTTTTTTTAATTAATTTGGGATTAATTAAAAAATGGAAAGAGGGGGAATAAATTAAAAGGAATTTTTTTTTTAAATAAAACACTAAAGTTAAAAAATGGAGGGGGAAGGGGATTAATTAAAAGGGAGGGGGAATTTAAAAGGGAGTGGATTTAACTGTAACAAAAATTGAAAAATTTTAAAACAGGAAATCAAATGGTGGGAGGGGAGGGAAGGGTTTGCAAGTGTGAGCACAAGGATGAGGGGTCGAAGTGGAGATAGGGCAGAGAGTGCATGTATGGGAGAGTGGCCAAGCAAGGGGGTAACGCAGGTGGGAGGGGCATAAGAGTAGGCGGGGATGTGATCAAGGGGCGGGGCGGCTAGCAGGGAGGAGGGCCAAGTGCGTGGCTAGTAGGGTTAAGGGGTAGAGTGTAAGGGAGTGTAGGAGTGTATGAGCGTATGGAAGGGGGAGGGGGTAGAGTGTTGGGAGAGGGGGCATGTTTGGGTGAGTAGGGTAGTGGAAAGGGTGCCGTGAGATTACAGGTCAGGTGGAATGGGGAACGGGTGTGGAGATGCACAGAGGGCGTAGCTCAAGGTGAGGTGGGATGAGCGGCTTGTTAACAGCGAGGGTGGAGTGATGTGAGTTAAGGTGCATGGTGCAGCGAGGGCAGTGGGACGGCAGGTGGACAGGGGTAAGCGGGAGGCCGAAAGGCCAAACAAAATGGGAGAGGGTCATAGGTGAGTGCAGCACAGGTATGGGGAGCGGAGTATATGCAGAGAGGCGAGGAGTATGGGTGGGTTGTAGCGTAGGGCTGTGTGATGAGGCAGTGGGATGAGAGCAGATGGGTTGAGCGGGGTTCGAGGGGAGAAGGGGAGTGTAGCAGTGTAGGGAAAGGTAATAGTGCAGTGCGTAGGTGTTGGGGAAGAGGGGGGTCGTAAGGCCAATGATTACAAAAAAAAAATTATGTTTTTTTTTTTTTTTTTTGAAACAGCAGAGTACTGGAGTAGAACAAGTTCAGAAATTTCCAGAGAAGAAATGTACTTTTTTTTTCAGCAACAAAGGTGTAAAACGTTTAGGAAATTTAGTAGTAGTACACAATAGTTTACACAGCAGAGGTAAATTGGAGAATTTTGTAGAATTTAGAAAACTTGGAAATTTTCTGGAGAATGGCAGAATTTGAAATGCAGAAAATTTCGCCAGTAAAAACTCAAAAATTTTTCTAGGAAAAACCCAGAATTTTTCATAAACTCATTTTAAACACTTTTCCAACAACTCTCCAATGCAAAAATTAAAAGGCAGAAATTGCAGGAAGAAATCAAAATGAAAACATGCAGAATGCACAATGATGCTTTTCTTCAAAACTAATGTTGCTCTTCTTCAGAACCACTTTCCGAATGCGGCAAAATGTCTACTACAGAAAATGAGTGCTGCAAAAATTATCAGAATTCTTGCAGATATGCACAGGCCATAAACACAAATGGCTCACTCAAAGTTGAGCTGGTTATGAACGTATCAGCTCTGAGACCATGTTAAACACACACATGGTGCATGTGAAAGATAAACACACACACAACAAGACACTCAACACACAATGAATGATAAGCATGTAGCTCTCTTATTTTTTCCATTATACATGATGTACATTTATAGTACAATGGTGTGACTCTTGGTTTCACATTCCAAGGTCACTTGGACTCCATTGTGACTTTTCGCATTCCACACCTACCCATGGAGGATTAGGTGTTCCAATAGTAGGTCTAGGGAGCTTGGTCTTGTCAAGAAGAGTGATTTTTATGAAAAGCAAACTTGGCTACCATACTGGGGAACATTTATTTCTTTAGTGTCTTCCTTTTCCTTTTGTTACCATACAGTACCTCTAGTGATTGCATTTTGATTCTTAAACCTTTCTTTTTTGGACGTTTTGAGCATTTTTTTTCTTTGTGTATCATAGTTTCCGTACTCTTATTTTAGAAATGGAGCAAAAATTGTCACATTTTTATTGCATTTTAACTACGACACACTAGTGTGAACAATCTATCTACAAAAACCATAGTAAAGTGAAAATTTTAGGGTTTTTTCTTGCTAGTTCTGATTTTTTTTTCCTTGTGGTTTCCTGAATTTGTTTCCTATCTGAAAATTTCAAAATTAGCTTGAATTATCATGTTTAATTTCCTTTTTTTTAATTAGTTTATCTTTACATATTTAGTCTTTTGGAATTGATTATTTTTGTTGATCTATCAAAATATAGTTTCTTACTTCTAGAAATTGGTTGTATGAATCTGTGTTCTTTCAGTAATCTAATAAAATAATTCATCGTATCTATGGTAAATAATTTTAGATTATTTTCTCAAAAATATAGATTAATTTGAGCTTTATTGTTATTTTAGCTTGTTGTAAAAAAAAAATGTGTTTGTGAAAAGTTTCCATTTACATTCTTTTGATGTAATTAGTTTCTACTTAGTGATTGAATTATTTACCATACTCTTTTGCATTGGAATTACTTTGTCAAAGATCTATTTGTTGGAGTGTTTTTTGAAAATGTCTTTATTCCTTTCCATTAAATATTTTCTTTTCAAAAGAAGAAAAAAAACTTCTATTTTAGTTCATCAGTGAATCCTTTTTTAGCTTGGATTTTAAGGAGATCAAGAATTGTGTATTTTTCATTTTCTTTGATTTGCATTCAAAAAAAGTGTTCGTGTATCTTTCTTGGAATTTTACACTTGTTTCTTTGCTTGAACCCTCTCGCTCCTTACTATAGTTAGTATTCATTGAATGAAAGATTTTGGATTATCATATTTGTTCCATTAGCACTTGGGTTGTTGAAATATCATTTGTTTCATATTCATCACCCTTTGGAGTAAAAACAACCTAAAATAAATGTTAATAAAATATATTTTTATTTTTATTTTTCTAGGGCTCATTAAACCCGCATTACCTCAGTTGTAGGGCATTGGAATAATAGAGTGGCTTAATGTTCCAAAGTTGGAAAAAAACATCAATATCTTGTGGTAGGGATTAAATCTACTTATTACAGTTTGGCTATGGGAAGCTCCTATAACAAGGGATTCAAGCATGAGGTCATATCGGACCCAGTGAAGTAATTGACCTTGCTTCATTGGTTACGGCAGTTTCATTTGCATGTAATACAAATAGTGTCAAAATACACTTGGGGATCACTTGGGAGGAAATTCCCAAGCAGATAACGGTCCTTACAGTTTCCTACCATTGTGTCTATGTCCAACTATCGATTTCCCCCCAGGTTAAGTTATTGTACTTGGTAACCTTAGTGACCATAATATTAGGGATTTTACCCATGGTGGCAATTGGGGGAAAGTCGTTGATTTACATAGAACAAATTTTGGCTAGACTCACTCTGGCCTTCTTGGAGCTTCACAGGAGATGATATATGTGAATTTTGTTGCACCAGGTTGTGACTATTAAGTAGTTTTTCAACGTAACTGGTTCCACCCACTCTGTCTATAGCCACTTTTCACAATGTTGATCAATGTGACGTTGCATTAGATCTCCAACTATTCACTTTGATGTGAGAAGGTTGTTTACATCAATTTCATTCCTTAGATTTGTTACTTTTTATTATATTATTTATTTTTACTTTTTAGTGATACCTTAGAGGTAAATTATGAATTTTATTAATTTATATTGTTAAAAATCTTAATTAAAATTTTTTTTTAGTAGACCTTATGTTGAATCTGATGGCAATAGTTCCATAATTTTCCAATCGAGTAACTCCATTTAACGGCGATCCTAGTACTTTTCCTTGCTTTGGAAATTTTCTTCCTCCTTACATGGCTATGTTGTATCTTCTTGGATTCACGGTAGGTTTACTCATATGGTTGTTTTCAACCTCTTTGGTCCGAATTTAATATTCCTATTTAGAAAAATCAACAATATAGACACCAAAAATGAAATTTTCAGAAAAGTATGCTATAGAACTCAATAAGAGCCCATGGATCCATTATTTTATACATTATAGCAACCAAATATGAAATTATATCATAAACAAATCATTATAACTTTGTTAAAAAGGCCTCCCAAGCCTAGAACATCCCAAACACTGCAACCCCATGAATACTGCGACACATAAATTTTGAAGCAGGTAACAGTGCAGTTTAATGAGGGTGTATGCTACAGAAACAAATGGATCTGCTAATATATTACTCAAAAGAGCTAAAAAACTGAGATCTAGTCTCTTTTACACAATTCCAAGATAACCCGGCAAGGGTTTCTTAATAGACATGAGATACAAAAAGTATATACTATATATCTATGGCTGAATCATGCTATCTAACTGAAGCTCCGCATAAATATAGCTGAAAGGACAAATAAATGGCTATAGCTCCTCCTTACTAGCTCTCCGGGTGAAAGGTTGGTCCTTTCACTAGGAAACTAGCTCACAATTAGGGGTTTTGACCCTTCCACTGCAACACCATGAAAAATAACACAGTTCCTCAAGAATACTGCATTATGGTTGTAGGTGACTGCTTGGACTAATTCCGGATGGTGGAAATGAATCTCAAAATACTCCTCTCAGATTTCTTCAACAAGTCCTCCAAGGAAGAGTGAGAAATTCTCGCATGCGAATACCCTTGTACTAAATAGTACAACAAACCCATCTAAATAGTTGAATCATGTAATAAGTCATAAGACTCAAACATAAAAAATATTATGAATTCCCCATATGGCTAACATTCCCTCCATTATATACTTGATGAGCTTCCTCACCATGGGTCCCACCAATTTATGAGGTTACTTCCATGCAAAGACTCCTCTTCCAAAACTATGTTGTCTCCACTAGCTCCACTCTCTCATTTACAGCACTGTTTGATTTGGTCAACTTTGACTTATTCTCCATGCATTTTCTCCTTTCACACCCAACGTGGCTTTATTCTGACTATCTAAACTGATCCACATTCACACTAGGTTGTCTCTATTGATGATTCACTCCCTCCATACCAGCGTTGTTGACTTGGTCAACCTTGACCTTGTCCACATGCATTAGCCCTTGTTCACACATGAGGGTGCTTTATCCACCTATGAATATGCTCCCTTTTCATATTAAGAGGGATCTTATGCCTACTAAAGAGATTTATGGGCCTCCTTACCCATTTATTCATCCAACTAGATGTCAAGATAATAATTAATATTCCAATTAGCTACATGCTAATTTAGGAATATTACAATATTCCCCTCTCAAATTTTTCTTTTCCTCAATAAACTGCAAGGGTACTGCAAAATATCCAATGTATATGTCTCCTCCCAAACACACAAGTTAGCCTTTGGTAGATAAACCAAATAGTTTTCATTATGAAAAAGTGGGAGATATATGGAAAGGGTTATATGTTGTCCATTGGCCTCCTTAAGGCATAAGAGATGGTAAATTTTAGGTGCCCCAATCACAATCAGAAACTCCTATCTCCATTCTATCATTCAAACAAAATGAGACATCCTTGGTAGCTCATTGAAACAACCATCAATTCCCAGGTTTTGAAATGTATAGGGGCTACATGGCTGAAAATGAGAGATGATTTTTCTCAAATCACACTGTCTCTCTCTCCATTTATGATAGACAAGGAACTATTAATCTTTGGTTGCAATGATATGGTCATTAAGGAGCCAAAATGCACTTGGACTCTCATGACCCCATTCTTTGGTTCCAAGAATCACTCTTGCCCAATCCATCCTACATCTAGTGAATAGAGTATCATCACCATATGGGACCCAAAATAAAAATGAACTATGTCATGTAGCATGTTAGATGGTGATAATATTCCTTTAAGTGAAACAAGCATTGTTCTTCTTCTTGTTGTCTCAAAAAATGATGTGATAGGTGGCCATCCAGCCACTTACTTGCTGCCATAAGCTTCTCAAAAGCTTGAAAATATTAGAGGATATTAGGTGTTGGCTAAATATGATCCAAGAAAAACATATCTTGCCCAAAATCCTCTATAAAGTGATCATCCCCATCATTGAAAGTAGTCCCAAAAGGACCATGAAATCCACAAAGAGGTTTTCTCTATTGTGGAGCAATGTGCTGCAAATGCATGGTAAAGGAGTGCACACATATTTTTAGTTGATAAATAGACATCAAAACATAATATTTACCATATGTTGTAGACAAGTTGGTGAAGAGGTCTATAGATGAGCCTTCACGTATCTCCATCAAAAGGGGAAGTGATTGAAACAACCTTGCAAGGTGGTTTCTCTCCTCCTCATTCATCAAACAAGATACATATCTTCTTATATGTTGGTGCATATCTTCTTTGAGAATCTCCCAATATAATCCCTCCATGATGGTGTGATAAGACTCAATGAAGTCTACATGTCTTGAAAAGAGTGCTTCATAAGCTACATGTAGAATCTCCTTCTTGAGCTTGGAGTCTTTAGTCAAGTAGATCTGATCATGGAAATATATGACCCCATCAACCACTCTATACCTCCCATCCATCATTGTTCATCAAGAACCTTACATGTGAAGGGGTTCTTGTAATATTCCACCAATAGTTGGGACTCCCAATATGGATCTAGGCTTCCCAACAATGGAAGCATAGTTGAATTCTGAAATGAAGCACCTGTCACATCATAACTCTCCTCTTTGACATTATCAATGCCAAAGCCACATGTTGGAGTGTTTTTACTCAACTTTTTTTGCCTCCCTTGCAGTTGATCTTGCTCAAGACAAGATTGAAGTACATGGAAGTCAACCTCCTCTTGGAAGGCATTTCCCCTCTAAAACTTCCATAGTGTGGCCAATGCATACAAGCATGCCAATAGCCTCTTTTCATATTTATAAATCTTCCTCATGTGTGGAGGTATCATTTTCTGTTCCAAGGTTATGGAATAGCCTTTTGACACCATGCTCATGCTATCATAGTTTCTTGGATCATCCTTTTCCAGCGCAAATAGCTGAGTGGGAGAATTAGGGGAATTTTGAGGTCTAAAATGTGCATCCTAAGGAAATAATAAAATAATAGCTCAACAATTAAAATAATATTTATGAATTTTCAATTCACTTTTTGCACCACAATCCATGTAACCATAGTTAAATTCAAATCAAAAGTTGTACCAAAATAAAACTAATAAACAAATTGTATTGATGTCACTATAAATAAGAATGAGCTTTTCAAGAAAAATTAATTATCATTGAACAACTAATGCATTTGTCCTTTGTACTTAAATAACTTAAAATAAAATATAAACATAAATTTATAAATTCTTAATTATATTATATGCTATTAATTAAAATTTATATTATTTAAATTGTATAATAACATGCAATTAATATACTATATAAAAATAATATAATATAATATAATAAATGTATCGGGATATGCATTGTTTCTTTCAAGAAATATGGAATGGCAACAATATATTTTTATTCAAAAAGTGTGAAATGACATTTATTATGAGTACTTTACTTTGACTTTAAAATTACTTAGAGCACTACCATGGTTAACCATGAGTTTTTATCCACCATTAAGAATGTGACAAGTAAGTACCTTTAACTCAAGCAATGCCACCTCAACCATTAGGGATGATGTCATCCCCTAAAATGTGATTGGTTCTCATAAAGTGAATTTTGATTGTACATTTTCCTTAGGAGGCCCATTTTAGACCTCAAAATTCCCCTAATGATAGCAATGTCCATATCAGAAAACTTCCCACCCCTCCTTGGAACCCATCAAAGGTTCTAAGCGATGTGCTAGCTCCTCCCAAGGCTCCTTCCTTAGCCAAATATGTCAATGCTACACTATGTTGAGAGAACAATTTATTCATATTCCAATCAGGGGGTCTTCCTGGTGGAATGCCTCCATGTAATGAAACATCAAGGCCTAGAGCAGGATGTATATGTGTGTGGATTGATTTGTCCTTTTCCTCACTGCACAAATCCTCCTACCTCTTATGTGCATCAACCTTCTGAAATAGAGAGGGGTGTGTGCTCTCAATCATATGATGATGATCATCCTCCTTATCTTCTTCTTTAATATTCAATATATCACCATCTATCAATGATGGCACATGCTGCTCATGGAATGTGCTATGATCTCTGTATGTGAGATTCTTTGGAAGTGTTGTGTACATACAAGAACTCCTCTCATTGGAGAAAGCGCTCCATCTTCCTATTCATGAGGTGCTATATATGCTCCTGATGTGATAATGTTGTTACCTCCAGCCTTCTCTTTCTCTTTAACATCAATGGGAGTTGTCTTATCATCAATAAGAGGGTCCTCTTTTGGAAAAGAGATCTCCATGTCCTCTTTTCTAGGAGAGTGTTCTCTATGAAGTAGGGATCTTTCCTCTAACAAGGTATTCTGAAAAATTTTATCCCCCTCAATAGTTTTCTAAAATGGAGTTGGGCTTTTAGATCCTTCCAACCCATGCAAAGGTTTTATTTGTTTTGGCTTGGCTAGCTCCACCAAAGGTGTTTCTGAATGTTTTTCATCAAACCTTTCCACTACTCTCCTAGTGAACCTTGCATAGGTATATGTATTTTCATTTCTTAATGAAAAGGATTCAAATAACCACCAAGCATAAGCCTTACCTTCAAGATCCAGTGCTAATACTCTAGTGGCTTCATCTTCTGAAACTTGGTGCTGCTGCAAATAAGTATCAACCTCCTCCACCCAAGCCCTAGCTGATAATTTAGGTGACCTATCAAAAGTATAGAGGAAGAATCTACCCTTATCACGATTGCTAGGTCTTTTATCCTCCTTAATCTTGCAAAACCCTTGGAATTTTTTGTGATCTTTGAACCTATTATATTGAGATTCATACTCTTGCAAATAATCCCCAAGAGTCTCCTTCTTTGGCACATCCCCTTCCTCCATCTCACTTGCTATGATAATAGGACTGGTAGAGCATTGTAAATATAATGGTGTGGATGAATGCCAACACCCATAATATGAGGAACTGGAGCTTTCCTCATCTACAAATATTATTGAGGTAACTCCACGTATTTCCCTCCTCATTTCTTTGATGTCTTTGCTAATGCACTGCAGAGTTTGAAGAAGAAGTTTTGAGAACTCCTTCCCTCCTAATAATAAGGTTTTTCCTTGATCTCTTCTGAAAATATTCTCCTTCCTATGAGAAGCCTCCTTAGATGACATAATGACTGAAGTACATAGGCTGAGTCGAGATCAGAGCTCTGATACCTTTGTAATATTCCTATTTAGGAAAATCAGCAATATAGGCACCAAAAATGTAATTTTCAGAAAATTATGCTATTACAGTAAAGAATAGCCCATGGATCCATTATTTTATACATTATAGCAACCAAATGTGCAAGGATATCATAAACAAATCATTATAGCTTAGTTAAACAGGCCTCCCAAGCCCAAAACAACCCAAAAACACTGCAACTCCATGACTACTGCGACATAGAAATTCTGAAGCAAGTAACAACATATTTTAATGAGGTTTTGTGCTATATAAACAAATATATCTGCTGATATATTACTCAATTATCATGTTTCCATATGGATGCTATTCCCTCCATTATATACTTGATGAGCTTACTCACCATGGGTCCCACCCATTTATGACGTACTTCCATGCAAAGACTCCTCCTCCAAAACTATGCTATCTCCACTAGCTCAACTCTCTCATTTACAATGTTGTTTTATTTGGTCAACCTTGACTTAGTCTCCATGCATTTTCTCCTTTCACGCCCAAGGTGGTTTTGTTCTGACTATTTAAACTGATCCACATTCACACTGGGTTTTCTCTATTAATGATTAACTCCCTCCATACTAGCGCTATTGACTTGGTCAAACTTGACCTTGTCCACATGCATTAGCCCCTGTTCACACATGAGGGTGCTTTATCCATCTATGAATATGATCCCTTTTCACATTAAGAGGGATTTTATGCCTACTAAAGATATTTATGGGCCTCCTTACCCATTTATTCATATAACTAGATGTCAAGAGAAAAATTAATATTACAATTAGTTGCATGCTAATTTAGGAATATTACACTGAAGAACCAAAGTTGCTTCACTTCAACCACACCACCCTCATATTGACCCTTTACCTTCCTCAACCATTATGTATTCCTCCATTTCTCTGAATTAAGTCTCATGCTCATCAAAACATTTCTTGTCAATCAACCAAAGAATTAACTAATTACGTACCTTGCACACAACATGATTAGCTTTGTTGGCTTTTACATCAATTAAACAAGATAATCTCACTGTCAATTCATTACATTATTTGTAACATAAAAATGCCTCTAAATTTACTATCAAGAAACCCAAGAATTCTCTACAAACTCACTATCATAAAAAAATAATCTTTATTGCGAAGCTTCAGAAGGTATCTAATAGTCATAATAATAGTCAAAAAAACCTTTAAAAACAACAATAAATATAAATCATTCATATATATATATATATATATTCACAGAGATATTTGCATACTATAGACCCCTACAAACATAAGATGTGTCATGGCATTCACATTCCTATTTATGCAACTTATTTATACCTTATGCAAGCATATGGATATATCTCAATTGTGTGCTAAATGTTGAACACGTACCCTCATCAGATCTAGACAAATAAATATGCAAAATCCTCTACTTCAAAATGATCTCTCCAAACCATAAATAAATACACTCAATAGATAAGTAGATCTATAATAATTCCTCTCTGCTTCAACTCCCTACTCTCAAAGAATTCTCCTCCACATGATTTCATGCATTCTAGTTCAAAATAAACCAAAGAATGAAATTATCTATCCACACCTTGACTTCTTCCATTTTCTCCTCTATTGATAAAATTTGATCCTCCAAATACCTTAGGAAAATACTAAGGTTTTATTTTACTAAATGTTTGACTAAATCAATCTATCCCTGCACGCATGGATTCAATAGGTGAAACCTTGGTTTTTATTTTATTTTTGCAACCTACAAGCATGACCGCACACAAAGTACATGAAATTTTCAGCTAATCATGTTATTAAAATGGTCATTTTTCCATTGAAGGTGTACAATCACCCTAATGAGACTTCCTCAGTGCGTCTGGGGCATAATTCCAGATCTTGGAGGCACACTTCGTCATATTTTATAATTCATGTTCAATCCTTTGTAATCTTTGTAACACCTTAGCATACCTCTGCAGACTCGCAAAAATCCTCATTCAACCTTCTACAACCTCTTTTTGTACTCTACACTTAATTCCTACACTAGAATTTTACACATAAATTCATGGACAGGTTGACACATTAATCAATCCAATTAGTCATATTGAGACATCAACATCCAAATCAAACATCTAGGTTGACATCAAGGCCAACACATTAGCCATATTTCCAATATATTTATGTGTAGAAAATGGTTTTTTGTATGCATAGACTCTAAAGGATCTTGTGCATCATAAATGAATTGTGCTTTATGATTTATCTATTCATCCAATTTCATACTCAAAGATAAAAATTTTAAAACTCTGACCTAAGATCTTTATCGATAGATTGGTTTTGATAATTGAGCTTAGATGTATATGGATTGATTTCTCTTATGAATATTTTTTTTGGATAAAGGAGGGTTCTATAATAGATACTAGAGACTTAGTGATTTGTGTTGAACATATACTAGATTGATTGTAGGTGTATCCTTAGTGTATGTGCACTTTGATCTCACAATGAAAGTATATTGAATGAGTATTTAAGCTAAAATGAGTATTCAATGTAGACAAGGTGTTTGAACAGAGGTTAGATACAAATATATATATGCTACTACTTGTCATTTAATACTACTCTAGACTCTGTTATTGACAGTGATATTGCAAGTGTTGAAGTGTGGGAGATATTGTTCAATTTATTTTTATGCAGTGAATAGATCAAAGGTACTTGCGGTATTTCTATTCACTAACTGATGCCCTTACAATGATGATCGATGTACATAGGTCATTAAATGTTGTAGGTCTCTGAAGACATTTTGAAGAAGGATTTTTCAAAATAGCAAGGTCTATTTTTATGTCATATGCATAATAATGAACCCATGGTTGTAATATATCTCTCTTATGATTGTGTATGAAGATAAGTGTAGCATATAATTTTTCTTGAATTCTTGGTGGATATTAAAATTGTTCACAAAGAAACTATCCTAGCTTGATTAGAGTTTAATATTCCTATATATTGCATACAATACATAGATTAGAATATGGTGATGGATGAAAGGACTAGTCGTATGTTTGCAGAGGTTGTATGAAGAAATAGTTGTTTTATTGCTTATAAGATTGTTTGTTGATTTCTAATGTACCTTGTAAAATATATGGTATCAATGAAGTGTTGATGATTGGTAGTGATAAGAAATTTAAATTAATATATTTCTTGCTCACATTGTAGGTCCAGTGACCTACCAGTTCATTTTTATTTGTAGGTGTTCCCAATTTCAAACATTATGAAAAGTGGATCATTAGGAGTTAGAGGGAGTGGGTACTTCCTTCCAGTAGCATCTAGAAAACTTAGTGAAGGTTGGATCTTTCAGAATGTAGGATCCTACACAATGGAAAAAACCCACACCAATGCAAAATTTTAAATAATTTTTGTTTAATAATAAGAATAAAAATAAAACACAACAACAATGGTTTTATCCCACATTGGGTTTCCACCTGTGTACCTCTGTAATTATTATGTGTTGTATTTTTATGGTTTACTTAGTTTTTTCTTCTCGTAATAATTGTTCTTAAAATTCAAGATAACTTCAAATAAAAGGAATAAAAGTTTAAATGTCATATTGGGCATAAAATATTGATTCACCCCCCCCCCCAATATTTTCCTAAAAATTGGTATCAGACAAGGTCCTTCAAAAGAAGCTTGATCGCTTGAAGGGAGATCCAACATAATGAGCAGTTAGGATGGAATTTTTTGTACCAAGACACCCTTATTGAACGGAACTAACTTCATATTTTGTAACGTTAAAATGAGATCATATTTGATGTCACTAGGAGCTTATGTTTTGGAAACTATTGAAGGTGGACATCAATATCCAAACTCCATTCGCACAAATGATGCAGGAAATATTTAGTATGAGAACAATGCAAAGGAATTAATTTCTATCTTGGGAGGATTAACAAAATCCGAATTTGTGAAAGTTATGCAGCTGAACATAAAAAGGAAAATATGGGATAAGGATATCTAAAGCTATGAAGGTGACACTAGGAAAAAATTTCCAAACTTCAATCATATAGAATTCGGTATCAATTGCTTAGAATGCATGATAATGAAATAATTGAAAACAAATTTATTATATTAGAATAATTCATTAACACTATGAAAGGGTTTGGGGCAAAGATAGAGGATTCTACTATTACTTAAAATATTTTAAAATCACTAACCCCAATGTTCGATGCCAAAATTTCTACCATTGAAGAAATGAAGGACTTGAGCAGTCTTACTTTAGTACGAATTCACAGAATTTTAACTTCCTATGAGATGAGAATAAAAGTTAATACATCAAATATTAGAGAAGATGACTCCAAAGCCACAGGTATAGGGAAACAAAAGCGAGAACCAAATTATTCCAACTATGCTTCAGATGAAGAAGAACTGAAATTTTTTGAAAGTTACAAGTGGGAATTGGTAAATTCAAAGGTAAACTTCCCTTTGAATGTTTCTCTTGTGGAAGAGTAGGTCACTATGATGCTCAATTCCCTTATAATGAAAATCTTGATAATAAGGAAAAAGGAAAGAATGTCTCCAAGAAAAATGTAAAAAGAAGTTTCACTAAGAAGAAAAACTTGTATACTCATAAGGATGGTGAATGTTCTTATGATGATGAGGATGATGATTTAGACACTAATAAATAATACAAATTACTTATGCCCTTTCAATTTAATTTTATTTTTATAAATATGATTATTTAATGGATGTACTAAAGGACATTTATTGACTGTAATCATAAACAAGAATCAAGAAAAAAAATCAATATGCATAAAGAGAATAACTTAGTTCAAAAAATAACTTAGCTAAAAATATGCCTAGAAGAGGCTAAATTAGAAGAGGAACCATTAATGAAACAACTCCAATAAAAGGAAAAACATAGTGAGAATCTCAAGTTTGAAATTGTTGTATTGAGAAATGAGCTTGAGAAAAAAAAAAGGCCGAGTTGAATCTAAATCTTGAATTTGAAAAATAATTTGAAACATTAGAAGAAATTATTAAAGTTCAACATTAAACATTAATCAAGATAGGCCTGGGATATAATTAAAATCAAAATGAAGCATCAAAACATATAATATATTCTAAATAAATTACTAAGAGCTATGTCAATGTTGTAAAAGGAAACAATTATAATGACAACAATACTCAGCAAAAGAAGGAAGGATCAAGATGTATTTAGTTAAGGAAACATAGAACACATTAGGGGATTTTTGAGGTCTAAAATGGGCCTCCTAAGGAAATTATAAAATAATATTGGAACTAATAAAATGAGATTTGATTACATAATCAAATTTTAGAGGGAAGAAAGAAAAAACTACTTTTTCAACTCATATTTTCAACTTATATCTTTTTACTCAAATTTTGAGTGGGAGTATTCATTGGATGAAAAATTTAATTCCTCATCCAAGGAGTACCCATGTTGCACACTTTTTATAGGTCCTGCTACAGAAAAATTTAGAAATACATGAAAAAATGTGATTGTAATCACGTTTTTTTATGTATTTCTCATGTCTCCTGTAGCAGGGTCCATCGAAAGTATGAAACATGGGTACTCCTTGGATGAGAGTTAAATTTTGCATCCAACGAGTACTTCCGCTCTAAATTTGAGTAAAAAAATTGGGAGATAAGTTGAAAATATGAGTCAAAAAGTAGTTTTATTATTTTATTATTTTTTAATATTTTTACCCTTTTACTTGAAAAATGGTGAATCATCCCCCATGGTTGACATCATCATCTTGAATCCTATTGGTTCTTATAAATTTTTTTTTTTTTGTATATTTTTCTTAGGAGGCCCATTTTAGACCTCAAATTTCCCCTAATGTAAATATCTCTTTCCATGATCAAAGGCAAATATATTCAAGAAGGTCCTTCATCCCAAGTATTCTTACTTCAATGGTCAATGCTTTACTTGTCATAATTTTGGTCACAAGGTTATTCATTGTACATCCTATGAAACTATAAATACTAGAGAAGAAAGAAATCAATATAATTTTAACAAGTCGAGGAAGTTTTACAACAATGATTGATCTCATTTTTTGAATGAATTTGAATGTATTATTTGAAATAATTTTTTGCATGAAAAAACTAAATTAAAAGTCAAGATGATTCCATCTTATCAACATGAGCAGAGATCAAAACATTCCAAAATCTGGAAGAGAAAGACTACTTCTAAAAAATATGGTTTAGCCCTATATGTGAGAGATAAAGGGAATATGTGGTACAGTGACAACGTTTTCTCAAAACATATGATAGATGAAAAACATGAGTTTGATTATTTTAATTAAATTAATAAATAAAATAATGTCTCTCTTGGTAACAATTCATCAGACATCAAAGGAAAATGATATGTGATGTTAAAAGAAAATACCAAAGATGATAACGTATCATTTGTTGATGGATTATAGCATAACTTGTTGATTTTTAGACAAATGTGCAGATGGGTGCATGAAGTTGTTTTCAGATCTAAAAATTTCTTAGTCAAAAAATTTGGCACAGGTAAAACCATAATCAAAGGAACCATAACACCAGACAACGTATACATTTTAGAAGGTGATAATGTACATTGATTTTTGAGAAAAAGGTAAGAATTTTGGCTTTGGCACAAAATATCGGGACACATAAATTTCAATTAGTTATGCAAACTAAGAAAGAAGGGATTTTTTTGTGGCATGCCACACATCATACCACCTGAAAACAACATCTATAAATCTTGTCAATTTGGTAAGAAAAAAATAGTTCAATTCAAGGCTAAAGGATGTACTTCAGGTAAACCTCTTGAACTAATTCATAAAAATTTATGTGGACCGATGAGGAAGATGTCTCCTCGTGGTGAGAAATATTTCATGTTATTAATTTATGATTTCACCAGAATGTGTTGGGTTAGCTTACTGAAGTTTAAATATGAATCCTTTGAGAAGTTTAAAATATTAAAGGCTATTGTGGAAAATGAAATGGAATTGAAAATAAAATGTCTTAAGTCTGATAGAAGAGGGGAGTTCATATTAGATGATTTCTTCAATTTATTTCAGAAACATGGTATTAAAAGTCAATTATTTATAGCTAAAACTTCTAAACAAAATGGAGTAGCAGAGAGAATGAATAGGACAGTTCAATAGATGGCATGTGCTAAACTTGATGAATTTGGAGTATCCCAACCTTTTCGGTAGAAGAAGCATAAACAACAGTTGATATCCTCAACAAGGCCCATGTATGAGTCAATAGTGACAAACACCTCATGAGCTATAGTATTGAAAACCTGCAACTATTAAATACTTTAAAATATTTGGAAGAAAAATTTTAATCAAAATAAATGATGACAAACTCAACAAATTTGAATTCAAAGCTGATGAAGTATTTTTTCTTAGATACTCTTCTAGAAGTAAAGGGTGAAAATATTATAATAAAAGGCTTCAAACTATTATTGAATGTGCATATGTAGTATTGGATGAAGGATATATAGCTACCTTAAGAGAGATACAATCAGATGATGAAAAAATCCTCACTAAGGTAAAAATTTGTAAGTGAAGAAGAAAGAGAAGCATCAGGAGAGGAAAATCAAACTGCAAGAAATATTCCATCTAGGTATGTACAAAAAAATCCATCCTAAATCCCAAATTCTAGGTGATAAATAGGTTGGAATACAAACTAGAAGAACATTTGTTGGATAATCTAATCACTTATCTTGATTATATACTATTGAACCTCAAAATGTGAATCAAGAAATAAAATATGAATGTTGTATTAAGGAAATGAACGGATAACTTAATCAAATAGAAAAAAAACATACATGGGAACTGGTTCCAAGGGATCAAAACAAAAATATAAGTGGGACTATATGTAATATTCCTAAATTAGCACATAGCTAATTGGAATATTAAATTTTGATTTTTCTCTTAGATAGAGGAATAAGAGGTTATGGAGACCCATAAATCTCCTTAGTAGCAATAAAAGACACTCCTTGTGTGAATGGAGGTCATCTAAAAGCTAGATTGAAGACCCTTAGGTGTGAAAAGGGGATGGTGCATGAAGACTGGGTCAACTTTGACCAAATCAAATAACGTTGTTATGGAGAAGTGGCATTCATGGTGGGACAACGCAGTTTTGGGGGGATATTGATGGCATGGAGGTAGTGACCTAATTGAGTGGGGCCAAGGGTGAGGAAGCTCATAACTTATATAAGGAAGAGGATGAAAACCATAAGGGGTTATGTTTTGGATTATTATTTTGGTATGGTCTATTTAGACTTGTTTCTCTCTTCAGTTGTTTAGCTAAGATTGTAGTGTTGTTTAGCACAGGGTGTTTCCGTGCGGGAATCCCACCTCTTTCCTTGAGAGGCCTCTTGGAAGGGTATTTCACTACATGTTCCACTATCTGGCATCATGCCAAGCTACATCTTTGTTGTACGGTGAAGTTTCTGCAGATTATTTTGTTATGTTGCAGGGTGCAGCTGTGGAGAGGTTATTTGGGTCACTTCCTTGCTTGATTTTAGTTGGGGGAAATTTTTCTTCCATTTAGAGACCAAAAAAGAGGACCCCTGAGCCTTATTTCATCATCCAGCATTAGGCTAAGGTACTTCTATCACTTACATCACAATTTTCTAGAGGAATTGTGTTATTTCAATGTGCACTGGCAGTAGAGGGTTTGGAGCACTAGTTGGGGAAGATAGATTTTCAGTGAGGGGATTAGCCTCTCATTTGGAGAACATATAGGAGGATATTTTCATACATTTATAGATTATATCAGCCACCTTCTATCATTTATCCAGTTGTATATATTATTCAGCCCTAGGGCCATATTTGTATTTTCTGCATTTTGTGTATTTCAGGAAACCCTTCCTGGGTTATCTTGGAAATGTGCTTGGGTGCTTAGATCTTTATTCCCATTATTATTTGAGACATATAACTTCATATCCATGTATTTAAATTATTCAATAGTAGTTATATCTAATAAAACTTTGTTTTCATAGCCTTGGGTATTTGTTGTGTAGCAGTGTTCTTCATATTTCATGTACATGTTCTCTTGATGCTTTTTTTCCCAGCTTGAGTGGCTATTTCCTCCAGAACTTGTATACATTTTGCTGATATGATCTCAATGTGATGGCTATATGATATTCTTACATTTTATGTGTTGAATTACACTACTATTTCTAGTTTTATGCACTATATTCCTTCTTTTCCCATTTGGGAATATTACACTAAATGGTTGTTTAAGAAAAAACTAAACGAAAATGGAGTAGTCAGAAACAAATAATGACTTTTTTGAAAATGTTATGATCAACATGAAGGAATAAATTTTGAAGAAAAATTTGTTGCTATAGCTCAAATTGAAGCTACTAGAATGTTCCTTACATTTTCCAAATTTTGTAATTTTAAAGTATATCAAATGGATGTTAAATATGCACTTTTAAATGGCGATTTAGAAGAAGAAGCATATATTAAACAACTTGAAGGCTTCATAAGTGGCAATGATAAGAATATTGTTTTCAAACTTAATAAGGCATTGTATGGGCTAAACCATGCTCCTCGATCTTGGTATTATCATCTTGACAGGTATCTTTAGCAACAAGGGTTCAAGAAAGGTTTTGCCGAGAGTAATCTTTTATCAAAAAATAAATAAAGACAAAATCCTTGTAGTTGTGGTCTATGTTGATGACACCATATTTGGGAGAAATGTTAACTCAATGAGCGAAGGGTTTTCCTATCTCAAACTAAATATCGCAAGAATATCATGAAGAAATATGGACTAGAAGATTGTAAACTTGTATGCACACATATGGTAACAGGATGTAATCTCAGCCAAGATTATGACTACCCATTAGTTAATCAACTTGAATATAGGTCTATGATTGGCTTCTTAATTTATATTATAGGTACTAGACCAAACATCATGCATGAAGTTGGCATAGTTGGACAACCCCAAGAAAAATATAAAAATACACATCTCAAATTTGTCAAAAGAATATTCAAGTACCTGCAGGGTACTCCAGATCTAGGACTATGATATCCTAAGAACATATATTTTTCTTTTCAATCCTATGTTAATTTTAGATTGGGTTGGTAGTATTGATGATCACAAAAGTGCAACTAGAGGAGCCTTCTTCTTGGGACAACGATTAGTCTCTTGGTTCAGCAAGAAACAGAGTTGATCTAGGGGATTAAATATATGCTCAAAAATCAAATTTCACAAAATATCCCTAACCTAGTTCCAAATCGTATATCTCATCGTTTGGATTCCAACGACACTTGAATTTCCTCAATCTGACATCGTATGAGGAAGTTATCGTGTTCTGAAGTTTTGGGAAAACAAAAAAAATTCAAAGCGTAGTGTTAACTAAGTAAGTACTTATGCCACAAGGAAATCCATACGGTTGTGTGGTGTTGACATTAATAGGATGACTAGGCTATACATATTGATAAGTGGGCCAATCCCATGAGGACAAGTGGAGAATGGCTATTTGTAGATGGGATTGTATTTAGGAAAATCATAGGCCACCACATGGGCCAATCAGAGGGTGCTACATGGTCCTATGAGAGGACACCAGGAGGCATCATGAATCACACCAAAATTTTGTTAATAAAGTGAAGGGCTCCACGAAATTCAACCCCATGACCTCCATGATAAAAACCTCCCACTCGACTGATTGGGCTACAATGTTTCTTTTTAATGTATGGGGGACATTTTATATTTATTACGCATTTATCTATAGGTTGGAGGAATGGGCGGGTCAGCAAGCGCACATAACTGGACCAGCTAATGGTCATTGGCATGTAACATGGGACCATTAGCAAATGAATTGGGGGCAGGGAGTGCGGTACCCTGCCCACACCTAAGGCCTAAAGCCTCGTGGCTATGTGGATCATATGACTATTGGAGGGAGGTTGGAATCGACACATGGCCTATGGCCCGTGACCCATGGTCACATATAATGCACAAAACTAGGAGCGTTGGTTATGGGCATGGCTTCAACCGATGTTTTTTTATTTTTTTAATCTTCTAATATTTTATAACAAAACAACATAACCCATGGTGTTAGGTGTCGATTGAACTTGTGACCTCTTCTAAGCCACTTCAGCACAGTTTAATTTAATCTTTCTTGTAGGCCCAATTCAAATTAGCAATCACATAAACATGAAAGTAAATGTTGATAGAACATAATAATAGATCAACAGAAGACAAGCCAATATAACAAATCATAATTTGCAATTCTTCTTGTCCAACAAAGATAGGGAGAAATGTTTTTTACAACACTCAACAAGATGCCCTAGCCAAAAAAGAATTTTTCTGGTCAAACTAGCTCTTCCAACCTCCGGGAGGTTCAGTCAAACACATACAAGGTCATCCTTCCTTTAGTGTCACGCACACCTCAAAATTCATCTCCCAAAACATTCAACGCAAGTCAAACTTTAGTCAATGATGTGGTCAATGGTTGTCAATGTTGTGGTCAAGGAGTTGTAGTCAAAGTCAACGTTAAGCCTCAATTTTTTTTCCCTCTAATGTAGCCTCCAAGAATTGGAATTTCTGTAGTGAAGTCAGACTCAAAATTTGAGGATTGAACCAAAGTTAATGCTAGTCAATGATGTACATAAAGCCCTAAAACAAGTCTGAAGATTTCTGGCATCTAGATTTACACATGTGAAGGAGAGAAGCCTCTTCTAGGTTGTGCAAACCAATCAGATGATGAGGAATGATGTGATGAGATGATGAGAAAATGAGCATCAAGTCTCTCCAGTTTATATACATCAATGAGGGTGTGTGACACATATTTTGGGACTTGTGAGCCTACATTAAAAATCTAGCCGACCTTGACAAATTGCACATGTGTAGAAATAAATTCAAAATATAAGTTCTGCTCATCCAAAAAATATGATATTTAGATCAATATTGCACCTCTATGAAAGAGGAATCCAACAAAAATATCATCATCATCATATGAGCAATGAAACATGGAGTTTGGACCTAGTTGCCCAAAATTAACATCCCTCTCAACTAGGGAGAACTCCATCTGTCCACTTGTGCCATCCTGTCATACAGTACGATAGTGTACTATCATATATCATCCTTCACTCTTGTGTCATCCTGTTGTAACATTATTTATGGGCTCTTCTTCAATCTAAGAACAACAAGAGTGAGTCACAAATACATCACACTTTACTGACCGAAATTTAGCTTAGAGGTTAAAACTTCAATGGGACTCAAGAGAGTCACAAATTGACCTGAATTCGGTTTAGAGGTAAGAACCTCATCAGAATTGATCCCAGATCAAGGTATTGGACATATCCCATCCTAGAAATAGAGAGTATGGCAATCCTCAATGCATCCATCGGTCATGCTATCTATCTTTATCCACATTTCCCATATCATTGGCCAAATGAGAGGTACTTCCTATGAGTCTGAAACTCCATGGGTAGGATGCATGCGGGGTATAGATCAAAGAGAGGGCGAACCATCTAAAGCACACCAACAAGGTTCGATGAACCACACCAACAAGGTTTGATGAAGAACACCAACAAGGTTCGAAGAACCTATCCCTATGGTTGCTTATAGCTCCAAGAAGTTATCCCCAAGCCCCCTGGAGCTACTAGATTTCATATTCCAACTCAAGCGAGACCTTCACAATAGGGTATGTCCATGATTCCAAGCTTCTCACTGAAGTTTTATAATTTTACCTTCCCTAGGGGCTTCGTGAGAATATTTTTGACCTTCTCATTAGTCCCACTGTGATCGAGCCTTATAGCGCCTCACTGTACCAAGTCCTAGAAAAAGTGGTACCTAATATAAATATACTTGGATCGATTGTGGAACACGAGATTCTCAGAAAGACAAATCCCACTCTGGTTATCGAAAATTATAATGGTGGTATCTATCGCATTTCCAAACAACTCACTAAAAATCTTTCTCAACCAAATAGATTCACAATAGGCCATACTTGCTACAATGTATTTGGCCTTAGCAGTGCTCAAAGCAGCCAATTTCGACTTCCTGCTCATCCAAAAGATCAAAGAAAAACCAAGAGTGAAGCAACATCCAGATGTTCTCTTATGATCCACCACACTACCTTTCCAATCAACATCTACATATCCATGGAGTCTCATACTCCTGGAATTGTATCTCAGCCTATGTTTAATTGTGCCCCAAAGATATCTTAATAGATTCTTGGCACCAATCCAGTGAATGTGATGAGGTTCAACCATATATTGACTCAATGTGTTCATTGCGAAACATACGTCCGGATGTGAGTTCACTAAGAACATCAAGGCCCCTATGAGTTTTCGATATTCGGTTGGATTTTAAACTCTGGGCCAGCAGTGCTTCCACACAACTTCTTAAATTTGAGTTCCATCGGTCTCAACACAGACTTATAGTCCACCATTCCAAATCTCTCCAGTGGCTTCACAACATATTTTCCTTGAGAAAGGAAAATCTCACCTGGATTTTTCCACACCTCCAAGCCTAGGAAATATTTCATCAGTTCTAGGTCCTTCATCTCTAACTCAGAAGCTAGATCCATCTTACATTGATGAATGAGAGGGTCAGCACCTATCAGGAAGAGATCTTCCACATAGAGAACCAGAATGAGAGTCCTTTCCTTATCAACCTTAAAATAAATGTTTCGATCGGCATCACTTTGAGTGAAGCACAACTTCATCAAGTAGCTATCTATCCTCTCATACCAATCCTTAGGGTCTTCCTTCAACCTACATACATATGTGTCTCTATCTTGGACTTCGAACCCTAGATTTTTCTCCACATAAACATCTTCCTTGATTGAACCATGTAAAATGGAAGTCTTCACATCCATCTGATGGAGACTCCATCCTTGCATTGTAGCAAAGACAATGATTGATAAGATGGTGGTATAGCAGGCAAAAAGTGTGAATATATCACAATAACCTATGCCTTCCTTTTGAGAGAAGCCTTGGGAAAAAATAAATCTTTCCTTGTACTTTTCAGCACTTCCATAAGCTCCATGCTTGATCATGTAGAGCCATTTTGAGGTGAAAACAGATTTGTCCTTTGGTCTTAGGACCACATCCTAGAAATTTTTCTTCATAATAGACTCATATTCTTTGTGCATAACATCCTTTCCAACTTGATGCTTTAAAAATTCTTCAAATGTTCTAGGCTCATATTGTACAATAGTGCTCATGGCTGCTAAGTACCCTTGG
Source organism: Pinus albicaulis (assembly GCA_034641835.2). Taxonomy (NCBI): domain Eukaryota; kingdom Viridiplantae; phylum Streptophyta; class Pinopsida; order Pinales; family Pinaceae; genus Pinus; species Pinus albicaulis. The sequence continues at coordinate 755,813,759 of CM076575.1, read as the reverse complement.
TACCTATTTAGCTTCTTACTTTCCTATAATGTTCACCTTCGACAAATATGTCTCTCAGCATCTTCAAGAGTGTCTCTTAGCCATGAAGGTCTTCTTTTATTTAGAGAGGGTGGATCTATAGGATCCATCGAAACTTCAACATCGGGAATGGGTTCAACCTTCGATTCTTCCTGCCTTCTAGCTTCTTCTTCTTCTTATTTGTCTTCCTTTGAGATAAGAAGATTCCTAACTTTTTTGAGGGCACCGTCTTCATATAAGGTGACATCATGGAATATCTCCACTTCTATTTAACCAGACACATATATATTTTATATGCCTTAGAGTCTTCACTATAACCCACAAAAATTCGTTTCATCCCAAATCATCTATCTTGCTTCTCTTTTATTTTGGCACATGAAAATAAACGGGACTTCCAAAATCTCTAAAATGAGACACATTGGGCTTCTTACCAAAGAATACTTCTTCGGGAGTTTTGGAGTCCAATGCAGAATGTGGGCATCTATTTGGGACATACATAGCAGTTTTTTCATCTTCTCCCCATAGAAACTTTGGAAGACCTTGGTCATAAATCATGGCATGGGTAGCTTCCATAATCGTTATATTCTTCCTTTCAACAACACCATTTTTTGGTGGTCTCCCTCTTAATGCCAACTTCCCTACAATAGTCGATGAATTAATTTGAATCATACTCAGTCCCATTATCATTCCTCACAATTTTGATCCTCTTCCCTATTTTACTTTCAACCAATTCCTTGAAGGTATAGAGACACTTGAATGCTTCATCCTTCTTCTTCAAAAAATATATCCAAGTCTTGTGGGAGAATTCATCTATAAAAGTGATATAATATAAACATCCTCCTAAGGATGTTACGAGAAGCATACCAGATATATCAGAATGTATCAATTGAAAAATATCAGATGTATTCCTGAAACTTGAGGGGAATGGTCCCCTTTAATGATTTCCTTCGACACAACCCTAACATACACCTTCATGGTCACCTTTGAAATCGAGCATCCTTGTCACCACCTTACTTGCTTCAGGGAGGGATTTGAAATGAAGGTGTGCAAACCTATGGTGCCATAGCTCAGATTGAAGGGTTGTGTCACATGTCATATCCCCTAGCGAAATTCCTCCAAGTAGATAGATTTTATGAATTCTAAAACCAAGAGTGAACGCTTATTTGAATTTCCTCTTCCAAATGTGTAGCTTTCCATTGATGAATTCCACCTTGAATCCTTTGTATTTTATTGCTGAGATACACACTACATTCTTCTTCAATTCAAGTACGTACAACACATCTTGCAAGTGAAGGACTTGACCTTAATTTAGATGAAGCGTCACAATCCATGTCCCTTTCACGGGATAGGTGGCATTGTCTCCAAGTATAATTTCCAAAATAGTATCCTTTTCAATCAAATCAAAAAGGGCTTCCTTATATCTAGTGAAGCGCCTTGAGGCACCACTCTCAATCAACCAATTTTCTAAGTTGTCAGGATGAGATGTAGCAAAGAGGGTATATATAAGAATATATTCACTTTTCTTATTATCAGCAACATTGGATTCATCATACCTAGAATTCCTTGACCTCTTGAAAGGTTTCCCATTTCCACTTCGATCGGAGGGAGCCTTCCTCTTTCCTTTAAACCTATTGTTCCTTTGATTTTCATTCCCCCTGAAGTTTTTGTTGTCATTATCTCGAGGAAATTCCATTCTATTGGGGCACTCTCTTGCATATTGACCAAATTTGTTACAAGTGTAACATCTTCTTTTTCTTCCTTTGGGACTTGCTCTTCCATGGTTTTGATTTCTCATAACACCTTTTTTTCTCTTCTTTGCATGATCGGTGTAGGTAGTAGGTTCACCTCCATTCCCATTAGAGGGATGGTCTCTCTCCATCATCATTCCTCTTGAGTGCATCTCGTCAAAAATTCATCAAAATCAAGAATCGCAATATTATTAAGAATAGTAGTATTAAATACATATCAGTCATGGGGGAGTCCTCCAAGAGCAATGAGAATGATTTGTTGGTCACTACTACTTCTCCAATAGCTAAGAGATCATTCCTGATTTTTGTGAGCCTCACAAAATATGATTTAATGGATTTTTCTTTGCCCTTATTGATATTATTCAACTTGTTCTTAAAAAATATAACTTGATTAGCATTTCTAGCCTTGAACATGTTAACCAGCTTATCATACATCTTTTTATATGTTCCCTACTCAGAGATATAAACAACCAAGTGCTTATATATAGAATCCTTGATAATCATCTTTGCCTTGATTTTCCCTTTTCTATATTTTGTTTTTATGGCATTCGGTGCATTTGATGGAGGCTCATTTATCTTCCCCTACACATAATCCATGACTTCTTGATCTTCCAATACCAAATCTAATGACATATTTGAAGCATGATAATCAGACTTATCAGCCAGCTTATCATCAGAATTCAAACCCTTGTAGGTTGAGAAGGCCATTGGTCCTTGATAAGACAACTTCTTCGGTGATTTCTTTTCACACTAGCTTGGGCTTTGTCTTCACCTTATCTCTGATACCACGTTAATTTTAGACCATGGTATGTTCTATGCCTAATGCATTTTACTTCAATCTTTATTATAGGCCCAACTCAAATTAGAAATCATAGAAACATGAAATTAAATTTTGATATAACATAATAATAGAACTATAGAAGAAAAACCAATATAATAAATAAGAATTGTGATTCTTATTTCCTAGGAAATATAGAGAGAAATTTTCGTTGCAACAGTCAACAGGATGCCCTAGCCAGTAAAGACTTTTTTTGGTTAAACTAGCTCTTCCAACCTCCCATAGGTTCAGTCAAACAAATACAAGGTCAACCTTCCTTCAGTGTCACACACACCTCCAAAGTCATCTACCAAAATAGTCAACGCAAGTCAAAATTCAGTCAATGGTGGTCAACGTTACGGTCAAGGGATAGTGGTCAAAGTCAAAATTTAGCCTCGATTTTTGTGCTCTCTAATGCAGCCTCCGAAAATTAGAATTTTTGTAGTCAAATTAGAGTCAAAACTTGAGGTTTGACCCAAAATCAACACTGGTCAATGCTATGTAGAAAGCCCTAAAAATAGTTTGCATATTTCTAGCATCCAGATTCACACGTGAGAGGGAGAGAAGCCTCTTCTAGGTTGTATGAACCAATCAGATGATGAGGAATGATGTGATGAGATGATGAACAAATGAGCATCATGTCTCTCCAATTTATATCCATCAATTAGGGTGTGTGACACATCTTTTGGGGCTTGTGAGCCTACATTACAAATCTAACCGACCGTGACAAATTGTATGTGTGGAAAATAAATTCAAAATATAAGTTCTACTCATCCAAACAAGATGATATTTAGATCAATATTGCACCTCTTTTAAAGAGGAATCCAAAACAAATATCATCATCATCATATAAGCAATGAAACATGGAGTTTAGAACTAGTTGCCCAAAATTAACAAACTTTTGTTGAACAGTTAACACAACGAAGACTTTTTGTAGAGCAATTTGTAGACAAGTTTGGTAAAATGGTCATATTTTTCTCCTTTTTTAGCCTTTTTGGGGTTAAGAAGAGCCTAGAGAAGGGTTTTTGAGCATTCTAGACACAATGAAAGTGTTATTTTTGAATATTGATTCTTTTATGTTTATTTATTGAGAATTGTAGCATATAACGAAAATGTCACCACTGGAATTTGGACCCGGAGACATAGCTCGAGATGGGTGAACTCTATTATCAATTTTCTTGTGTTTGATGATGCATGTTTGTCCATTTTTAACAATCAAAATTATGTAAAAATTACTATGTTTTTGTACTTTTGCAACCACAATCCATTGCCTAAAAGGCTTGAACTAGCTTCAAATAATTTCATGAAACCTTCAATTTTTATTTTTGGATTAGTTTATTATCAGAGCACAGATTTTTTTAAGGTTTGACAGAATTTGCACAGTTTTTGAATGCTTACCAGGTCTAGATTGAGAAGAGGTGAAAGAGAACTTAAATAACCTAACCCTGAAATTGGGTCAAGGAGGACACAAATTCCACAGTTCATGGCACATGAATAAGGAAATGGACAATAAATGATGCATGAGGATGAGAGATATTTTATAAAAGATTTATTTAATATGACTGAGATGATGAAAGTGTTGTATAATGAGAGAAAAACACAGTTGCAAGGAGAATATTCTAATCAACCAAAAGGTGATGGTGGTAATGGGAGCAAGCCTCCTCCTCCTCCTCCTCCTTCACCCCCATCCTCACCTCCTTCTTCATATCCTTCTTCACATACATCTACTCCTCCTACATCTCCAAGAGGATATGGTAAATATCCTTTGCTTAATCTTGATGTCAAGTTTGAATTACCAATGTATAATGAAGAAGTAAATGCTTAAAAATTGAATTATTGAGCTCGTCAAAATGAATTTTATTGCAGGATTAAAAAAGAATGATGATGATTTCACAAATATCCAACTTGATTCTCTTCGCTTGGAAGGTGAAACTCTCATTTGGTGGGAGGATATAACTCAAGAATATTTGAAGAAAAGTGGTAAAATTATCTCTTCTTGGAATTATTTTATAATTTCATTAAGAAGGAAATTTTATCCATTAGCTTATATGCAAAAAAAAATAATGGATTGGAAAATTTTCAGACAAGCTAAATGTTAGAGTGTCCAAAGTTAAAAAGAATAATTTAGAAAAATATCATTAATATTGGGTGTTGATTTGACATCTCAAGATACTCTCCTTAAATATATAGGTGGATTGAATAGTTATTATGATACATACTATACCTATGTTTAATCCCACCAATCTAGATGAAGTATGTGTTCAGGCTACTCATTTAGAATCAAGATGCAAGAATGTTCCTCCCAAGTCAATCAAGAAACCTTATAAATCTAGAGACAAAGGAAAGGGAAAATTTAAAGGAAAAGGTAATAAGAATGCTACCTTCAAGAAAGAGGGAGAGAAAATTAACTGTAAAAAATTTCAAAATATGGCCAGGATGAATAGCAATGTTGGAAATTACATCCAAAATTGAGAACAAAGAAGTTCCATAACAAGTGGAAATAGAAGATTGCTACTACAACCCAACAAGAATGGTAAGCAAAGGAAAATTGTGTTGTGCGGGGTGAGGTCGGGCTATTTACATTCAGAATAGTAAGAAAAAGAAAAGTGTGCAGTGAAGGTCAAGTTGGGTGTATGCGTACAAAATGCGTGTAGCAAAGAAAAGCAATGAATGAGTTAGCCAAGTTGGGTTGGTTGTAAAATGCATGCAGAACAGTGGTTCTGCATTCAAAAGATCATGAACGAGTCAGGTGTTCTACGTGCAACAAAGAAGAAATGAATGGGCGCAACCAAAGAAGAAAATGCATGAAGGAGTGAATGAGCGGGTCGAGTCGTGAAAAATACACGTTCAAAATAGTGTTGGCAAATCAAATATTGTAGTGAGAGCAAGAGGGATATCACACAAACACAAAAGTCACAGAAAATTCGAAGTGAGATATGATGTCATGCATTGATGACATGGCAGTTGATGTGGCAAGTGACATGGCATCTGACATGGACCTGACCCCACAAATTGCAAATACATCTCGATGATGTGGTAGGTGACATGGCAGATGACGTGGAAGTTGACGTGGTAGTGACATGACACCCGAACGTGGACTTGAAGGCTTTATCAAATATCACAAGTTGCAAAGCTCAAAAGGGATATCAGTTATGTACCACATTTAAATGCAAAAATGCAAAGAGCGGTGAGGGGCCGAATGTGATATTCTTCAAAGCTAAAATCTAAATAATTTAAAGTCCGGTTGTGGAACCCAATCGTATATCGCACATTGCAAGAACAAAAGGGATAACACCCATGAACCACAGTGAAAGGTCAACTTTCCAAAGTGTGATAAAAGGATTCGAATGAGATGGATCTTCAAAGTTAATGACCAAAGCATTTCAAATCTGTACGTAAGGCCTTTTGTTAAGAAATCACATTGGAGGTGAGATAGGTGAATATAATGTAGAAGTACCAAGGAATGCTGAAATGTAATAAATGTATTGAACGTGATACAACTTATAACTACCATTTAACATATTTCAAATCTGGCAGTAAGTGGCTGTAGAAATTCCTGGACCAAAAAAGGAAAATGAAGGGACTTTTCTCGAGGAGATGGCACCATTTAGGGAGGATTTGGTGAAAAAGGAGCCATTCGACACTTTTGTTGATAGCAACCCACCAATTCCCAAAATAGTTGTGATGCCAATAGAAGAGGTTGTTATCAAGCAAGAATTTGTAGATAATTGAGCGAGACAGAGACCACCTCTCAAGGAGAGATATCATCTTCAATTCAAGGAAACTATGGAATTGAAAATGGAAATTCATCAGCTAAGGAAGAGGGTATCATGGCTAAAGAATAAGGTGAGGAAACACAAAGGAGAAGTTGTGAAGCCAAAGGTCGAGGTTGTCTCTACTGCTACATAGACCAACCCTATAGAATATATGTTCGAAGCTCAGGAATTTCTCCTATCTGTTGAAATCAAGAAATGGAAATTTGTCCTAACCTATCTCCAGCAAGGGACCATCACATTGAAAGGACACAGAGAGGGGATGAAGAGGGTCCGCGAGCAAGTAGCCCATACCATTACTGGGTATATAGATCATCTAAACAGAGAAATGCAGAATAAAGAGAAGCAAGGAAAAAAGATTGAAAGCTTAGAGGAGCAGGTGCTGATGGTGAAAGTTGAGAAGGAGGAAATGTTTACCTTAACACAATAGATAATGGCCCACCAACCTCCCACTCATAGTTGTGCCTTTTTTCTCCATGAAAATTTCATTTTCTTTTCCCTTGAGAACATTCATAGTGATATTATTCTGTTAGAAAATTATATATTACAAAGAAATGAAACACATAAAATATGCAGAAACACAAACATATAAAAAACATATAAAACCAGAGAGGCACAGCTATACGTGGTTCACCCAGTTTGGGCTACGTCCATCCCGAACAACCCTTCCTTAATTTCTATTATCCAGCAAAATGAATAGACACAACCTACAATAGATCCACTGTAACTGTAATATCCTTTCTTCTCTCACACAGTCTCCCTATTTTTTTCTCGCTATGATAATATACATACAATACATAGCCGCAATACAATACCCTCATAAAAAATGAGGGGTTGCTTTCTAGGGAAAAAAACCCCTAAATTAAACATAACTTCTACCATCAGATCATTCGCCTAATGAACGACCCAAATTGACTAGAAATTACAATACATTTACAAGGCAATTTTACATATGTTTTTAGCTTCAGGGGCAGTGTCCCTGAAACCCCCTGCCAGAGGGGGGCTCCATGTGCCAAACCGCCCCCCCCCCCCCCCCCTTGAACCCCCCAGGCAGCATTTATTTATGGGTGGCATTACCTCCCTGTTAAGAACAAGGGTCCAATGTTGTGATAAAAAATAAAGAAGATAATCAAGCTCCACACCCAACAATATCCCACTTGCAAACTAATTGTAGCAACTTCACCGCTGCTTCATTTGTTGGACAAGGAATCCACTTTAGACCTGATTGTTTCTCATCTTCATCATCATACTTGAATACTAGTTTAAACTAATCATAATCTAAGCTTCTCCCTGGTTACAACTTGTTTTATCATATCTGCAGGATTCTAGCTAGTGTGTACCTTTTCCAGCTTCAACTATCCATCTTCCAACAATGACTATATGAAATTGTACTTGAGTTGTATGTTTTTATTCATGGAATGAAATGTTGAGTTCTTTGGAAGATGAATGGCACTTTGGTTATCACTATATAATTTTCCCATATCATGCTTCTTACCCAATTCATCCATAAACCTTTGTAACCAAATCATTTCTTTACTAGCCTCTGCAGCAGCATCATACTGCTTTTGTTGTTGAAAGTGCAACAACACTTTGGATTTTTGAAACCCAACTGACAGTTGTTCCACCTATAGTAAATGCATACCCTGTAGTGCTTCTCCTGTTATCTCTGTCACCTGCCATATATGCAGCTACCCCCTCTGGACCCCCAAGGCAACATTTAATTACGGGTGGTGTTTCCGCCTCGTTAAGAATAGGGGTCCAACACTGTGGTAAAAAATAAAGAAGATAATCAATCTCCACACCCAACATATTCTTGAAATCCAAGGTCCAATACATTTTCTTCTCATCCTAAGGATTCACGATGTTGTGAATCAACATTTGACGTGTAAATTATACATGCATGAATATTTCTTGAGTGATGGCCAGATCTTCAATCCAGTCCCATTTGTGGGAGACGTCCATTTGAGAGCTTTCACCTCCTACACCATTAATCATGTTAAGTGGAAAAATTCTTTTGAAACATTTGAAGAGAACCATACTACAAGGCCACTTATGATAAGAAGGGAGAATGGTCAGTTTGTGAACATCTACAACAAACATGCCACCTTTTTACAGACTGAGGGATGCAAGGAACAAATTTTGGCCAAAAAAAATGGTGTACTAATATTTGCACCATAAATATGGTTACTTTCACAGATGATGCTCATGACGGTTGTCAAAGCAGATAGATGTTCTCATCATCACCTGTCAGAAACCGAGATCCTTTTGGGGCACCTAAATTTGCACGAGAATTAGAGAGATTTCCACGATACATTGCATGCATCCATACTTGTGGGGTTGAGTGGATGGGAATGAGGTTTCGATTCCCCATTGTTTGGCTGCCATCATACCAGTATTCTCTAGCATACAACATGGGCAATGATTGGTGGAAGGAAATTCTTCTGAAAGATAGATATAAACCCCCGGGGATAGAGATGGCAGATAAATATGACCTCGCTCAGCTTCATCATGACCACAATCGTTCCAATCTAGACATGTGGAGGTGACAAGCTACATGAGGACATGTAAAAAGACCAGTTGGGGGTATATATTGGGAGCCAAACCTATACATATTTCCCTTCCATTTTCACCCACTTTCTTTACCCATTTGCATCATTAACATTAAATTCATGTTCTAAAGTGCACAGGTAAACCCTTTTATATGTCTTCTTCGAATATTTAGTCAATGAAGTAAATTCATAAGGATTATTACCTAAAGAAATTTACTAATTTCGTTATTTTCATAGATTTCGGTGGTCGGATGACCATATCCTCAATTCCAGGGACAACTCTGAGTTGGCAACGCTGCAACAACACAACGACTCCAAATCCTTTCTCTACCTTCTTTATCCTTTAGTTTATCTATTATAATGTTGTATAATTGTAGGCACTAGTTGCTGGGATTTTAGGAACAATCATTGTAAACATTTGTATAAGAAGGGCTTTGAAGTTGTGAGTTGGGGGTTGGCGACGCAAGGAATCGAGTTTTGTAACAGAAAATTATTATCAAGTTGATGCAAGTTATCTTCCTATTACTCTTGTAAGTTTGTGAGTACATCGCAGCCCTAATCAGAGAGTTAGGCCTACTCTCTTGATCAGGTGTTGCATGCTTTCGGTGTGTTGTTAATACTATTTCTTGTTTTGTACATTTCGTAATTGTTGTGATAGTAGATGTAATTGTTGATATTCTTATTGTTGTGAATGTGTTACAAGCTTTACAATTTATTATTGCTATTTATTTAATTTTGTTATATTGATTTTTTCTTTGCTTTATTTTTTTGAATCCACGATTGATATAGAATTGTTCTATTGTCATTTGCATATGTTTTTCTAGTTAGCCTTGAAATAAAAAACACACCCAAACTGATAATTAATGTGGGAAAGGGTTTGAATAATCATTCAGACTTGGATACAAACAATTACTAGAATCAAGACTTTCACCGGGTGAAGAGGAAGAACGAGGTGAATAAATAGGAGAATAAGGTGAGGGGTTAGGATCAACATGAGGTTGACACTGTTCAGCTAGAGGAAAACTTGGTTGAGAAGAAACTTGGGCATTTGGAACCATGGGGGTTGAATATAACCAAACTAAAAAACCAATTTTTAATCCTGGGAGGGACAACATTGCCATATAGGGAGCGCCAAGATTTCCAAAGGAAAAAAATAAGGACCAGGATTCCCGTATGAGGGGATTCCTTGATTGGTAAAATCAGGAAATGTTACAATTAGTCTCATTCTAAGATATACTATGGAGTTGTGCATGGGTAAGATGTTATTTTGTGGGAAGTAAATTTTAGAAATAAACAAAATAAATCAAAAGGGGTAATCTGGGAAAAAGGGATTACCAAGTATCTGTGAACTGAAATATATACCTTGGTGAACCAAGGACTTGACATACAATAGCAAATCTCCCTGAATTTTGTGTTTGATGTATCGCATCTAGAAGGCAGCCGACTAAGTTACCTATGGTAGATTTGTAACCTAGCTGGGTCTCCAAAAATATACGTGACGGTACGAGGGAGCTTAGTTTTTAGTAGCATTGTCTAATGTGTAATTGTTTGATGAGAGTGTCCACATATGCTTACCCTACATGGATCATATTCCTATATACTTCCATAAGTGGGATGAGATATCACCCCTGGGATGCAACACAGAACATTAGCGACAATTGTTACACTTAACGACACTCGAACACGTCTCTAGCCTAGACCTATATATATTTGCATTAATTTCAAATGCTTCTTAGGTTTATTGAGGTTTATTTTAATTTTTATATAAAATTAAGTCTGTATTTTGGGCTCAAAACGATGTCACATGAATTCCTAATGTGCAGCTAAATGAGAAAAATAATTATTTTTATTTCAATGAAAGATAAAATAATAAGGGAAGAGATTGCAAAGAATGGTGGATCAAACAATAATGCAACAAACAAAATTCCCCCAAACTAGCTTTCACTTTTCACTTTCCAATAATGAAAATTCTAAAAAGTAAAAAAATTTCACTTTCACAATCCCAAATGCAACTAATTCAAAAGTAAAATGATTTCTACTTTCACTAAGATGCACTTAAATTAATTTTCTTTTTTTCTTCTTTGAATGATGAAAATGAAACTAATTTAATTAATGTACTTAAAAAGCTTTCATGTATTGAAAAATTCTAATCTATTCTCAATAAGTAATTTCAAAAACTAGCCTTTTAATGCAAGTTATCTTATTCATTTAACGATAAGTAATTCTTGAAATGAAAATTAAACATATGCAAAACCCAATTTCTTTGAAAAGGAACCAAATTCACTACTTCCCTATAGTAGAGAATTAGTATTTCTTGATTGACACCAGCAGTAAACAAAGATTTTAATTGACTTGAAACAACAAGACTCAACCAAAATAGGGATTTTACCACTTAAATCATAAGACCAATTTGTTCTTCTCAAAGAGAATGTAACCACTCAAAGCAAGAAATAATGTAATCAAAGAAAATAAAACACTTCAAAGACCAAGACACACTGAGGATTTTCCAGAAGAGACCCAAAAATATTTATTTTCTAAGACCAACGTGGTTCACTTGTTAACACCAGTGGTCTGCAGCATGACTGTTCCACCAAAAACCAACACTGGAAGCGTGAATGTGTCTATAAAAACACATGTTGACCTAGGATAATAGGGATAAAAAAATCAATCTATAAAGGAAAAATCTAGACTTGATACTCTGAAATACTAACAATCCAGACTATAGGTTGGAAAACAAGCCAAACAAGTGGTTTTTCAATGGCTGGGAAAACTACGCATGAAGACAAAAACAAGAAGAAGGTGAAAAGGGTGTAAGCCCTCCCATTGGAGTCACCAATTTTTTATGCAGGCAATCCCTTCTTTGGAAAGGAGCAATCCCCCTAGCCCAATGAGTGGGTCTAGTGACAACCGTGACAAAGGATACAAGATTTCCAAGTTTAACATTGAAAGTAAAATAAGAGAGAGAGATGGCCTATCTCGCTCCTTATGCAGTTGTTTCCTTGATGTCAATGTTGATCCTTTCATTTGCAGGCTCGCTCCTCGCTATTCCTTTTGTGTTTGAATACCTGTAAATAAAATCACATGAAAAAATACAAAAGATACATTGCATATATATTTCAAAGCAAACTACATGACAGATCAAGGAGTATCATGCTAAACCAATTAATATTAATAGATTTATGGGAAGCAAAGCATACTTTGTATTATCAAATGAACAAAGGAAATCTTACAACTAGTTCCTTGATGTTGAAGGCCTCCTTCTTAGTGGTAATCCAAGTCCAAGCCACGCTCTTCAATCTCTTCTCCTTATTTGTCAAATCACCAACATGTAGGCGTAATCTGGAAGAAGTAAGGCAACCATCCATGACCAACCAAGAATCACTAGCATGGCACTCTCTTATAGTAAAGCTAAGGAGGTTAAGTATCCACTAATAAGGGGGAAAGGCCTTAACTCGAAGGGGAGAATATTTGGAGATAAGATCAAGGGTCAAAAATAGCAGTATTCTACTATATCCTCAACCAACAAGTACCAAAACTTCATTCTGAAGAATACTAGAGGCTAAAGCTTCTGCTCAATTTTTTTAGAAACTACTTGAAGATGACTAGCACAACTTTACTGTTGAATTCCCACACTAGCAGTGCTATTCACAGGATATGGACAAGGTGACAAGCACAAGCTTATTAAGGGGAGGACTACACTGGGCTTTTAAAATAAGGTTTTTTACAAACTTTTTCATAAAAGCTTCAAGGCATTTCTCTTTTAGGTCTTTAGGGATATCTTAAGCATGTTGTCCAAGTTGAAAAATTTTATACATCTTTTGTTGCTTTGCGATGTTTGTAGCATCAACGACACAAAAGACGACACTTGGGATAAGAATTTAGGAATGCGACAAAATATTGTGTAACAAATGTTGAAGGTATTTCTCATCCTCTGAGAAATTTAGTCATCCATATGAATCTCATTCATGGCCCTAGTAGCCTCTATAACTTCCCAAGGCACCTCACATGGTGTGTCATCCTCTGGAAAAAAGCCTATATTTACCTCTATATTTGTCCATACCTTTTGTTCCTCTATCTGGTTTCTTCCTTATTGTAATCCCAACAATAAGGAAGGACTAAATTTGAGTCATATCCATTTGATCTGCAGCCTTTTCATGATCATTTTGCATAATAAGGTTATTTTCAACGCTTTCCTTAGCCTTTCTGGAGAGTGATACGCTTTTATTTGTAATTTGTGAGGTAATGCATGCCTCCTTCTTTGAAAAGCTTGTAAAACTCTTTGTTCCTAGCATTCTTAAAGGGTCCTCAAAATGTAGAATTGATTTCTCTTGGTTTGTTATGTACTTAGGTGCTAAATCATAATCAGAGGAGATGAGATTGTGATTGTTGATGAAAATTGTAGGGCTTACCAATTCTACTTTGATGTATAAGAGCTCATTTTCTTCATTTTCCATCACCTTCTTTGCTTATTAATCTCTTGTCTCCTCATGAGCCAACCAAGATGCTAATTCCATTAGTTTCATGTCCCCCAATAATGAATCAGGGTCCGAAAAATTCAAATATATCAGGATCAGATTGTGTATAGAAAACTTAGCTAGTTTTTCCCTATCCTAAATACTTTCCTTTTTGCAAACTCAATAAATTACCTGTAGTCTTGGAAAGGAAAAGACTCATATTTTGCTAGTGTATTTATCTAGAATTTCATCCAATACTCCTTAAGTAAAATAGCATATGATTTGGATGGTTTCCAGCATTATATGTCTTCCATAAATAGACTTTCCATAGTAGCAAGTTGTGTTTCCTTTTCTTACAGTTGTTATTTTAGCCTTGTGTTCTTTGCCTGTAGTTTCTCCCTCATGGTTTACTCCCTTAGTTTTAGGTCACTTAATTCCTTGCCCATTTCATTTATCTTTTCTTCCATGAGGCCCACATATTCTGCATTTTTGGATTTGGAAATATTCATCCATCTATGTGTTCTTCCTCTTTCTTTCTCTAACTCAAAGAAGAGTGCGATAGTAAAATTCTGAGGTATAATCCTACCTCCCTCAATAAATTTTTAGTAGGATTATGGATTGGGTTATGAATCAAGCTCCTTTCTTGAGGTGAATGCTCCTTCCTGTAGCACCTTATTCAGCTCCTTTAGTATCCTATGTTTCTTCTGTAGCGTCCCATGTTTCTCGTATAGATACTCTATTTCCTCCTTTAGTTCCTCTTTTTCTTCTTTTCCAATGGTATTTTTTGTCTTAAGTCTCTTAAAGGTGACTTCCCTAGTGGTGGGCCTTCTCATAGGTATCACATTTTGCTTAGTTTTGGCCTTACAAGAGTAACCTCCCCAATATTTACTTCACAAGTTCCCACTTCCTCCTTTTCTCTTCGTGACTCATCAATAATGATAAGGAATTTTTAAGGACCTAATCCTAGTGCTCTTCCTTTTTTTGAAGTATAGGGGATGTTGGACATGGGATCCCCTCGAAGAAATCAGCAAGGAAAGACTCCGCAGATCGAGGAGCGTAATACAGAGTCTATTTTTGAGTCATAGGGGATTTAGGGTGTGTCAAAGCCCCTTCTTATGTAATGGAATGGGATATTTTGTGAATTTTGGACTTCGCACATGGTTTTCGATCATGGTATTGTAACTACCAAATATATATAAGGAGTCTAAATAGAATCCATAGGCAGTAAAGGAATAGTTGATGAAATTTTTTTGGATGTATGATTGTTTTGAGTCAGAGTTAGTGGTTTGGGGTTAGAGGAAAGGCTCCTACAGTTGTGTGTGTGGTGACCTTAGGAGTTATACAGTTGTGTGTGTAGACCCTTGAAACTATGTGCGCAGGGTGAAACTGAATGTCTGGGAAAGATCTGGCTATGAATGAAATAAATTTTAGAAGATCTTAGTTTTATTGATGTGTTTGATTTTTTCTTACAGTTTATGTTGAATAAGGGTTTGATCTGTAATTGAATAGAATAGTCTTGTTTATGGTTATTTAAATTATTTAATACATAGCTGAATAATATCACACGGTGTGTAGTAAGTTCAACAATCATTTTTATGAACACCCATAATATTGATAGATATTATCCATGAAGAGCTGATAAGAATTAAAATACCTAAAGCCATAATCCTCTATCCCTTTTGATGCATAAACCTGGTTCTAGCATGCCCCTCTATTTCCTTGGGTGGGACCTTGGTCTATGTAAGCAAATCATTACCGAAAGGGCCAATAATAATTGGTTTTGTTGGACTTTGCAGTCACTTAAAACCTAAGTATGGGCCTCATCAAGCCAAAAAATGGTTCTGTTGTTGGGACCGGGATCTGACTAAGATATAGTTAGATGTGGAATTTGTCTAAGAAAGAGATCGAAGATTGGGTAAGTCTGAAAGAACGTGATTTTTTTGTGCAAGAAAATAGAAACTCGCGCATCTCTACTAAACATTGGTTACACAAGTATATATCTACATATCAATACAAGATATTTCTGTGTCCTTTTCAAGTGAGTTGTATGAGTGGATCTCAATACTAGTTCCGCAGACGAGTCGGTTGAATAATAAGCTTACTACATGGACCCTGGATCTGATTGAGAATCTAAAAATACTAATAACGAGATTGCAAGAGATTTTGATTATTGGATAGGTAGTATCCTTGGAGGGTTTATCACTGAGTTAAAAATTGATACTTTTTTGTCTTAAAGCAAAGTAGAGCATAAGTTCTTCACAGGCCTTATAGGTAAGTACCTGAATTCACTTAATTTTTTTAATAAAATGATATTATGTGAAAAGGGTGTACTAAGGATATGCTCGGATTGATGTGTGAAGAAAAATAACATGTTGCTACTTGAAGCGAAAAATGTTTTAGGACTAGTTGGGGAACATACATTGAAAAATAATAAATTCTATTGCTTGGGTCTAGAGAAAGAAACCCCGCTACCCTAAGAAGTCTAATATTTTAAAGTCAACAGATCACTATGAAGATCCCCCAACCTTCCACCCCTGTCATCACTCCATTCCATTGTGTTCCTCCACCTCCACCTCCACCTCCCCCCTTCACCATGGCCCAACCCTAGAAGATGCATGTGTTCAAGGGGATAGATGAACTTGAACAATTCTGGTTTTTAGTAGAAATGATATGGAGTTTGAA
Source organism: Pinus albicaulis (assembly GCA_034641835.2). Taxonomy (NCBI): domain Eukaryota; kingdom Viridiplantae; phylum Streptophyta; class Pinopsida; order Pinales; family Pinaceae; genus Pinus; species Pinus albicaulis. The sequence continues at coordinate 755,797,718 of CM076575.1, read as the reverse complement.
AAATGTTACTGATGAAAACATGAGGAAAGTGCAACTGGTTAACATGCTACAAGATAGAGCAATGTCTTGGTACATGCAATATGTTACAATGAAGTCAAATGATTCTTTGGTTGAGACAAAGACCACGTTGAATGTTGAATTCAAAAAACAAAATTCAGAGTCCTAGTGTATCACAGAGATCAAGGAGATTAAGCAGCTGGCTACGAAGACCATATGGGAGGTAGATAGATGATTTCAGACGTTGTCGAACCAAATTATCTTTAAGATCCCGGATGATTAGCATAGGGAATGGTTCATTTTTGAGTTCTTGCCTCGTCTCATATTTCCATTGTCACAATAGAAGGTTTCTACTCAGGCTGAAGAATTGGAGATAGCAACAAAACTGGAAGCTTCACCGATAGTTGATACAAGCATAGGGGTACAACATATTCAGACTCACTTGGAGAGCTTGTATATGGAGCTCCAGGATCTAGAAAAGGGAAACAAGGTTTTCTCTGATATAAGGTCAGAAGTCTGTTCTATCAAGTGTAAAGAAGAGGGTCACTATAAAGATGAGTGTCCTATTTATAGAGAAAAAATGAATGTTGAGATGCCGATTCCAATGAAGCTTGGATCGAGCGCAGAGCCAAGTGTAGGGCCTAATGTATGGTGTAGCTTATGCGATGTGGCATGCCAACATTCCATGGACTATTGTCACCTATTGCAAAATTTTATCCAGTCACACAATAAATTATTCTGCAATTTCTGCAGTTCGGTGGGAAAAAATGAGCAACATTGTAAGAGCTATGATTTGATGATGCAGAATAGTTCTAGTGCATATCTAATGCATGTATAAGGATGTGAAGCTTTGGGCTCGTCAACTATGCGAGGAAGTTTCTTGGGCCAAGGGAATTTTCTGGGAAGAATCATTGGTCATGCACAAGGCAAGATGATATGTTACAATTGCGAACAAGCTCAACATTTCGCCAGGGACTGTTAAAATCCTACTGTGGCTTCTTGTAAGTATTATCAAGAATTTGGTCATCAAATCAAATATTGTCCCATTTTTTTAGCTAAAATACAGGAGAAGCACAACCAGTATTCAGTTTTGAATATACAAATGATGAAAATTGCACCGCGCCAAGAAGATCTAAGTGTTAACATAGTAACACACAGTGGTGTGAATACCGGAGGAGACCACGGAAAGGAAAAAATCCTATGATGGAAACCTGGGTAAGGAAAGGTGGATATAATAATGTTGGATTTATTTTGAAGTGCGAGAAAGAAACATTCATGGAAGTGAGGAAGACATTTATGACCCATAAAAATTTGCCACCTACCATGTAGAGACAATTGTTTCCATTAGAGAACAAGCTTAAGGAGAATGTCGAAGTAAAGGAATTTGATCCATCTATCTTGGCGTCCTTCTTGTAGATGTGTATGAAATTTCTAAGGGACCAGATGTTTGTAAAAGGGTTCCTGGAGCTTATAGACAACTACGTTGGCAAGGACAATCTACAGCTGGAACAATGCACAGTAAAAAAATTATGCAAGAACAGGAAGATGGTCGGTCGGGAGATGTGGTTGACTGCACAGATCGAAGATTATGAGATGGATCAAGTCATTTTGGATATAATATCAGATGCCAATGTTTTTCCAAAACATACATGGGAGCGAATGGGAAGGCCTAAGTTACAATGGTCACCAATTCAGCTAAGGATGGAAAATAAGCAAAGTATAGTTCCTATGGGGCGATTGTAGGGGATTAGCATAGATATTGATGGAGCTAGTGTGTTTGTCTACTTCTAAGTGATTGAGGTCATTTATGACACTAATCCATATCCTACATTGTTTTTTTTTTTTTTTTGGCTTATGACATGGATGATATAATCAACCTAAAGAAGAGGCAGATGATCTTTGATAAGAATGGTACCTGCATTTTTGTGCCATTAGATCCATTCGAAGGTGCGCACTATAAAGAGATTGTCTAGCATGAGTATGGGGATGCTAAGATTGATCAGATATATAAGCTTACTATGCAGGATGAATACTGGATCAATCCCACCACAGATGGTAGAATTTGTTGGGAGCGTGATATTTTTTGCATTTCATATTCTAATGAAGAGCTCAAGCATTGGCAAAATCTCTTGCATGAAGTAACCACTAAACACTATAACAAGGTTAACAGATCTCTGCATTGTGCCAGTTCAAAAGCATGTGACCTAATTTTTTATGATGGAACAGGGATTTTTGTCTTATTTTTTGAGGAATTTGAGATGTACGTACTTGAAGACCATTGCAAAGCTTTAGACTTTGCATTGAGGTCTACCGCAGCCCGATGGTTGGGCATGCATAGGGTAAATTTCAAAGGATGGAAAGATTTTTGCAAGATGATAAGGCTAAGATTTGTTCAAGTGGATACGAAGAGCGTAGAGAAGTATGATGGTCAGAGGGATCCTCGCAAGCACTTTGTTTGTTGGACTGAATCTTGGGGCATCGAACCTTGGCCATAATGGGTGCACATGTTCTTTCACTATTTCGATACGATACCTTAGCAATGGTATCTTGAAAAAGAGTCGCACAATGTAATTGTGGATTTGGATGAGATGATATATGGTTCCTTGCTAACTTATAACTTCATTGATGGCTATGAATGCATTAATGAAGCTATTCAAGGATTGAAAGAAGGAGTAATTTTCATTACCAAGGAGCCAAGGATGTTGACACAACCTGATTGGACAGACCCGACCAACAATATTGTGTTGGGGGAGGAGATCTATAGGTATCGATATGACTAGACACAGAAGGATTTTGTTCGAGGATGGCTTCATCACAGTTGCAATACTACGTGGTAGTCTGAAGGAAGGCGAAACTAGAGGTTACTTTGCCACGGGAGGTAGGACTTCGCTAAGAGGGTGAGCATCATGGATTTCATCCAAAATATGACCGTTGGAGCAGTAAAATTTGATTGGAAAATGACTTGGCCATTAATATGAGTAGGAAGGATGCAATTAATGGGCATATCTGGGTGGATATGTCACCAAATCAGAATTTATGAGGAGTATCTAAAGGAGATGATGCGATTTGAATTCAAAATTTGTTATTAATAATGGATATCGCTCCCCATTCGAAACCTTTGCATGCACAGTGTAAGAAGTGAGAGTTCCTGTATGCAATAGAGTCGAGTGAGTTGTTGCATGAAGGAGTACAGTTTCGTAACATTAATAGAAGAGTTGATCACGACAGGGCTCAGCCACACAATATGGCTAGGAGTATATCACACCATGATGACCACACCGCTAGTAATAGCCATAGGTCTTAGGTCGCCTACAAGGCATACGATTTCAAGCGCAACACCATCTGTAAAGCCTAAGAAACCAATCATCAGGTAGTCGCCCTAGAAGAGAAACCCACCAGAACAGTGGAGTAAGGGAGCTCGGGATTGGCAAAAAAATTCCATGGAGATAGAGTCGGATGACGAAGAAGAATAAGAAGTACAAAAGAGATTGACATTGAAGAGGTTGAGGTTATCTCTAGGCTTCCTCCATATATTTTTCCCTAGAATTCGAAGGCCAAGAAGACGATAACAAATCGTGATGCAGTGAAGTACAAGGTGTTTACACCATTGATTCTATATGAGGTGTCAGTGGAAGGAGAGGTGAAGGCCAAAGTGCCTTATCTCAGGATGGAAGATTGGGATTTTAATGATCGAAGAAAATATCCATATTTTGAGCCTAGCAGATATCAGCACCAGCAAACCTATAAAGGAGGAATAAGGTGATTAGAACCAATGAAATGGGTGACAAGTCTCGAGGAGGTCAGGATACTCAATATGTTGTATGTACCAAAATTCAAACACATTATTATCAACACTATTTTTGTGTGCCAATTGCTGGCCTTAGTACATGATGATTGTTTATGGATGGGGAAGAAGATCCCCATTACAGAGATTCTCATAAGAAGAATTGTGGCCCTTCCTTGCCTTGGGTCAGAACTTGCAAAGGCTTTTATGTGTAAAAGACAAGATAAGAAGCTCGAAGATAAGATGAAGAATGACTATGAGCTGACCAAAGGAACCCAAGGTCATCTAATTAGCTCCATATTGGATAAAACTGTGTGCTTCACTGCGCACATCCTTGTGGGGAAGATTATCAATAAATTCCATGGAGAGGAGGCTTCCACACCTGTCATATCTTTCATTCTAGAGTGCACCAAGGGTGTAGTCTATAATTTGGAAATAAACCTATGTGTTGAATTCCTCACTGATTGTAGAGAAGCACAAGAAGAAGGCAAGCAGTTCCACTACCCGTGGACTTTGCTTCTCATTGCATTGATGGAGTGGTGAGAACTTGAGGAGTCATAGTTCAACATTATAGACCCCGATCTATGCAAAGAAGCCATATATCCTTCGGTATGGCATTCTGCAAATACATCGAGGGTTATGGCTAATTTTATGAAACCAGCTCCAAAAATAGAAGAAAAGAGATATCAACGCCTTAAAAATAAGCCACTTCGAGGGGGAAACCTCCAATACATTACATGAATGAACAATTCTTGGATGATACAAATGAAAAAACCTCCTTTCTATATATAGGAGTCCATGGGGCCACAATGTAATCCTAGCCGACCTAACAATAATAATGCAAGGGCACAATAATAACAATATGGGGGTTACAGGGGTACAACAATAACAATAAGGGGGGCTACACTAGCATAATAAGGGACTACACTATTAATATAGAGACTTAATAGCTAATAAGTTTTTTAGGTAGGAATTGAGATGAGCTTGCAGATAGTTATTAACCAGAAGCCCCTTTTATCACTAAGCATTATGGATAAATATCACCAAGTCGCATAGTTCAAAGATGACTACCATCATATACACATACATGCGAATAAGGACCTCGCAGGGGTCTGGTATGAACTTTCGTACCTAGTCGAGGAAGAATATGTGGAGACCATAATCAGTCATTAGCTGAGTGATTGGTTAACTCCTCTATCTACAGGCATGGAGCAGGCAGGAACAAGTGAAGTGAAACCCACTAAGATAATAGTACGGAAGGACACAAAGGCCATATTTGTGACTGAGACAGAACCTGATATATAGATTCTGGACACATGAGAGGATGATATTCTTAGCAGTTATCTCAGCACGAATCCAAATTCCCCCTTTACCACCATGTGAAGACAGCCACAGAAGGGTGGAATGTGAAAAAAGTCGAAGGCTGATAAGTCTGCTAGCTCGCAAGCCATGGTCCTCTTTAAAGGGGGCCTTCATCAAATTAGGGATACTATGAAGCAGACCACTAAGAACTTATGGGGAAGTATCAAAGAATAGTATAAGAAAGTGTTGGCAGATGTTCGCAAGGGCTTGCAAAACTTGTAAGTACAGATGAGTGTTGTTCAAGTGAGCATGAGCGGATTGTAAGTGAGTGTGGTTCAACCAAGTGAAGCACAAGTCAAAAAAAGCACAATTGCGCATGATTTGGTGCTAACATCTAATACCCACACGGTGCTTATCCCTGCAGGCATATTACGTTTTGACACGGCAAAGTAGCTAAGGCAGGTGGCCATCTGGAAAAATATAAAGTTGAATCTTGTTGCGATGCCACTACACACTTTACATGAAATCCACCAAGGAATTGATGAGAAACTGAAGATCAGGGAGAAGTAGGCCCTCCTGATCATTCTGCATATTATGAAAGAACAACAGAGCATGGATGAGGAAAAGAAGCTTGTTTTCCAAGAATGTGTGGCTGAAGCAGCGCACCAAAAGAATATGGAGGAGCCTATCTCTAAAGAATGCAGCGAGCTACCAGAGCTCCAGATTCAGGCTATAACTGCGCAAGAAGAGAAAGTGACCAATTTGGCCACTGCAGTGAAGGAGTACTCCAAGGCCAAGGTTGAAAAATTGTGCTTGGAAATGAAAATGAAGATAGTTGAACTACAGATGAAATTGAAGCTTGCCACTCTCCCAGAAGTCCAGGAGTAGCGTGTCACTGAGCTGAAAGCTGCATCATAAAATTTTGATTATTTCTTGAGGCTTTTGTATAAAATTCTCATCCTCCCATGTGGAATCTTCTACAGGAAAGTTCTTCTACTTGCTGAGATACTCTGAAATTGATCTTACTTTTCGAGTTCTTGTTTTTGTGACTTCTTCAGAACTTCTTTTGATGTGATGTTAATCTTCCTGTTTTTTCATTAGATTCTGCACCAAATTTAGGTTATCCTTTGAGAGTTGGAGAACTTTTTGTTGATGCTCGATGTGATCTTCCACTAATTTATCATCCATATTAACTATTATCTCATACTTCAAACCATCCAAATTAGCCTCCATTTATGCATTTAAGCCATCTATTTCATCTTCGAATTCTCTTTGTGTATGTGGGATCTATTTTATTGATTCATCCCCCCATTTCTTCTGCTATTCCTCGATGTTACTTAGGTGTAAATGTCAATGTTTAATCAAAGAAGTCTCGGTTGTAGAAAAAATATTAAAACTTCCTTTTATCAAAGAGGGAGAAGGATGCTAAAATTTATATCAATAAAAACTCATTTTTTGTCCCTATCTTGCCTTTACACACAACAATTTCCAAAGGGAACTACTGCTTAATTTTCTATTACAAGGCACTAACTTCAGGAAAAATTTCCCATGCAAATGTACAGAAAATAGAGAGGGATAAATTCGCTTACTCCTTTTCAAAATAGATTTTTCATGTGCATGAGGGTTTGAGGAAACATTTGGGTCATTTTGGCTCCCTTTCTCCCTTCAATTCTCTATTGTATCTTCTTCTCAAACCTCTTGTAGCACCTTCTAAAGCTTCTCCTATAACACCTATAAACACAGTTTGAAGCATCTCGGTGGCACCCTAGGAATTTTGATAGCAGTATCTCGTCCTTATTTATTTGTTTTTTTCTAGAAATGAGTGATAATGCAAATGGATTTGAGCCTTGTCCTTAATATTCCCTTTTGTTGTAAAGGCTCAAAGCACTTTGGTGACACACATATTACACGAAATTCCTTTTTCAATTGTTGTCCCCACTCCCTGTAATCATCACCCTACTCCTCATGATCATCACCTGACTCCTCGTAATCACCACCTCACTTGAGTTGAATTCTCCACATTGTATGTGTTACTGAATGAACTTTATTTTACTAATCAAGGGAGGCAAAGTTTGCTAGCCACCTTCAGCCCATAAAAATTTCTTTCTCGACCATTAACACATTTTAGCATTGTATGCATAGGGAAGAGGTAAGGATTTTCATACCTCTGTCTACCTGTGGGATTGAATTGTTGGATATGCTTACATGCTAGTTCCGTACCTCGACACATAGTGATATTGAGGGTGTTGATTTTCTTTACTTTTATTTTTCATGGGTCTTAATAACTTGATGATTATTTGGTTGATACATTTGTTGTGTGTGCATGTTTCTTCCCACTATCCAATTTTTTTTGGTGGAGTGGATGGATTGCTTCCTAAGGAGGGTGTGTCTCTTTTTCACTTCATAAATGGCTCCATGATGTTCTAGGTGGCTGGACATAACCTATTTTGATACCTCATTTCGCATCTCATATTTGAGGGCAAGGTGAAAGGTATGAGGACATGATTAAGATCATGAGGAAATGGTGTAGGTGGTGGAATAATTGAAAACAGAGTTTTTTGTATTTTTTTATATGCACAGTACAGTGGAAATTAAAGATAACTTTTGGCTAGATGGAGTGAATATGTGATGAAATTGATATTGGTGGACGTCTCTCAACATTACGAAAGGAAGACATGAGCTTTTTGGCTCTTTATTCAATCATATCTTCCTCCTGTAGCATTTTAGGATCCTCCTGTAGAATTACATACTGCTCCTATAGCATCAAACGAGGAGGAAATTTGATTCTATTGCTATATGGATAATAGAGAGAGGTAGGGAGGTGAGTGAAGATGGTGAAAATGTAAACGGTGGCTAGAAAAATTGAGGAATACACTTTTAGAATCTATCTTGTAGCCATGGTTCTCTTGACTTCTTGGAGTCCTACAAAAGAGATGTTAGAAAAAGTAGTGTCAGAACTCATTCCTTGTGTTTTTTCTTCTCTTTCTTCTTCTTTTCTTATTTTTTTTTAGACATGCAAGTTTCCTCTGCAGAGGTTTCAAACCTCCATGCCTACCCTAAGCGCCTCAAAGGAGGTTTTCACCTAGGGATCTTTTCATATTTAATTTTTTTTGTTTTTTTTTTTTTTGCTCCAAGGTTGCCTCAAAGAGGTTTTGAACCCTTGAGTTGGCCTCATATGCCTCATGGAGGTTTTCATCTAGGCCCTCTTATTCCTCTTCTCTTTTTTTTTCAACTTTTTTGGACTGAGGGTTGTGATCCTCCCAATCACATTCAATTCTCTTCTCATTGAACTGGAAAACTCTTTCGTAGACAAAAGTATTTTTTACAAATTCAACCTATAACCATTTATAAGTAGGGGAATACCTTCCTCATCAATGGTTCCAATCTGGATAGATCCATTCTCATGAAATTTCTCTACTAGATATGGACCCAACCAAATTTTCATTGTCTTCCCCTTGGAATCCTTAAATCTAGAATCATACATTAGGGCCCATTATCTTTATTCAAATTTCTTCTGCCTAATGTGTTTATCATGCCAAATATTCCTCTTCAGCTGGATTACCTTAGTGTGTAGGAGATATTCCAGCATAAACTCATCTAAGCCATTAATTTGGAGTATCCTCTCCTATTGTGCTGAGGTGAAGTCTAATAAAAACTCAATTTCCATCCTTAAGGTGTTGTACTCAAACACAATAGAAAGTAGAGCCTTCTTTCCATAAACTATTTCATATGGAGTGAATCCAGTGGTGGTCTTCCAAGTGGTGTTGTAGGCCTGTTAGGCGGATTAATCCCTCTTGCGAACAAGATCAATCTCCCTAGTATCCTAAGGATATCTAGAAACAAACAAACCAAATGAAAACCATTTTCTCTAGATTATTATGATTCAGAATTATTAATAACTAAGTAATAAAAGATCCTACCTTAATTCCAACACTTATTGTAATATTCAATCTAGTTGCTCCAAAAGAGGTCAATTCAGCATGTAAGACGTGCATCCAAAGACAAGAAAAATAATTAAAAGCACCTACAAGATATAATAATTCATAAACATTAATCTATCTCAGTGATCAAGGAATCCAAGAATTAAATTACTCAAATAGATACATGAACAACTTAATGAGAAAATAGAATCCATTTGTATTAACTTGTATGACAAGAAGTAACCTTACAACCTTGTCACCTTGATGTCATACAGGTTCTTCCGAGGTCTTGAATAGTTGTTTTCCATCGGTTTGACAAGCCTTCTCCTCTCCAAACTAGCATAAAATTATGGATATGAGTATTAATAATTCTCATACCATTGATTCCAAGTATAGAGAGAATAATTTCTTCAGCAATTCACCTCAAAAAAACCAAGTTCTAAGTACCCTTGAGACTAAAACATGATCTCAATTTATAGCATAAGGGAGGAGGTTTCAGTTCCAAATAAATGGGGATAAATTCCTCTCAAAAAGGGATTTTATCTCAAAATACTAAGGGATAATATCCATTAATTAAGGGATATAGGTTCATGAATGAAAGGGCAAAGCTCAACCAAAATTACGCTTCTAGAAGCTTTCAGCTGGGAGAATATTCGACCAGATGGGATTCTAGAAATTACTTTTCTTTTATTTTACCTTTTATGAGGGTCTGCGGTTTTGATAAGTAGAATGTGCAAGATGTGCCGCAGGTTATAGAGCAAGAAACTGTGGTACCGCAGGCAATGACTAGGAAATGTGAGTTAGGCTTTTTAGGGTTTTAATGAGCTTTTCTCCCATTCCAAGACTTGTTTTAGGAACTTTACAGTTTTGGACTTCTAAGGGAGCATAATATAGGTAATGATGAACCCATATAGATAGCTAAATGTCATGGTGACAATTTTTAGTGTAACAAGGCCCAAGTGGCTTCTACCAGACTATCTATCAAATATTTTTTGCTACTAATAACAACCTTGGTTATAATGTTCTCCAATTCTATTTTTGTGACTTCTACCTACCCATTTGTTTGAGGGTGATAAGCAGTGGATGTCATGTGCTTGATGTGGTCTTGTTTCATGAGATATTTAATCCGATTTGATGTAAATTATGCTCCTTGATAATTTACTAACTCTCTCGGATAACCAAACTTGTAGAATCGGTGTTCTCCCTTAAAAAATCATCCACGTTCTAATTATTTTCTTTGTTAATTTCCTTTGTTTCAACCCATTTTTTCAGGTAATCAATGCACATAATGATATAATTCTTTTGTCCGAATGGGTGATCAATAGTTCCAATGAAATCCATGCCCCTCTTATTAAATGACTCTAGGGTAACTTGAGGTTGTAAGGAAATTTTATCCTTGGGTGTGGGCTTACCCATCCTTTGGCACTAATCACACCTGCTGGTGTACCTCCTTGTATCTTGATGTAAAGTGGGCCAATAGTAACCAAGTTGTAGAACTTTGAAGGTTGTCCTCCTAGAATCAAAGTGAAATCTACAAGTTCCATCATGAAATGCGGAGAGGATGTTAAATACATCCTATTCTCCTAATTTCCTTTCTTTTCATAAATTAATTGTCAAAAATGCCATTTTTCCTTTCCAAAGCCTTTTCCATTGCCTTTACCAATTTCATTAGCCATAATAAACCAAATTAACACCCACACTAGGATGTTTTTCCCAACATTCGGCTTGGAATAACTATCCCATAACCGTGGTTATTGGTTTGCCTTTATTAATTTTTATTGCATGGAATTTTCACCACCCATCCCTAAAAAAGAAAGAGATGTTAGGAGCTTCTTAGGATTAGCTGGGTATTATAGGAGGTTCATTAAATACTTTAGTAAACTGGCTTCACTTTTGTTTGGATTTATGGCCAAAGATTCATAATTTTGTTGGAAAATCAACTATCAAGAGTCCCTTGAAGTGTTGAAAGAAAATTTGACAACAACACCTATCCTTAGGGGTTTCAACTGGCCATTACCTTTCCATATACACACGTATGCATTAGATCAAGCTATAGGGGTATGCTTAGGACAAGTGGAAGAAAATGTGCCTTATGCTATCTATTTCATTAGTAATAACCTTTATAAAGCTAAGTTGAATTATACAGTCACTGAAAAGGAACTCTTGGATGTGATACATTCTTTACATGAGTTTAGACACTATATCACTTGTTATAAAAATTTTGGTCACATTTATCATCAATCCATTAGGTATTTAATGAATAAGCCTATTGTCAATACTAGAATAATCAGATGATTGTTATTATTGCAACATTTTGATTTGACTATTATTGAAAACCTAGGGAATAAAAATGTGTAGATAAATGTATTTCGTATTAATCACGTCATTAGGATTTGGTCGACGTTTTAATTCATCTAATGTGGTTCATCCTCAGGACAAGGTGAAGAAGGTAATTGATCTCATTGAATAAATAGTAAGGATGCACCATTGCTCGGTGATAGTTGTTCAAAATAGTCGTTATAAAAAATAGTAGTTATTTAGTTAATTAGTTGAAAATTTACAAGTTTTTAAAATTATTTTAAAATATTATTTTTTCATTAATTTAAAATATTATTTAGAGAGGCGGGGGGAGGTAAAAAATAATATAATAATTTAGCAAAAATTATTAAATTATAAAATTAATAAGGAGAAGTGATAAATACTAGTATAGGGAATGATATTAAAACCTTGAAATTAATAAAAAGGGGGTTAATGAATAATAAAAATAATATATAAAAAGGAATTATAAAATTAATAAGGTGAAGGGGTAAATACTAGTATAGGTAATAATATTAAAATATTGAAGTTATTAAGAGAAATTAATAAAAAGGTGTTAATGAATCATAAAGAATAATATAAAATAATATAAAAATGAATTATAAAATGAATAAGGAGAAGGGGGGCAGGAATACTAGTATAGGGAATAATATTAAAATATTGAAGTTAATACGAGAAATTAATAAAAAATGGGGAGTTTATGAATAATATAGAATAATATAAAATAATATAAAAGGAATAACTCTAATAATTCTAAAGAGTAGTGAGGGGGGGAATTAAATATCATCAAATATGTGTGTGTGTGTGTGTGTGTGTGTGTTAATAAAAGCTAATAATCAACAGTACCATGGATAATATCCAGCAAGATAAAGTTGCACAAAAACATAAACTAGGAAGAGAGAAAACATGGATACAATAAGAGGAGGGAAAAAATCAAAACAAATGGAAGAGAATCAAATACAAAGGAAAACAACACATGAGGGATGAATCACCTTGAGAGGGCTTGAGTCCATCTCTTGCTTAATTTCCACCTGTCATCTCTGTTGATATTTTTAGGATGTTTGTCAATTTCAATAGCCTCCCTCATCTTTATATGACGGAAGTGATCCACCCTAGCAATGACTTTGGAATATTCAATGCAAACATGGTAACATGATTTCCTAGCATGCTCCATAAGGGCATAAGTACAAGAACAACTGTGCCTAGTGTCTGCAATAGGCACATGGATTCTTTGTTTAATGGATTGACCAGTTTTCCCAATATACGGAGTACCGTGAGAGCAAGGTACTAAATAAACACATTTAATTTCCTTGGGTTCTATAGCGTCCTTAACCAATCCAAGAGAATTCTTGATAATACAGATAGGTCGAAAGCAAGAGGTGACGTTATTTCTCCTAAGGACATGGGAAATTATATCCGAGGTCCCTTGGATAAACAGAAGATTGGAGATAGCATCCAACTTAGAAGATTTGTCTCTTGAGCCTTTAAATTCTTTTTGAAAGGCCTTCAGACCTTGAGATTTGCTATACCCATTAATCTCAAACACATTTATAAGATGGGATTTCTTCAATTCCAAATGGCTATCATGAGAAATCCTAAGAGCCTTGGTATCCATAGTGGAGAGACGACTGAATTTCTGAATTGCTACTATGTCATTGGGGTCTCTCTCCCATGGGATTTCAGTTCTAGCTTTAGTCATGGTGGTGGCCCTTCCCAATAGCAATGCCCTCGACTCGAGTTTCGATTTGAATTCTGGTATTAATTCTATTAACCCCTTAAATTTAAATATTAATAAATTTTCACCTAAGGCCCCTTATAATAACTGCGTAAATCATATTATTAAGTTTAATGACGTAAATAATACTTTGGTTATAAATGAAAATAATAATATTGTTGTTAATAATAAATGTTTGGTTATAAATGACAATAATAATATTACTGTTAATAATAACTCAAATAGTAATTTAATAATAAATAATAAGGATAGTATTATTTACGATGGGGTCTCTCCTATCATTAATAACCAAACTAGTATTAATAATAATAATACTATAACGAATATTAATAACCATATTAACATTAATAATAATAATATTATAGATAATAATAATAATAACCAAATTGATATTAATAATAAAAATTCTCTAGATATCAATAAGAATCTCTCCTCTTTGAAAAATGTCATTAACTTGTCCTCTTTGAACTTTGATTCTTATGTTTTTCGTCTTCTCAATAAAGGGCTTAATTTTTCCATGGCCCCTAGGAAGATCCCCGTGGATGAAATTATCTGCAACATAGATTATGGAATCAAGGATCTCCCTAATAATATTAAGGAAACTATTAGGCACGATTACTCCATTGTTCTTAGGAAGGAAAACCCTCCGAGAAGTAATTTGAGCAAGCTTGAGTTTCTTTCCCTTAAATCCCTTAAAAGAAACATTTTCATTGTCATCCTTAAGGCTTATAAGGGTGGTGCTATTCTTATTAAGGATAAGTTGAACTATGTCAAAAATATGGTGTACCATCTTTCCCTTAGTGGTAGTTATGTTAAGCTTAAGAATAATCCCCTTAAATCTATTTCTAAGGAGATTTCCCTCACCATTAAGTCCGATCCCTCTCTTAATCCCCTCTCGAGGAAGCTTATTGAGAGTAATCCCCTCCCCCCTAGGATTTATGGCCTTCCGAAGATTCATAAACATGGGGTACCTTTAAGAACTATTGTTAACACAATATGTGTTCCTTCTTATCATTTGGCTAAATTCTTAGTCTGTAAGCTTAAACCCCTGGTGGGGCTTACTGATTCTTTTTTGAAGGACTCTCCTTCTTTCATCATGGAATGGAAACACATCAAGCTAGATCCTGGGGATTTATTATTTAATTTTGATGTTGTCTCCTTACTTACCGAAATCCCCATCCCAGAAGCTATTGATGTCATTAAGCGAGTCTCGGATAAGGACACTGCTAAGTTGGTTGGCCTGTGCCTCAACTCAATTTTTTCAGTTTCGAAGGTGATTTATTTGAGAAAACCTACGAAGTGGCTATGGGTTCCCCTCGTTCCCCTATTTTCTCTACTTATTTATGGAATATTTTAAAATGAAGGCTTTGGCCTCAGCTCAATTTTTCCCAAAGAAAGTGGAATAGGTTCATGGATGATACCTGTGTCATTTGGCCCCACGGCCAAGAGAATTCATTGTGAAAAAATCTTTCGGTAAAAATCACATCCAAATAAATTTGGTCGACGTGTTTCAAACCAGCCAGTGTGGTTCATCATCAGGACTTGATGAAAAACTGATCAGGAGACCCAATTAAATAGATATGAGAAGCTCCAACTAGCCGTTGAAAAATAACGACTAGTTAGACTATAATAAAGTCATAGAAATAAAAAGTCAAAAAATATATATAAAAAGATTAAAGTTTATAATATGAATATTATTTATTATTATTTTTATATTTAATTTATTTTTATTTTTATTTTTATTTAATATACAATAGGAATTATTCAAAATATTCTAGAAGATTAAATAAATATAGGATTATTTCTATTAATAAAACATAGTTAAAATATTTATTTTGTTTAATATTATTTAAAAACATAAAGGATTAAATGCTACTATAATAAAATCAAATAAAAATAAATTAAATTAAAATAAAATTAAAATAAAATAAATAAATAATAATAATTTAATTTTTCATAATTTTTATTTTAATTTATTTTATTAATATTTATTAAGTAATTTACTTATTTATATATTTATTTTATTTAATTATTTATTTTTTATTTATTTTTTATTTTATTTGATTTTATTTTATAGATTTATTAAGTTAAAAAATAAATAAATAAATAAATAAAAATTAAAACGTATAAAAATTAAAAATTAAAAATAAAAATAAAAATAAAAAATATAATAATAATAATAATATAAAAATAAATAAATAAATATTTTATTTTATTTTATTTTTATTTTTATTTTTTAATTATTATTATTATTATTATTATTATTATTATTATTTTATTTATTTATTTATTTATTATTTATTATTTTTTTTAACTTAATAAATCTATAAAATCAAATCAAATCAAATAAAAAATAATTAAATAATTAAATAAAATAAATATATAAATAAGTAAATTACTTAATAAATATTAATAAAATAAATTAAAATAAAAATTATTAAAAATTAAATTATTATTATTTATTTATTTATTTATTTTATTTTTATTTTTTGTTTTTATTTTATTTTATTTTTATTTAATTTATTTTTATTTTATTTTATTATAGTAGCATTTAATCCTTTATGTTTTTAAATAATATTAAACAAAATAAATATTTTAGCTATGTTTTATTAATAGAAATAATCCTATATTTATTTAATCTTCTAGAATATTTTGAATAATTCCTATTGTATATTAAATAAAAATTAAAATTAAAATTAATTAAAATTAAAAATAATGATAAATAATATTCATATTATAAACTTTAATCTTTTTATATATATTTTTTGACTTTTTATTTCTATGACTTTGATTTAGTCTAACTAGTCGTTATTTTTCAACGGCTAGTTGGAGCTTCTCATATCTATTTAATTGGGTCTCCTGATCAGTTTTTCATCAAGTCCTGATGATGAACCACACTGGTTGGTTTGAAACGCATCGACCAAATTTATTTGGATGTGATTTTTACCGAAATATTTGTTTACAATTTATGGATCACAGAAGCAATTTTCCAAGAGAATTCATATTTTTTTGTTAATCACCAGAGTTATCAGTCTGATTACATCAAATTCATGGTGGAAGCAGAGGTATATGGCTACCTTCCCTTCTTAGATGTTCTTCTCTCTAGAAGGGATGATGGTTCTATCTCTCGCCAAGTTTTCCACAAGAAGACTCACACTGAGCAGTATCTTCATGCTGACTCTCATCATTTCCCTAATCAGAAATTTGGTGTTCTCTGCACTCTGGCTACCAAGGCTCTTAGGATTTCTAATGATAGCCATCTAGAATCGGAGAAATCCCATCTTCTAGATGTGTTTGACATTAATGGGTATAGCAGATCTCAAGGTCTGAAGGCCTTTCAAAAAGCCTTTAAAGGCTCAAGAGACAAATATTGTCAGTTGGATCCTATCTCCAAGGTAAATCTTCCGTTTATCCAAGGGACCTCGGGTAGAATTTCTCATGTCCTTAGGAGAAATAATGTCGCCTCTTCTTTTTGACCTATCTGTATTATCAGGAATTTTCTTGGATCGGTTAAGGACCCTATAGACCCCAACAACATGAAAAGTGTTTATTTAGTACCTTTCTCCTACGATACTCCCTATATTGTGGAAACTGGTCGATCCATTAGATAGAGAATCCATGAGCATGTTGCAGACATTAGGCATAGTCGTTCCCACACTTCTGACCTTGCGAAGCATGCTGGGAAATAATGTCACCGTGTTTGCATTGAATACTCCAAATTCATTACTGTGGTGGATCACTTCCATCATAAAAAGTTGAGGGAGGATATTGAAATTGAGAGACATCGTAAGAAGCTCAAGAGAGATGATCAGTGGAAATTAAGTAAGAGCTGGACTCCAGCCTTCTCAAGGTGATTCATCCCTCGTGTGTTGTTTTTCTTTGTCTTTGATTCTCTTCCCTTTGTTTTGATTTTTTCCCTCCTCCTTTTGTATCCATGTTTTCTTTCTCTCTGGTTTATGTTTTTATGCAACTTCATCTTACTAGATATTATCCCTGGTATTGTTGATTCTTATCTTATATATATATATATATGTTGATATTTAATTTCCCCCCTCTCCGCTCTTTAGAATTATTAAAATTATTCCTTTTATATTATTCTATATTATTCATAACACACCACCCCCCCCCCACCCCCACCCCCATTTTTTATTAATTTCTCTTATTAACTTCAATATTTTAATATTATCCCCTATACTGGTATGCCCCCCCCCACCCCCAAAAAAAAAAAAATTATTAATTTCTCTTATTAATTTCAATATTTTAATATTATTCCCTATACTGGTATCCCCCCCCAACCTTCTCCTTATTAATTTTATAATTCCTTTTTATATTATTTTATATTATTCCTTATTATTGTTAAATCCTTTTTATTAATTTCTCTTAATAACTTCAATATTTTAATATTATTCCCTATACTACTATTTACCCCTTCACCTTATTAATTTTATAATTCCTCTTTATATATTATTTTTATTATTCATTAACCCCCATTTTTATTAATTTCAAGGTTTTAATATTATTCCCTATAGTAGTATATCCCTTCTCCTTATTAATTTTATAATTTAATCATCTTTACTAAATTATTATATTATTTTTTACCTCTCCCCCCTCTAAATAATATTTTAAAATAATAATAATAAAATATTCTAAAATAATTTAAAAAAAAAACTTAAATTTTCAACTAAATAACGGCTAGTTTTTATAAAGACTAGATTGAATAGCTATCACCAAGCAATGGCGCATCCTTACTATTTATTCAATGAGATTGATTTCCTTCTTCACCTTGTCCTAAGGATGAACCACATTAGATGGTTAGAAACATTGACCAAATCCTAATGATGTGATTAATCCGAAAGAGATTTATCTAAAGATTTTCTTTCCCTAGTTTTTCAATAATAGTCAAATCAAAATGTTACAATAATAATAGTCATCTGATTATCTCAATATTGATAGCAAGATTATTCATTAAATACCTAATGGCTTCATGATCAATGTGACCAAAAATTTTATAACGAGTGATAGAGTGCCTAAACTCGTTTAAAGAATGTACCACATCCAAGAGTTCCTTTTCAGTGATTGTATAATTCAACTCAACTTTATAAAGTTTCTTACTGATGAGATAGATAGCATAAGGAAAACTATCTTCCACTTGTCCTAAGCATACCCCTACAACTTTATATAATGCATATGTGTGTATATGGAAAGGTAATGCCCAGTTGAAACCCATAAAGATGGGTGTTATTGTCAACTTTTGTTTCAACACTTCAAGGGCCTCAAAGTTATGAATATTTGGCCATAAATCCAAACAAAGGTGAAGCCAATTTACTAAAGTTTTTAATGAACCTTCTATAATACCCAACTAATCCCAAGAAGCTCCTAACATCTCTTTCTTTTTTAGGGATGGGTAGTGAAAATTCTGTGTAATAAAATTTAATAAAGGCAAACTAATAACCATGGTTATGGGACACTTATTCCAAGCCGAACGTTGGGAAAAACATCCTAGTGTGGGTGTTCATTTGTTTTATTATGGCTAAGGAAATTGGAAAAGGAAATAGAAAAGGCTTTGGAAAGGCAAAATGGCATTTTTGACAATTTATTTATGAAAATAAAGGAAATTAGGAAAAAATGAAGGTGAAAGGTCATCGGTTGCATGTGAGGGGGAAATTGAAGGAAAATCAAGGGAAATGAAGCAAATATAGGCCTAATTGATAAAAAGGCTTCTAAGGATCAGTTTTTACCTATTTTGAGTTCAGTTTTGAAGCTATGTCTCTATTATCTCTCTCACACACTCTTGGACACTTAGAGTTTTCTTAGAGCATTTTAGAATTAGATCAAGAAATGAAAATAAGGTAAAGAGGAAGTAAATATCAAGCAAGGAAGAGAAGGATCAAGCAACTACAGTGAGATTCCTTTTAGGCATCGATGTTCATGTGTGTTTTCCTTGCTATATATTTCATGAATGGTTATGCATCTGTGTTCTTGGTTCTCTTTCTATCATTGTCATGGGTTTTTCCAAGTGTGACAGTGTTTTTCAGCCTAGTCTTTCCATTTCCAGATAGCCATGGTGTGATGGGGTTCTCTTGTTTTTGTTGAGTAGGATTGTCGGATGGATTCGAATTTGAGTGAGGTTGATATCTAAATGAAAGAAAATATGGCCTAGTAAACCGTGAACCAGACTATGGGTTGCGGTAAATATAGATTTTTTGTTTCCTCAGTGGTCCTAGGAAACCTTGACCGATCTATGTCAGGATGTACAGTAAATCCTGGAGGCGGGAGCTTTCTATTAGGCCTAGGAATACCAGGATGGGGTGTATGGTAAAGCTTGGAGAGTGGAGTCTTGGTTAGGGCCTAGTTATCCAGTGTGGATTGTGATAAACCCTAGAGAATACAAGAAATAAATATTTCCTCACTGTATAGGTGGAGAAATCAAGTGGCATCAATGCTTTTCATGTCCTAGCGATCTAGTCGAGATCGTGGTAAAACCTGTTATTACATGTTTATTGTTTATGGCCTAGTGATCTGATGAGGATTATGGTAAATTCTAGTTTCTATTTATGAGGGTGATGTGGTTTAGCCTCGGGAGGCCCTGGTTGGTTATTTTGGTTTGAGTCCCACATTCATGCTTGGAATATGGAACAGGGGTGATTGGCTGAAGAGAGATTTCGCTCACCCAATATATGGTCGGGTGGAATGTGGTAGTCCCATACCTGGTTGGATTTTTCATTCATGAATAAGAATTACTTTCCTTGGTAATTTATGTGTAAATGTAATGGATTCTATGTAGCATTAATGGTTATTCTATCCTCAGTATTTATGTTGTTTATACGTTGGTTATGGACATATTTTATTACAATGGAAATGTATGGTTCTTATAATGTTTCGATTTCTAAATGACTGAGAAATGAAGATATGATCCAATAGATGATAGTGCAGCTAAAGATATAAGGTAACAATGATTCTTAGCGATTCTCAAATAAGTATGAAACCCATATGCTCATATTTGTTGTTTAAACCTGTAGATTAAATAATTGTGACATGTTTGAAAAAATTCTTCTCATGGCTGGTAGGGTTCCAATTAAGTCCTTGTTCAATTAATTGCATTTGTATCATTATCATGTTGTTATCTTTCATTCCTGAAAGTGTCATTGAGTTATGGGCAGAGACCTAAGCCCTAACCCTGGAAAAATGGCACAAAAATCAGGATCGAGGGCTCAAAACTACTGGGAAAAGTCCCCAGTATCACACATACCCATGTTGTGCAAGCGGTTGGAGGTTTCCAATCACACTCTTACCCATTTTGCGGGAGTGACTCAGCAATTGATGCACTAAAATAATATTTTGTCTCAGGGGCTAGCCTCCTGGAAGGTTGGAATGGCTCCAGGGTGTCCTATAGCAGGTACAAAAGGTATGTGTAGTTGTGTGGTGTTGGTTCCACTTCCTTAAGGTGACTTGGATGGTAGAATCAGTTCTTAGTGGGCTGTCGTCACATGTTTACCCCAGTTGTCCAGTTACTTTGGTAGATATGGGAGGAGGGTGTTACAATAAAACTTTAGAATATCAACAACCAAAATATCAATAATTTGTAAAAACTTATATTTTATGAAAATATAATCAATACCTCTATTATCCAAGATAACCGTTAGGTTTGTTTTTAAGTCAATATGGATAGGTTAGTTACGGTTTCATAGGTTCTTTACGTTTTTATTTTTAAAATAAGCACATGTATAAAGGTATTTCAGTCATTTTACAAGGTCATTATGAGTTCTAGTGTGTTTCATCATAAATGGTAAATCAAAAAATTCATGTCCCTTGAGATTATCTAGTCATGATTATTAAGCTCACAGTTTATCCAACTTTCAAAGCAACTTTAGTTCAAACAGGACAGAGTTTGCTACGAAATTTCCTGACACTTTCGTAGAAAATTTTCCTTCCCGAACATGAATTTC
Organism: Pinus albicaulis; assembly: GCA_034641835.2. NCBI lineage: Eukaryota > Viridiplantae > Streptophyta > Pinopsida > Pinales > Pinaceae > Pinus > Pinus albicaulis. The sequence continues at coordinate 755,776,718 of CM076575.1, read as the reverse complement.
TTAATGAAAGTCTATTTTTTTGTTAACTGTAGGGAAACAGTACAAAAATTTGAAAATTGGTATGGTCTGAAGTTATTGGGTCATTATTACACCTTTTTATCTTTATCAACCATTCCCAAAACGTGTGCACCATATATTTTCTCATTCATTTCATTCCCTTTTAACTTTTTCATAGATTTGTTGTCACAAACCCATTCTCATCTCCTTATAAGCTACTCTTGTTGTCTAAGTATCAGTCATGTTGTCTTGTGGGTATGTTATCTCTATTTAGGTTAGCTCGTTTAGTGTCAAAATTTTGCTAGCTCTCCTTAGGATCTTTTGCAGGTGCCAAGAAGTTTCTCACTACGTTTTAGAGCCATGGCAGCTCGAAGGAAGCCATATAAAGGAGGGTGTGTGGTAATATATGAGCCCATGGACATGAAATTATTGGAAAAAGACCCCACATTCACCCAAGCATTTTCCAGTGTTTGGTGTCTTCGGTTCTGTCAAAAATTGTAGGGGTATCATGGGAAATTTTTAAAGGATTTTTCCATTAACTTTATAGGGACATGATCTAAAGTAGGTATAAAAAAATTTGCAGTGTCCCCTAACACCATTTCTCAAGCCACAGAGATGCCTATGTCAGGAGAATTATGGTTCAAGGTGCAGAAGTTCAAGTTGCATAATTGTGATGAGTTCCTAAAATAAGAACATAAAATATCTTATATGGCTACAGGAATTCCTAGAACTTTCTTTAAAGAGTATTTTTATAAGTTTCTGATGGTGATCCAGAAATACTTCACTTGTGAGGGTAAATTACACATGGTATATCAATACCATTTCAAATTGTTGCTACACTTAACAGGTAAACAACCCTTATATATACCTTTCTATTTGTTTAGAAGCCTAGGAAAAATGGTTGACAAGGCTTAGGCCAAACCTGATGCCAATAACACTTCAATTTTTCGTCATGCTCTTATTAATTTGCTGATGGTTGAAGATTTGAATAGGCTGAAGATATTTTGGCCCACATTTTTCTTTTTAAGTGGATATGAATTGGCAGAGCTTGTAACTAAGCCTAAAATAGAGATAGAGCCTATATCATAACCTATAGAGCTCGAATTTGAACATGTAAAAGAGCCTGTGGTAGAAGAAAAAATTTCTACAAGTACCAAGACAAAAACTTATACAAGAAGGAGGACTAGAAGCCAAAGGAAAGGGAAGGGTAAACTGTCAAATATCGTGGAAGTTATTAACGTTGAATAAATCCCCTTTGTTTAGCTTGTAGAGATCAAAGAGTAAAAATAAAAATAAAACAAGAGAAAAGGAGCCAAAAAATTTGGATTTTACTCCAGAATATTCAGTTTTTATTTTCAAGCTCAGAGAACCTATCACAAGATCACATCATCTAAAAGAAAAGATGTCTGAACTACCAATAGAAGAAGAGGTGCCTCCAAAAAAAGTAGAACCTGTGAAAAAAAGGAAACTTAAGGAGCTTATTTAAGAGAAAGGTGAAGTGGAGATGTTGCAAGAAAAATTGAGAGATGCTTGGAATGAGATAATAGAATCAAATTTTTCATTTTGAGAAATTGGAGGAATACATATCAAAGAAACTGGACTTTTACAATGAGGTTGCAGATAAATCTGGAAAGATGTTAAAGAGGACATTTCCTTTACACAAAATGATCAAACACCTATTCAAGAGAATCAAATGGTTTCATGCTGATAGGAGGATGTTACAGGAACAATTTAGAACTTTAGAAAGACAAATGGAAATGATCCAAGCTAAAATTTTGAAGAGGGGCCTAAAATTCATTACTGTAATTGATGATACTCCATGAGTATGGTAAGACCATATTGTTTTTCTTATACTATGGCTACTCAATAGGTTTGGTAATATGTAGGCTTATATAGGCTTTTATAAGTGTTTTTGAGGCGAAAAAATATTGCAAATGCAAAATCTCAGAAACTAGGTACTTTCTTAGGAACTCTCCATCTTAAAGGCAGAAATTTGATAAGAAATTGTTGTAGTTTTTCATGGATACAAACATTAGTATAAACTTCATAAATAAGAGGGCTCAATGCATGTATTTAACTCATTAACCTTAGATAAGGCCCTAAAACACTCATAAAAATCAAATATTTTGCAGAAGGGTGATTTTTGCATCTTCTACTGAAATTTAATGCTACCAAACTGCCTGTACTCTATTTTTTTCAGCGTAATGAATTTTTGATGATTTTTGGGAAGTCAAGCAGTAAAGAAATGCATAAACCATAAGTCAAAGGTATTCACATCATCATCATATTTTTAGGGGGACAACTCAACAGGTCAACCTCCATGTGGCCCCCAGCTCATCAAGCCAGCTCATCATGCCAACTTATCATGACAACTCATCATTCTAGCTCAAGCATTTGAGTTCCTAATTACAGTTCATCAACCATTCAACACCTCAGAAATTATTTATAGTCGCTAAGGATCATTGTCAGAATTTATTGGAGTTTTTTTGAAGTTCATAAATGGTGATAGAGTCTTTTTTGTGTACAAACTTTTCCAAGTAGAAAATATCACTAGAAAGTCACCATGTTTTGTAATTCTACTAGAACTAGGTCTCTTAGATAAGGCATCGAGTCTAGCCCAGCTGGCAGACTATTGTAAAGAGGCCTCACTCTATAAATGAGGGACTTTTTTAATTTGAATAGGTTGTTCAATGTTATGAGAGAGCTACTTATTTCAATTTTCTTTATGAGCTAATAGACATTTTGTAGCAGACTGTTTTACAACCCGAGATTATCTTTGGCTTATGTGTTTTTTCTTTATTTTGTATATTTTTATCAGCTTCATTGCAATATGATTACCTGGAATTCATGATTAAATGCTCAACTTCCTTAATTTTTTGTTTTTTTGCTGGAATAGTTAATTTATGTTTAAACCAATTTCCCTCAGCTTCCATGAATACATTTTGTGTGTAACTGAATTTTCTTAGTTGACTCCATGCCCAACGGTAGTTATAATTACACTCTTCCACCTGAAAAAAAATCACATTAAAGTATAAATGGACTTAGCAATCTGTAATTTGAATTTTATCTTGAATATTTCATTATTTTCCTTGAGAGAGCCCTCTTAGAGTGGAATAGTTATGCTTGGTTTTGGGTTGACACATCCCAACTTGCTCTAGCCTGGTGATAACATTTTGGTGCATCTGTCGGGAGCCGAAAAGATCCATTTCTTGGATTTTCTTTGAGTATCTTCATTCTTATTCCTGAGGGTAACAAGAAATCAGATTTTTATTTTGAAGGTTTTGATATTACCCTGGCAACTCCAACCTCAAAATATACATAATATTAATGCTTCATGATGACTCCAGTGCTTGAAGATCAGTAGCTTGAAGGGGTTCCATGATTATTTCTACTGCAAGAATAAATTTTAGGTATTCTCCTATGGATCGGTCTCACATATATGGTTTTACAAATCCTATTCCTTGTGTTGATCGGTCAACCCATATTCCCATGTTCAAATATGAAAAGAAAGATCATGTTGGTATGGATTTGGTTAAATTCCATATACATATATGTAGGCTGAGGGTTGAGTTTCATAAGGATTGTCTCATGAATATGTTTATGGCTACCCTACAAGACAAAGCTAGAGTATGGTATGAAGGGTTGAAATCAGGAAGGTTGTGTTCTCTTAAATATTTCCATAGAATATTTTTTGGACATTATGGAAAGTCTCATCCTGCATCACCATTGTTTTAAGATTGTTGTAATCTTTGGAAAGGTTTCATTCAATATTAAAAGTATTGACAATGATATAGAATGTATGGATGATGAGGAGATATTAGACGCAATTTATGAATTTTCTTCCCAGGCTAGTTTTCATAATAATCAATAAGGTTTCCAGCAAGAAGATGTGTCTTCCTTGCTTGAACATGAAATAAATAACACTTTGAAAGAGAATTTATATCCCATGAAATTTTTCAAAATTTGCAACAGATTTCCCAATATTTAGGTGATAAATAGGAACATAAAGATGTTCAGTTACATATCTCTTCACTTTTTTAATTTTATGAACCTTTGTTTCAATAATATCATACCCAATAACTTAATAATAATCCCCAATAATATAGAAACAATTTTCGAGCATATTGAGAACAAAGAGTTGAATGTTGAACAACATGAAAATAGACAGGAGCAAGGAGAAGCTTATGTGAAACATGTTTCTTTTCATCATGAAGAGGAGTTTTATTCCTTAAGTATGCTTGAAGGTTGTCATGAGGAAGCACTTGTAGAGAATGATGAGACACTTTTTGATCCAGAAGTAGTTGTCCCAAAATGTCTTTCTACAGAGTTATATTATCAAAATTTTCTACTTGTGCATGATAATATACATGAAGTTCCCATTGCAATGCATGAAAATCCATTTTTTAACATCCATGTAGCACATGATATGTTTTCTCCCATTGAATATTTTCATGGACAGTCAAAGTCTTATCTTGAGAATGATGTTGAAAATGGAGGTATAAAATAGGGACAACCTACAGTTCTAAATGAAGATTACCCTTTGGATCAGGAAGACAAGATAATTTTCAGTGTTTTCAAGGATCCTTTTGTTGATTTGTTGCTTTCATCAAAACAGGTGATTTTTCATGGTTTCCAAGATCCAATGGTAACTCTATTGCAGTCATCAATCAAGAAATTTTTCTTTTGTGGAGCATGGATTCAATTTTCACTCTGAGTTGTCAATAGATGGTTCACTTCTAATTTTGTTCAAGCACAATCAAGAAGCCCAGGTGTTGGATCAACTCTTTTACTGGCTATATTGGAAGTTTCATATTGCTTGAATTGAACATTTGGTTTTCAGTTTTTAGAGTAGGATTGGAATATACATAAATAAGCATGTTGGGCAAGCATCTCTTTCAACATTTAGGTTGAAGATTGAAGTTGCAATTTTTGGTTTGTACAATGTTTTTTCTTCAGGACCATGTCAAATATCGAATGTGGACTGAAGAATATGACAAGAGGTTGGGAGAAACCTAATTAATAAGGAACATGGTATGTTGGTTCTTTTCTGCACCACAAGGGTGCAACATCCCCATTGGAGCCATTATTATCCAAGATAACCATCAGGTTTATTTTTGAGTCAAGATGGATAGGTTTGTTAAGGTTTAATAGGGTCTTTAAGTTTTTAGTTTTTAAATAATCACATGTATAAAGGTCTTTCAGTTATTTTTCAAGGTCATTATGAGTTCTAGTGTGTGTCATCATAAATGGAAAATCAAAAAAATCATGTCCCTCAAGATTATCTAGTCATGATTATTAAGCTGACAGTTTATCAAAATTTTGCAGCAACTTCAGTTCAAATAGGTGAGGGTTTTCTATGGAAGTTCCTGACTCTTCCGTAGCAAATTTTCCTTCCCAAACATTAATTTCACTAAAAAAGTTTGTTTTTCTATTAACAGTAGGGAAACAGTATATAAATTTGAAAAGTGGTATGGTCAGAGGTCATTGGGTCATTATTACACATTTTTGTCTTTATCCGCCATTCGCAAAACACGTGCACTATATAGTTTCACATTCATTTCCGTTCCTTTTCACTTATTCATAGATTTGTTATCACAAACACGTTCTCATCTTCATACAAGCTACTCTTGTTGTCTAAGTATCAGTCATATCGTATTGTGGGTTTGTTAGATGTCTTTAGGTCAACTCAGTAAATGTCAAAAGTTGGTTAGTTGTCCTTAGGATCTTTTGCAGGTTTCAAGAAGCTACTCACTACGTTTTAGAGCCATGGCAGCTCGAAGGAAGTAGAATTAAGGAGGGTCTGTGGTAAGATACAAGCCCATGGACATGAAATTGTTGGAATAAGACCCCACATTCACCCAAGAATTTTCCAGCGTTGGGTGTCTTCGATTCTGTCAAAAATTGCAGGGGTATCATGGGCAAATTTCAAAAGATTTTTCCATCAAATTTACAAGGATAGGATCTAAAGTAGGTATAATAAATTCTGCAATGTCCCCTAACACCATTTCTCAAGCCATAGAGATACCTAGGTTAGGTGAATTATGGTTCAAAGTTCAAAATTTCAAGTTGCATAATTGTGATGAGTTCCTAAAAGAAGAACACAGAAGCATTGATATGGCTACAATAATTCCCAGAACTTTCCTTAAAAAGTATTTTTCTAAGTTTCTAATGGTGATCCAGAAATAATTCACAAGTGAGGGTAGATTCCACATGGTATATAAATACCATTTCAAATCATTGTTGCACTTCATAGGTAAACAACACTTAGATATACCTTTCTATTTGTTTAGAAACCTAGGGAAAATGGTTTACAAGGTTCAGGCCAAACCTGATGCCGGTAACACTTTAATTTTTCATCATGATCTTATTAAGTTGCTGGTGGTTGAAGAGTTGAATAGGCTGAAGAGAGATTGACCAACATTTTTATTTTTAAGTGGCCATGAATTAGATGTTGCTACCCCTAGGAGAAATCCAAAGTCAAAACCTATAACCTGAGGGGAGGATAAGAAATCTGAGGTAGAGCTTGTAACTGAGCCGGAAACAGAGATAAAGCCTATATAAAAACCTATGGAACTTGAATTTGAACATGTAAATGAGCCCGTGGTAGTAGAAAAATTTTCTACAAGTACCAAGACAAAAAATTATACAAGAATGAGGACTAGAAGCCAAAGAAAAGGGAAGGGTAAACTATCAGATATCCTGGAAGCTATTGACATTGAAGAAATCCCTTTTTTGTATCTCGTAGAGATAAAAGAGCCAAAAACTAAGAAGAAGATAAAAGGAGTCAAAAATTTGTATTTTACTCAAGAAGATTCCGATTTTATTTTCAAGCCTAGAAAACCTATCACAAGATCACAACAGCTTAAAGAAAAGATGCTTGAGTTTCCCTTAGAAGAATAGGTGCCTCTAGCAAAAGTAAAACCTGTGAAAAAGAGGAGAGGTAAGGAGCATGTACAAGGGAAAGGTGAAATGGATATGTTGCAATAACAGTTGAGAGATTCTCGGAATGAGGTAATAGAATCAAAATTTGTTTTTTAGGAATTGAAGGAAGACATATCAAAGGAACTGGACTTTTACAATGAGGTTGCAGATAAATATGGAAAGATGTTAAAGAGGACATTTCTTTTACATATAATGATGAAACACCTATGCAAGAGAAACATCTGGTTTAAATCTGATAGGAGGAGGTTACAGGAACAAGTTATAACTTTAGAAACACAATGGAAATGATCTAAGATGGACTTTTAAAGAGGGGCCTCAAATTCATTACTATAACTGATGATACTCCATGAGTATGGTAAGACCATAAATGTTTTCTTATACTATTTATAATCAATAGGTTAGATAATATACAGGTTGATATAGGCTTTCAAAAGTGTTTTGGAGGCGAAAAAATATTGAAAATGAAAAATTTCAGAAACTAGGTACTTGCGTAGCAACTCTCCATCTTAAAGGCGGAAATTTGCTACAGAACGACTATACATTTTCATGGAGGAAAAAAACAATCTAAAATTCAGAAATAAGAGGTATAAATTCATTTATTTAACTTATAAACCTCAGAGGAGACCCTAAAACAGTCATAAAAATCAAATATTTTTCAAAAGGGTGATTTTGGCATTTGCTATTGAAGTTTGCTACCAAACTGCATGTACTCTACTTTTTCAGCGTAACGAAGTTTTGATGACTTTTTTGAAATCAAACAGTGAAGAAATGGATAAAAAAAAAGTCAAAGGTATTCATATCATCATCCAATTTTTCAAGGGGACAACTTAGCAGGTCAACCTCCATGTGGCCGCCAGCTCATCAAGCCAACTCATCATGCCAACTTATCGTGACAACTCATCATTCCAGTTCAAGCATTCGAACTCCTAATTATAGTTCATCAACCATCCAACACCTCAAAAGTTAGTTATATTCAATAAGGATCATTGACATAATTTATTGGAGCTTTGTTGAAGTTCATAAATATTGATAGATTCCTTTTTGTGTACAAACTCTGCCAAGAAGAAAATATCCCTAGAAAGTCTCCATGTTTGGTAAGTCTACTAGAACTAGGTCTCTTAGCTAAGACATCAAGTCTAGCCCAGGTGAAAAAATATTGTAAAGAGGCCTCACTTTATAAATGAGGGAATTTTTTACTTTGAAGAGGTTTTTGAATGTTATGAGAGAGATACTTATGTAAATTTTCTTTATGAGCTAACAGACATTTTGCAACTGACTGTTTTAAAACTTGATATTTTCTTTGGCTTATGTGTTTTGTATTTATTTTGTATATTTTTATCAGCTTAATGGTAATATGATTACTTGGAATTCATGATTAAATGCTCCAACTTCCTTCATTTGTTATGTTTTTTCTGTAAGAGTTAATTTATGTTTAATCTAGTTTGCCTCAGCTTCCATGAATACAATTTGTGTGTAATTGAATTTTATTAGTTGACTCCATGTCAAATGGTAGTTGTCATTACACTCTTCCACCTACAAAAAATCACATGAAAGTATAAACAAACTTAGACATTTTCAATTTTAATTTTATCTTGAATATTCCATTGTTTTCCTTGAGAGAGCCCTCTAAGACTGGAAGGGCTAAATTCCAGTTAAAAGTTGGTTGAAATAGTTATGCTTGGTTGGAGGTTGATGTTGGACTATATAAATCACTTATTAAATGACTGAGAAATACAAATTTAATTATCAATCTAGGGATGTCTATTTATTCCAATGACAGTTGCATTGTCTATGTCGATACACCAACCAGAAGTAATTTCAAAGAAAATAAATCATTACTGAAGTAAATGTTGGAAATAAATCACTCATGTAGAAATAAAAGAATCTAAAATATTGAAACCACACTTCAATTGATCTGTCTAGCTCGCCACACAATAAGTACCTAGCTGGTATCTCTATTATCACATGTGTAATAGCATATAAAGTATTGAAATCGAAGCAGATATATTCTTAGCTGAACATTAGCAACAGAACTATAATGATACATAAACTGAAATAAAATTGCATACACGCAACTACTTTAATCACTACAATCCCTGCTAAGAAGGAGGGCCCTTCCTCCCTAGTAGGACGCAGGTAGAGAAGGAAATTTAACGAAAACTAAATAGAATCATACATGTAACATCAATAACAGGATAATATGTATTAATCTGAACACAATTACAGAGCCAAAGCAATGTTGTTCTCCGCTCTCCCCCCTCGACCTCTAGGGCCGAGAGCTATATAGTGATTACATCAGAAAATCTAGGGATAGATCAGTCATGAGAATCTTACGATTCTCGTGCTGATTGAAATAGAAATTATACTGTTATAACCACTTCCTAATAAATTTCTAACTAGAAAATAAAAGATTACAATCGGAACTACCCTTAGGTTTTTATCCCAAAAATACAATGCTAACAACTCCTACAGCTATCATAATGGAAACACAGCTGTAGTGCAACCACCAGAGGACAGATTAGCAACAATATAGACAAGATCAGTCAAAGGTACAAATATATCAGCAGTTCACCAACGAGTCTGTAACAGTAGAGTGTAACAACATTTTTCCGGTGGCTCTGTAAAAACAAGGTGTAACAGCATCGCTTTGCTGTAACATCACTATCCGAATTGCTCCCGTGAACTTTTTGTCTAGGATCTTTGGTGCTACAAATGACATCTGAAAAGACATCACAAAAACTATCAACCTCTTCCAAACATTACCATCAATTAGTCATAAAAATGTATAATAGATCAAATAATTGGTGAATTGGAAAAGTAATGAATGTAGGGTGAAACAGAACAAGTTAGGGTAAAAAGGTAGGAAAAAGGGGTAAATATACTCCCACTGGTTATGGTTATGAGGCAAAATAAGGAAGATAAGTGTAGGAAAAAATGTACAAAAGGAGCACCCAACATCTCCCCCCAACTGAAATACTTGCATGTCCTCACGCAAACTCATCTCTCATGGGAATATCTTTGGTGCAAGTCGGTGAGATCATAAGCACCACTTGTGTCCTCGTCTACAGACATATATCCTTGATTGGCCATCAACTTTCATACCCATGATTCTGACTCATACTTACTTAATTCATAATTGGTCTAGTAATCCTCAATGGGAAACCAGATCAAAGGACACTGGAACTTCAATCCCAACCACAAAGCACCAAGGGATTGTACAATTTGTGCTTAGGCTGATACATGTGTAATCAAAGCTCAGCGTTTCATCATTGCGAGCTGATTGAGGTATAAATCCATAATTATTCTTCTATAAGTGGTAGCTGGTTCTTTAATCCCAGGGGTACTCAACATTCTCCTTAATTCTCATCTCAACTCAGCAACCCAACCTAGTTCTGCCCGAACCCACGATGTGGTCTTCTCCTCATTAGTCTCCATAAATTTAATGGCCATATGCCATTCAATATGATTCCTCATGAAGGATACAAAAGCCCTTAATCAAAGGTCTCCCATATAAGAGAATATTTTCAAAATCATCTGCATACTTACATGTTCACAAATAATTTTGTGTAAATATAATTCACATAGAAAACTTTTCTCATCAAAATCTAAGGCACGGAAAACATGTAGAAATGTATGAGTGGAGGAACATAAATAAGGTATGTCCTCCATAATGGCTTTCAATTGAAATAAGAAGTAACATTCCTACAGAAAAATAGGATAGGATGGAGAAGGTCGCGTACAACCCAGCAAGTTGAGGGCAAGGTCATGAAATTTCTGCTTATCTACGGTGAGGCCTCGAATCTACTCCTGTAACAACAGTAGTTGTTATTCTTATTTCTTCATAGATTCTTTCTTCTTGTAATTCTCCCACCCTTTCTTCAACTCTACTTCCATCCATCTTTCATGTAAAATGTCTATTTCTATCTGATGTTCCTTTAGATAAATCATCCCATCCCTAAGGGAGATTTCTTGTTGTTTCCACTTTTTTAACTCAAAAATTAACATCAATTTCTCATAGTTCCATCCCGATATGGGACTCAGAATTCTCCTAAATTCAATACCTTCATCAACAATAGGTGTACCAACCTTTGCTTCATGGGTTTTTTCCACCTCTTTTGCTGGTTCTTGTGTAATAGTAGCCTCTTGGGTGGGTTCTTGTACGTCAACCCCTTTGTTTTTACCTAGAGTCGCCTCTATGTCCATTGTTGTTTCTTCTACAATAGGAGTGGCCTCCATAGGTTCATGTGGGTCAGATTCTAGGTCAATTATTAGAGGAGGCTCTGCTTTAACTATTGGTTCTTGTGTAGCAGCAGTATCATCAGCAAGTTCTTGTGTAATAGCCTCCTACTGTTCTGTTTCTACTTCCATTGGGTTGATATTTTCTCTAAGAGCATTATATCCCGCTGTTGTTAAGTTTTTAAAACATGTCATGCATACTGACACCAGGATTTCCTTTCCCTCAAATAATTTCCACTCCAATTCCTCATTTTCCTTTCTTAATTTTTCAATTTCTAAACACAAGGCATTGGTTTCATCCTTACCTGATGAGGAAGGTTTCCTTTCTTCTTCTAAAACATCTGCTTCCATCTACTTCTCTACCGTAGGAAAGGGTTCTACAGGTATGCTGACCTTCACTCTTTTTTTAGTCTTCTTTCCCCAAATGGTTCATCAATAGGCTTCTTCCCAATCCTAACTCCAACAGGCTGAGTCTGGTTCTCCACCTCTGCCTAAATTCCTCCTGAAGTCATGGTCTGTTTCCCCTAGCTTGTCCTTGGTATTTTTCTCTTGAATTATTCGTAAGTTTTTCCTTGCTGTCCTAGGGAATCCATCACAATTAGCTTAATGAGTCTGTGATTAGTCACGCATGCCTCTGGTTGCGCTATTGTTTTTACTGTTGCCGCCATGTGCTTAATGTTTCCTAGCAAATAGAATGGAATATTGATTCTTTGCTGGTGCCAAAGGTGGTTAAGCAGAGGAAAGTGATATTTGAACACTATCATGGATCTCCCTTCGCAAGTGATATATTTGATCATATGAGAAAGTGACAATTTTTCAATTCCTCTTCCTTTCTTCTCTAGTTTCTCCTCTCCTACTAGGAAATACTCTTTCAAGGAGGGGTCATTGATTTTTCTGTTAGACCACCTCCGCCCCTCTACTGGTAATGAAGTTACCCAGGAAATTACCTCTTTATTCACCTCCACTTGCATGCCCCTTACTTAGGTTTGATTATTGTTCAAGTTCTGAGAAAATTCAACTTCCACTACCTCGTCTGAGCCTTCAAGCTTCTGGAAAAAATCAACCCATCTAGCATCTCTGAATATATAGTAAGCTTCTGGGAAATTCTGCAGAGCATCCATGGAATCTGGCTGATTCCTGACCATTTCTCCACCCATCTCTGTTGTTTATTTCTAAATTTTCTTCTTAATGTTTGGAAACATCGTAATATCACTGAGTTTCTAAATTCACTTCTTTGCTATTAATCCCTGTTGTAACATCACTGTGTCTCTGAACTATCTGCTATTCGACACCTCTGCTTATCCAAATCGATGAGTTTATAATGAGAATGCAAGGTTTCAGTCAAGGAGGTTGATGAAAGGTGATGAATTTCATGGATTTACCAAATCGTACCCTACACTAATATTCATAAATGGCTTATTATGGAAAGTAATGGGATTTCGTACAAACGCTCTTTTCCAACCGGATTCGGTCATCATTAGCAATTCTGTTATTGATTAGTTTCATGCGAATTTAATAGATATTTATGATTACATCCTTTTTGAAATGATTTCAAGTCATATCCCCTCCCCCACTTTAATGGTGACAGCTTCCCACAGCCATCACAGGAGTGTCATTACTTTTCCAATTAATCACTGAATCATTAATGACAATCATTTACCTTTTTGATGACATACTTGAGGTGACGTGGAGGAAGAATAGAAATGACGACATATTTCTTGCAACGCTCATTTTGTTGTGTTTAGCCAGCACGGTTATTTCTATTTATGGAATTAATTACAAATAACAATATTCGTGGTTGTCAGTTGTTACATGTGTAACAGATAAGACAACTTTTAAATTATTCTAAAAATAATAATAATCAGAAGAAATTGGTACAAAAAATAAATTACATGAATACCATCATCCTATGACATAGATCATAAAGGGAAGATGATATTACAGGGAGAAAAACATGGGTGTAACAGTTGCCACAAGAGTGGTTTTTAACTATTACTGGCTATCTGACTACGCCCTGGAAAGGGGTTTTCACAGTTAGATTTATTTTTGTTTCTCTTTTTTTTTCTTTTTTTTCTTTTTTTTTAACAGGTGTAACAACTGCCACAAAGTTGGTTTTCAACTTCTGCACTTATTGGAATTTCAAATTTTAAGGCTGCAGAGGAGAATGTTCCCCTACTATCATAACATGAAGATCAGAGTCCACGTCAATGTTGAAAAACGGTTCCTTCAAGCGGGTTGATGATATAACCTTAGACGGTGCCCATTAACCAGTAACGACGTCTTAGCACTGTCAATGGTCACCAATTGTACAGTCCCATTGTCAAAGACCGTATCCACTTTGTAAGGACCTAGCCATCTGGTGGAGAGCTTGCCTTTGAAATATTTGAACCTTGAATCATACAAAATAGCCAATCTCCTTTCTGGAAATTTTTCTTCTTAATAAACCCATCATACCATCTGGCTCTTTGTTGTAGAATGATTTCTGTCTATTGAATGGCAGCCATCCATTTCTCTTCCAAATCATTGATCTGGTTCAAACTTTGAGTATGTGTTGTACTCAAATCTAGATCAAACTGTAATGTTCTTATTAATGTCTTTATTTCGAATTCTGTGAGGAATAAGGGATTCTTAAAATACACCAATTCATATGGCGAGAAGCCTGTAGTATTCTTCCATGTTTTCATGTAAGCCCACAGTACCTATGGAAGTTTCTCAGTCCAGTTTCTTCAATGCCTGGAAACTATCTTTGTCAAGATTCCCTAAATGACTTTATTGGTGCTTTATAATTGACCATTTTCTTATGGATCATAAGGTGTGGTGATTCTGTGATGGATTCCATACTTTTCAACCAACTTCTTGATCAAATGAGATGTGAACTGAGGACCCCCATCTGTCACTATCTCTCTGGGTATGCCGAAGTGAACAAAAATATATTGAAACAGGAAGTCTGAAATAACCTGCTCTGTTGCTCTCATTTTTTCCCTTGCTTCGACCCATTTTGTGATATAATCGGTGCAGACCAATATGTATGCTTTTTGCTGTGATGAAGGATTAATTGGCCCCACAAATTCTAGGGCCCATTTCTCGAATGTTTCTATTACTATCTGATGTTGTAACAACATATCATCTAATTTTAGAGGTTGGCCCATCCTTTAGCAACTATTACATCCTTTCACAAACTTCTTGGCATCCTGGAATATAGTTGGCCAGAAGTACCCTGTTGAGAGTACTTTATGTCCTGTCCTCTTGTTAGCGAATTTTCCTCCACAAGGTTCCTCATGAAAGTCCTTTAGGATATCAAATACCTCATCTTCTCTAACACATCGCCTAATCTAGAATTATGGCCCAGTGTGATAGAGATTACCTTCTATCCAGGGGTAGGTAGTACTCTGTTGTATAATCCTCCTTCCTTCCTTGGAAGACGATTGGTGTGGGAAATTTCCTGTAGCAAGGTAATTGACTATATCTGCATACCAAGGTGAGTGAGTAGAAATGGAAAAAAGATATTGATCTAGAAAAGAATCCTCAGTAGCAGTGCAATCATCACTTATAGTTAATCTAGAAAGGAAATCAATTACTACATTATCTTTTCTAGGTTTATCTAAAATAGTAATGTCAAATTCTTGTAACATCAATAACCATCGTGTAACTCTACCATTGGTAACAGGCTTGTTCATCAAAAATTGAATTGCAGCATGGTCAGTGTGTACAAATACTTGGTACGCAGTGATGTAGTGCCAGAATTTCTTGATAGCATGCACTACTACTAGGAATTATTTCTCAGTAACAGTGTAGTTAACTTATTTTGGATTTAAGTTATTTCTAACGTAATAAATGGCATAAGGCTTCTTATCCTCCAGCTGCCCCAAAACAGCACCCACATCCATGTCAGATACGTCTGTAGACATATGAAATGACAATTCCCAGTTTGGTCCTCGTAAAACAAGTGTTGTTGTTACATAGTTCTTCAACTTTAAAAAGGCCTGCTCACACTTTTCTGTCCACACAAATTCTGCATCTTTCATCAGTAATGAAAATAAAGGAGATGCAATCTTTGAAAAATTCTCTATAAACCTCCTATAGTCTCCTGCATGTCCCAAAAAAATACATACCTCTTTCGGAGTCTTAGCGGTCGGGATTTTCGAGATTATCTCAATTTTTGCAGGATCTACCTTGATTCCATCTACTGAAATGAAATGTTCCAGCACAACTCCCTCGGTCATCATCATGTGGCATTTTTCCATGCTCAGAGAAACATTAGTTTGTTCACAACATTCCAACACTTTCTCTAAGTTAGCCAATGTTGTCTCAAAAGCATCCCCGTAGGGTGTAAAATCATCCATAAGGATTTCAAGACAATCATTTAAAAGATCATAAAAATACTTAATATTTCCCTTTGAAAGGTTTTTGGTGCATTGCAAAGACCAAAGGGAAGGAATCTGTATGCAAAAGTACCCCATGGACAAGTAAAATTTGTCTCGTCTTGATCTTCTAGAGCAATCTGTATTTGATTATAGCCACTAAGCCTCTAGAAATGAAAATAATTTTCTTCCTGAAAGAGTGTCCAAGACCTGATCAATAAATGGTAAGGGAAAATGATATTTTTGAGTGGCCTTGTTAAGTTCTCTATAGCTGACATAGACCATTTTCCATTCTTCTTCGGAACTATGACAAGCGGCGACACCCACTGATTGTTAGAAATAGGGTAGATGAAATTAGCATTAAGGAGTTTCTTCAATTATTCTTTTACTATCTCCTTGAGTGTGGGGTTCATTTGGCGTTGAGGTTTTCTAACAGGTTTACAATCTTCTTTAAGGTAAATGCGGTGATTGAATAGGGTAAGATGGATTCCTTTCATATCGATATAGTCCCATGCAGATGCCTTTTTGTATTTCTATAACAGTTGTATCAGCAATCTTTTTTGTTCAGCAGTAAGATTAGGATTGATGTTTAAACATTTTTCGGGTTTGATTTCAACGGGACTGTTGATAGTAAGTCAAGTTATTTTCAAATTTTCAATAATTACATCATCTTCCTCACCTTCTTCTCCCAAATATCTATTGGAGGCAGCAGCGAGTGGATTACTGATAAAACCATTAATAATATCGTCTTTTGTTTCATCCTTAAAGTGTTGTTCTTTTCCAAGTGTGAAAAGAGGTAGGGAAAGATCAGATTCAGGTGCAAATTTATCCCACCAGGGACTATTCGAATCCATATGAGGTTTTTCTGGGGGATAAAGATTCAGGTTCTGAGTCGCCTGTCCATCTGAGATCACCATGGATCTAGACCTACATCCCATATATGCATCTGCAGTGGCTAGCCACAGTCTTCCCAATATTAAAGGATGAACCCCCAAATTCGATTCGGTTTGTAAAATGAGAAAGTCAGTTAGATAGTTCCACGAGGCCAGAGTCATAACCACATCTTCAATCATTCCTTCGGGCTTAACACGGGATCTATCTACTAGTTCAAGCATTGTAGGTGTAGGTCTAAGTCCATTAAGTCCTAGAGATATGAAGAGGTCTTTAGTCATAACGTTAATAGTTGCCCCTAGATCAATCAAGGTATTGGTTATAGGATGATTGTTAATATGGAAATTCATTGTGGGGTTCCCTCGATCATTATGTTTAGTCAACAAAGGTTGATTAATCATAAGATCGGACAATTTTCCCATGACATGGATAGTAGCAGGGTCTTTAGGTTTCCTCCTAGGTCTTTTGATGCATACATCCCTCATTTTTTTAGCATAGATAGGCACTTATTTTAGAGCTTGTAATAGCGGAATACGTACATATAAATTTTGCAGCTCCTTAAGGAATTCAAATTCAGCTTGTAAGACCAGCCTAGTTTCAGTTAATCGTTGAGGGTATGGGGGATTATGAATGGCAATAGTTGAGTCAGCTACCATAGATGTATCAGCGTTACTCTAATTGGATACTGTAGAAAGAGCATACCTTCCCGAGTCAGCTGTTATAGATGTATCAGTTGTTACATGTGTAACAACTACCTCAGAATCGTCCATATCCTTCCCAGGTGATTCACTTTCTTCGATAATAATGGGAGTTTTCTCAGATCTGATTACTTTCCCTAACCGAAGCTGAACCTAATTAAGTCCAATAGGAGTAATAAGATAATTCTGGAGGGTAACCAGAGCATCCATGCTCTGGGCTGCCTTATTATTTGGATTAGGGTTAGGTTTTATAGGTAATTGGGGTTGAACAGAAGGTGTAGTATTTTGAATAGACAGAAGTTGTAATTGATGTTGTTGCATTGGTATTGGAGGGGGTATTGGACCCTGGCCATTGCCTCTCCAGTTCTGACCCCAAGGATTGGGTTTTGATGGAGGATATTGCATTGGTGGAGGAGATGGCCACTAGTTCCATGTTGAAGGAAATTGTGTTAAGGAAGGAGTAGGATACTACCATGGGTATTGCTGACTATTATAAATATTATTCCAAGGACAAAAAGAAGAAAAATATGAAGGCATACCTGTAGGTCGTGGCTGCTATGGTCTCTTTAATATGATAAAATAAGAATATTGAACATCCTTGATTCATTCTTGGAGTACCGCCTTAAGTTTGGGCAACTCAGGACACTGATTTATAGAGTGTGCCAACTCATAGATGTTGCACAGGCTGACACTATTCAGTCCACATTCTCTTTCCAAATGTTTCTTTTTGCATTGGGGATGGAATATTGCTAAGGTTGCTTCAGCTTCTGCTTATCCCTTCTTGACTTGTACCGTAGTGATATGGGTAGAGAGAGTGCTAAGGAGATCGGTTTTAAAATCCTCGCATAAGTTCTCGATATCTACTCTGGTTACAACTCCACTTGTGGAATTCTGTATATGAAGTGAACGGTCCCGAACTAAAACTTTCCCCTTGACTAATCCTCTTGAGCTACGTAGGCAAAGCTTCATTATCTCATCAAACATTTCTTGTGATATGTCTCCTTTTCTTATTATGTTCAGATGTTCTAGACAATCATCTCTTAAACCTCTTTAGAATCTCTAGATCTAAGTTACTTAACTTAGACCTCTGTAGATTATAGTGGAATCGCTCCAGATAGTCTTCCAGGATTTCCTCCTCCTATGAAATTCTAAAAATTTCTTCCTTCAAATGCCTAGTTTGGAAGTAGTCCTGATACTAAAAGAGGAAGGCTTCTCTCATTTCATTTCATGTTTGAATTGTGCTAGCACCCAATCTCATGAACCATCTTAATGCCACTCCTTTCAGAGTAGCAGGGAATAATTTTAGCTTCTGGGTGTCTGAAGTATAGTCATAACCTCTACACAGCACATCGAATTCGAACATAAAGGTATCGGGATCCTCAACAACCATCCCTTGAAAGGATGGTAGGGATGATAAATGGATGTTATTCATAGGAGCCTCGTCCTATGTTACTACTATTGGGAATTCAAAAGTAACTGAGCTATCTATTTTAACATTCTCATCCCCCATGGCTTATTCTTCTTGATAGGATGAACTAGCCTTGAACTACACTCGAGATTGAAAAATAGAAGGATCAGGTTGCTCCAGTATCAATTGTTTAACAACACTACCAGCATCCAATTGATGATCAACTAAATATTTTTCCTCAAGTTCCTAATGATCCCCACTCGTCTCTCTGTGTCCTTCAATTCTCAAATCCTGATCAATATTTCTCCACAGTTGTTTTGAATTTTGAGTTTTGATATCAGGAGTGGATATATTGTTCGAAGGATGATGAGGACCATCCACGGAAGACACTGATGGTCCAGGCCTTTATATGGTAGATGATTTATGTGTTACTTTCTTCTTGTTATCTCGGTATGACGTGGACTATTCCTTTTCTACCCTTGAAATCAGTTCTCCAAAGAATGTTTTCCTTCCAAAATTTGCGCTCTTATTTTCCTTCTTACGACCCATATTTCCTGTAGTTAGTATATTGGGGGTGTTTGTAGAAATTGATTTTGTCCTACCTGCACACATGGGCACTATGCGTATCAATTCATCCTATAAGTGCTTCAGTTTCTATAATAGTGAGTCCGTTCAAGATTGTTAGAGCGATGCGCGGGTTCTTACCTCTCGTCTTACCGCCCAACGATTTTATAGCTGAAGGCACCCTAAAAAAACACCCAAAATTCAATTCCTAAGTGTCCTAGCAAGACATTGGTGAGCCCGCTCAAGCTTGCTAGAGCACTGTGCAGGTTCTTACCTCTCGTCTTACTGCCCGGAAATTGTGTTGTTGGAGACACTCTATGGAAACACATGGAAATTGCACTTCTTAGAAACAACTCTGATTGATTGGATCGTCACTATCATCCCCGGCAATGGTGCCAAAATGTTGGAATATATAAATCAATTATTAAATGACTGAACATCACACATTTAATTATCAATCCAGGGACGTTTGTTTATTCCAATGATAGTTGCACTGTCTATGCCAATACACCAACCAAAATCAATTTCAAAGAAAATAAATCGTTGCTAAAGTAAATGCTGGAAATAAATCACTCATGCAGAAATAAAAGAGTCTACAAGATTGAAATCAAACTTCAATTGATCTGTCTAGTTCGCCACACAATAAGTACCCAAATGGTATCTCTATTATCACATGTGTAATAGCATATAAAGTATTGAAATCAAAGCAGATATATTCTCAGCTAAACAGCAACAACAACACTCTAATGATACATAAACTGAAATACAATTACATACACACAACTAATTTAATCACTACAATCTCTGCTAAGAAGGAGGGCCCTTCCTCCCTAGCAGGGCATAGGTAGAGAAGGAACTTTAACGGAAACTAAATTGATGTAACAACAATAATAGGATAATCTATATTAATCTAAACACAATTACAGAGCCAAAACAAAGTTGTTCTCCGCTCTCCCTCTCGACCTCTAGGGCCGAGAGCTATATAGTGATTACATCAAAAAATCCAAGGATATATCGGTTATGAGAATCTTACGATTATCATGCTGATCAAAATAGAACTTATGCAGTTATAACCACTTCCTAATAAAGTTCTGACTAGAAAATAAAATATTACAATCGGAACTGCCCTTAGGTTGTTATCCCAAAAATAAAATGCTAACAACTCCTACAACTATCATAATGGAAACAAAGTTGTAGTGCAACCGCCATAGGATAGATCAACAACAATATAGACAAGATCAGTTAATGGTATAACTATATTAGCAGTTCTCCAATGATTCTGTAACAGTAGAGTGTAACAGCAGTTTGTCAGCGGGTCTGTAACAGTGAGGTGTAACAGCATCGCTTTGCTGTAACAACACTATCCGAACTACTCCTGTGAACTCTGTGTCTAGGATATTTGGTGCTACAAATGACATCTGAAAAGACAACAAAAAGACCATCAACCTTCTCCAAACATTCACCATCAATTAGTCATAAAAAGGTATAATAGATCATAATAATTTGTGAATTGGCAAAGTAACGAAAGTAAGGTGAAACATCACAAGTTAGGGTAAAAAGGTAGGAAAAAAGGGTAAAGATACTCCCATTGGTTATGGTTATGAGGAAAAATAAGGAATATAAGTGTAGGAAAAAATGTACAAAACCAACACCCAAGAGTTGACACAGCAAAACTTGCTCTAGCCTGGTGATAACAACCTCACTCATCTCTCCTAAAACTCTAAAAAAATTTCAGTCTATTTGAACTATATCAGTAGCATATTTTTGTTGCTTCACATTCAATATTAAGTAAATTTAATAGGCCATAATGGCTAATGAAGTGCCTTAATCAACTAGACAATTATGAAACTTTTTGTTAAATAATTTAAAGGTTAAGAGAGCCCATGTGGTGTAGAACAGTCGGTGATGGGGTGCACTGTTAAGGCACTCCATTCTGTAAGGTCACCGGTTCGAAACCCATGGGTGGAATGGAAGGAGAAAAAATGGGAAGATTAAGATTAGTCTAAACGAGCAAAAAAAAAAAAAAATTTAAAGGTTAAGAGAAAAGGAGGTGTGTGAGAATTTTACCAATCACAAATAAGGATTGCATCTGATGAATTTACCTTGTCTGAGGATGTAGTAGCAGGCTTAGACTTAGTTTTACTCCTATAAGCCTTATTTTTAATCACATTTTATGGCAGTGGAGATGTTGGAATTCCATTCAAGGCATTTAGAAACAATTTGTGTTGTTGTTTTAATTTACTAACTTCATAGAGTGATATATTTTCCTTAGTTTTCTTCATATCTTCAAATTTTTCTATATTCAATGTTATCATATAATATCATATTTTTGGATGAAGGTGAAGTTGAAGAAGAAGAATTGGAATTACTAGAAGAATAACCAGTAATTTGACCAGAATTTTTCTTTGGCGTACCTTTTCAAGGTGAAGAATCATTTCTAGTCTTTTTACTTTTTAAGGTGAATCTGTAGGTCCTTTACCTCTAGTTGTAATAGGAAGATATTCTTCCTATTCTTCATCAAAGGTAGAAAGAATGAAGTCCAAATTCCATGTGCCTCCATTATATCTTCTTCTTCAGTTTCTTCTTCAACAAACTATGCTTCTTCCTGTTATTCCTCTTCATCATCTTCATCAGCAGCTAATATTTTTGCAAGTGACTGAGAAAGGGGTGTAGCTTGTTGATTAATTCTAAAATGCCTAAAGGGTCATTTTGAATAACTCTTAGCTATTTTTTTATTTAATTCAACCATTTACTTTGACATTATTTTAAGAAAAATTTGTAGTCCTTCCATATCATATGGATATTTGGTTATTTTCTTCTTTGGTTCATCTTTAATTGGAGTTTCCTTTGTAGGATTCCTTCTTCAACAGTGAATATTTTCTCTAATGTTAGCATTCTCATTTCAACAACTATATATTCTTTCATTTTTTCAACAAATGTTGGCTTTTATGCCCTATCGACAAACATGGTTATAGAGAAAGGGAGAGGACTAATATACCAATCAACTCATACTTCCTCACCTGGCCTAGTTGTACATGGAATCTAATTAAAAGTTTAATAAATACGAATTTAAAGTCGTTAATTTTTTCATTAGATCCAAATTTAAAGTTAGATACATCATTAATTGCTATGCCTAGATTTTATCTTCTCCAATTTTTTTAAGATTTGTTTTTTCAAATGTATTCTAGTTGATAATTAAACCTGAGGGCAAGGAAAAATACCATGACCCAGAAAATCCTTCAAATGCATAAGGGAAAATCCTACAAACGACATCCTCCTCAGAGAAACCATCAGTATTAATGGCTAACATGAAATTATGCATATGTTTTTTAGTTTGGAGACCATCAGCTAGATTTTACATAGGAAACCATCTGTCTAGATGTTTTGGAAGAGGATTCAAAGGAGGAGTATTATTTACAACTCTTGGATTATTCCATGGCCAATATACCATTTTTCTAGAGTAAATAGACCCATAGGTGGTTGAAATAATATTAGATGATGATGCCACTACATAACTACTAACGATAGGAGTAACTATTGGTTGGATAGAAACAAATATGGTGGATAAATTTGAGGTTGTATATGTGTGAGTGAAAGAAAATGAAGCATGGTAAGAAAGTTGCAAATTTTGTGATGAAATTTATGGGATAGTAGGAATAAGGGGAGGCAAAGACAGTGTGATATTCTCAATCGCAGTTGAATCAGAGACAACAATGGGTCTTTTATTATGATGACTTGTAAGGGAAGTTCAAATTTCTTAATTCCTAATTTTTCGCTCCATGCTTTGGTTAGAAATCCAAAATATTTTAAACATGATGTGATACTACCTTCAGAAGGTTCAAGTATATCAACCAGCACTCTAGAAATGAAAACGATTCATGTTTATGAATAATGGTTTAGATCTCAGTAGACTCAACTGGTTGAGTAGGAAGAGGAGTATTTACTAAAGGCTCACTAGAAGATCTTCTTATAGGGATAGGATATTTATGAAAAGTTTGTGCTACTTCTGATCTAGGATTTGGAGAACAAGAAGGAGATCTAGATGTTGAAGGTGAAGGTTGTGGCAGAGATTGACTCTTGGAATGGATATTGGTTTTAATGTGTGATTTTTTTTCCATTCAAAGCTTTATGGCCCTTCTTCTAGCACCATAAATGTTGATGGGAAAATTTGTAGCATCGTCATTTTGGAATCCACTTGGTTAGAGCCCCAATTCTATTTGGAGTGGTGGTTCCGACTGGTATTTATGGTTCCAGTTAACTCTAAAAAAATAAATAGGAATGGAGATGGAATGGGTGGTGAAGATCATTGAAAAAATAATATAACAAGTAATATAAAATTGGACTAATCTAACCTATTTACTTTACGCGTGTATATCAAATCATATGTGCTAGAAATATAATGTTGTTTCATGACAATAAAAATTCTCACAAATTAACGTTCTTAAAGAAAAATAGTTTATAAAATTAAGCTCACCACATGAAAAAATATTTTTTCGTTGTTCACTTTATTTTAAATGAATTAAATCCACGCATCAAAATTAATTATGTTTGAATTAATAAGAACATATGCATGAACAAAAAATTTAGCAATAAAAACAATTCCCTTTAAAAATAGATAGAAAAAAAGGTTGATAGAAGTACTCGATTTGTTGACAATCTATTCATAATGGAATTTAAAATGCTTCAGATAATATTAAAATAAAACTTGAGTACATAATTGCAACTAAAGCTTCAATTTTTCTTCAAAATTCAGAACCCATTACCATGAGTTCCAGAGGGAGATTTATAGCTTCCTTTACGAAAAAGGAGGCAAAAAAATCCCCCTAAAAATTCTCAACTAAAATACAACAAAAGCATCATAAAAATTAAATGGCTACAACAACTATCAACCAGTTGAAGTCGAACCAATAGTTTGTTGCGATAACCTTTTAATTTCTAGAAGTGGTGACAACTCTGGAGGAGATTGGGGCTTGATTTGCACCTAGCAACTAAAGATAGATTCCTTCAAAGATGGAAGCATTTGAATAGATGAAATGGTAAGTGCTTCCAGGACAAAAAAATGGCTATGAGGCTTTATCAAGAATTTTCAATTAAGTTCAATATTTACCTTAGTTAATTGTTCAATTCTTTTAATAAACTCAGATCTTTCCTCAATCCAATTCTTTTGTAAAATATACACATCTGGAAATGAGTCCACTAGATGACTAGATATCAAATTTGATTCAAGAAGTAAATTATTAATGGATTCCACTATGTCATTTGAAAACTTACATGCCTCATTTATTAGCTTTTTCACAAACAAAAAAAAATCCTTTCCATATTTTGAAGATAATGGATTTCTACATTTCATCAACTTTGGGGAAATCAAATATTTTTCCCTCTCCATTTTTTTTACACTTCAGTAGCTCGTTCAAGTCTTGTTTGGTCTCATCATAGTAAGATTCCATGTCAACTAGCTCCTTTGTCAATGTTTCTCCTATCTTACATTTTATTTGCATCATGCTCATTTTTTCACACAAAATTTGTTGTTGTTTCTGGAGTAGAGTATTAAGCTCATAAGCCACTTGTTTGATTTTACTAGGTGAAGGATCCCAACCTGCAATTGCTCCAACTTCTGTTGTGAATCTTAGAGTTGCCCATATTTTAATTTTGTTTCTTCTTCATGTTGAATTTGAAGTGCATTAATTTTCTTTTGTAGTTCTTCTAATGTGATTTCATTCTGATTTAACTATGACTTCCATTGTCCTATCATTATTTCTTTTTCTTTCAGAAATCCTTGTTCCATGGTGGTTATTCTCTCATCTTTCTCTTTTATCAATTCTTGTACCTCTATCACCTTGTACATGGATGTAGAGGCATGGGAAAATGTAAATTAGGTCAATTTCCCAAGTTCATCAGCAAGGGAAACAAAAGATCCTTTCCAACTAACCTCAATAGAAACAGCTTGAGAGGATTTTCCTGAGACTAGATCCTTGTGATCCTTCTAATTTCCTATTATTTATGCCCCTCTTTACCACAAATTTATGCATTGTACTATAATATATATATATAGGAGGAATCTCCACAATGTTGAGGAATATTTCATAGGTATGATTAGCAGGAATAATTTCCACATCGGGATGAGTGGCCACTGGTGTCTTCTCTTACACTATCTTCTCTAGCATGGTATTTTGCATAGTACTAGGATTACTTGGACTTTATTGTTGAGAAGTAGTCTCTCCTCATAGGATGACATTTTCTTGTACCCCTTGCTTTGGTCGTTTTTGGATCTGACTAAACCCTTGCCAAACAATTTCCATCCTCGGGTCCACTATAAGAAACTTTTATTTAGAGGCTAAAGAACCTTATATTCCTATTTGCTGCAATTGAGAAGAAAACTCTTGTTGAGTAGAAACCCTTGTATTATTCAGAGAGGCATGTTTTTCTAAGGGGAGCTACAATAATTGCATAGGAAAAGGAGACAATATTAAATTTCTAAAGGCGAAAAAATGATCTTGCTCCTTCACTGATAATGTTTCAACCACACTATTCAACGTTGCATTATACAAGTAGGTTTCAACAAATTAATAATGAAATTTATGTTCTTCATGGAGATACCTTCTTATGCCAGAGGTTGAGGAACCATGTTTTTCTACTCTGCTAGGGTCATATGTTTTAATTTTCAACAAGAAATAGTGAAATTGGCATCCAGAAACAACACACACACTGGTGTGGGATCACAGGTCACACAGTGATGGATCCTAGCGACACATTTGTGTGCAAACCAATTTTCAAATAAATTGGAAAATTAATTGTAATATTATCTCATAACAACTTGTAATAGTTAAGTAAGTGTAATAGACATAGTTAGCTCAAGGGTTATGAGTTTAGGATTAGAGGATAGGCATGTAGAGTGATTATGTTATTAAATGTTATGAAACAGGCTCCAAAAATAGAAGAAAAGAGAGATCAACACCTTAAAAATAGGCTACTTCGAGGGGGAAAACTCCAATACATTACATAAATGAAAAATTCTTGGATAATACAAATGAAAAAACCTCCTTTCTATATATAGGAGTCCATGGGGCCACAATTTAATCCTCATCGACCTAACAATAATAATTTAAGGACACAATAATAACAATATGGAGGTTAGAGGGGTACAACAATAACAATAATGGGGTTACACTAACAACAATAAGGGACTATACTAGTAATATAGGGACCTAACATGATCCTATCCTTCAAAAAAGTGTTGTCCTCAATGCTTGAGTAGCTCCGGGTGCTTTTGTATAAAATTCTCATCCTCCCATGTAGAATCTTCACTACGTAAGTTATTCCATTTGATGAGATACTCTGAAATTGATTGATTTCGTAGCTATCGAGTTCTTATTTCCGTGACTGCTTCAGGTTCCAATATGGTTTTTCCTTCCTCTTAAAGTTCTTGCAATATTTTTTGAACTGGAATTTTTTCCCCTGTAACCTTCTTTAAGCATGAAACATGGAAAAATGGATGCACTCACGAAGAAGAAAGAAGCTCCAATTTGTATGCCATAGTACCAATCTTTTCCAACACCTTGTAAGAACCATAGTAATTTGGCGATAAATTATTATCCTTCTTAGCTTTCTTGAAGGACATTTGTTTGTATGGTTGTAACCGTAAAAATACCCAGTCTCCTACATCAAAACTTCTCTCGTTGTGATGTTGATATTCCTGTTGTTTCATTCGATTTTGGGCCAAATTTATATTCTCCTTTAAGGGTTGGAGAACTTCTTTTTGATGCTCGATGTGATCTTCCACTACTTGAACCCTAGAATTTTCCCTTAAAGAAGATGTGATGGACGGTGGATGATATTCATAAAGTACCATAAATGGGGTCATTTTTGCTGCAGTATGAAAGGAAGTATTATACCACCATTCAGCGAGAGATAACCACTTGACCCATTGTGCTTGCTTATCAAATACAAAACAATGAAGATATCCTTCCAAACATTTATTCACTATCTCTTTTTGACCATCGGATTGAGGATGATAAGATGAACTATGAGCTAGTTGAGTACCCAAACAAGAAAATAATTCCATCCAAAAATTTCCTGTAAAAATGGGATCTATCTCACTTACAATAATCTTCGGGTTTCCATGTAGCTTTTGAATTGTTTCCATAAATTCAGTAGCAACTATAATTTCTTTAAATGGATGAGATAATGCACAAAAGTTTGCATACTTGGTAAGTCTATCGACTACCACCATGATGACACTCCTTCCTTCAGACTTAGGTAAACCTATGATAAAATCCATTGAGATATCCTCCCAACATTGACTTGGAATGGATAAATTTTGTAGAAGACCCAGGGTCTTAATTGTCTCAACTTTATTTTGCTAGAAAACCAAACATTTTGCCACAAAATTTTGAATATCAAATTTAAGGTCATCCCAAAAAAATTATTTCTTCACCCTATGGTAAGTTTTTAAAAATCCCGAGTGTCCTCCTAAAGGAGAAGTGTGAAATTCCAAAATAATATTTTGTGTTAGTTGGGAATTATTTCAAATATATAAGCGATATTTGTGCCATAAGGAATCATTTTTCCAACTAAATGTATCAAATGTACCAGGATTTTGCTGCAGCTTTTGAATGAGTGTCCACACTTCTTCTTCCTTCTTCCATTCACCCCTTGCTTCAGTTATACAATCTCGTTGGATAATAGAAATGGCACAAAGAAATGCTTCCACCTCTTCATCCTTTCTTGAGAGTGCAATTGCAACAACATTTAGCTTCCATTTTTTGTAGATGATTTCAAAGTCATAACCCAACATCTTTGTGACCCATTTTTGTTGCTCTTTTGAAGATAGTCTTTGTTCCAAAAAGTGTTTAATACTATCGTGATCATTTTTTACCTTGAAGTGTCTTCCCATTAGGTAAGGTCTCTATTTGTTCAGTGCATGTACTGTTGCCAACATTTCCTTCTCATAAATAGCCTTTTGTAAATAATTTCCTTTGATTGGACGATTTTCAAAAGCAATGGGTCTTCCTTCTTGCATTAAAACAACACCAATTTCATTTCCTAAGGCATCATATTTCACAATAAAGGTTTTTGTGAAGTCCGACATAGCTAAGAATGGTGCTAGGCACATTGCCTCTTTAAGATGTTGAAAGGCCTTAGTTGCTTCAGGAGTCCATGAAATTGCATCTTTCTTCTTTAATATTGTTAGAGGTGCTTCTATTCTCCCATAATTCTTAACAAACTTACAATAATACCTTTTTAACCTGAAAAATCTGCGAAACCGCTTTATGGTTGTGGGGACTTTCCATTCCTTGATGGCTTTAATTTTGTTAGGGTCTACCTTAACACCCTCATGAGATACAATATGACCCAAATATTCCACCTCTTGTACTCCAAAGAAACATTTGGATTTTTGCAT
Organism: Pinus albicaulis; assembly: GCA_034641835.2. NCBI lineage: Eukaryota > Viridiplantae > Streptophyta > Pinopsida > Pinales > Pinaceae > Pinus > Pinus albicaulis. Next base: position 755,748,221 of record CM076575.1, on the reverse strand, counting down.
ATAATTTTTTCTCCTCCAATAGTTTGAGCACCCTGTCAACATATTAAACATGATCCTTCCAAGACCTATTGTAGATTAGTATATCATCAAAAAATACTAGCAAAAATTTTATAAGGGTTTGAAAATGGAATTCATAAACCCTTGAAATGTAGAAGGTGCATTGGTAAGGCCAAAAGGCATGACCAAAAATTCATAATGACCCTCATGAGTTTGAAATGTTGTTTTCGGAATATCTTCAGTCTTCATTCTAATTTGATGATATCCTAAAAGAAGATCCAACTTGGCAAAATAAATTGCTCCATGTAATTCATCCAATAATTCATCAATCACAAGAATGGGAAATTGTAACCATTATACTCCTAGCACAACATCAGGACCTCCCATTGGGATGGAAAGAATTGGACTATTCAATACATATTCCCCCATGGCTAGCTTTATATTATGGCATTTTCCAGAAAAATTTATTGTTCCTCCATTTGCAACCATCACTTGACATTTTGGTGCTGGGTATAGGAAACAATTCAATTCCTTGGCTACCTTACAATGAATAAATTTATGGGTACTACCCGAATCAATCAACACTATTACCTTTTTCTTCTTGATATGTCCTTCTATATTGAGATTTTTAGGAGTGGTAATTCCTGCCAATGCATTACATGATATGGTCAAACTCATTTCTTCTTCTTTTATGATTGGTTCCTAGTGTATATCCTCTTCTTTTGAAGTTTCTTTTTCATTTTCTTCCTCGTCTTCACAATCCATGTAAAATAATTTCTTCTCAGCACACTTATGACTTTTGGTGTATTTTCTATCACAACTGTAGAAAATCCCTTTTGCTCTTTTTTCTTCCAATTTTTGTGGTGTCAACCTTGTAGGTTGTGGAATTCTAGGAGTAGCAAGACTTCTATATTTATAGATGTGAGTGGTAGGCTTCCTTTACGCCATAATTTTACATTCAATGTTTCTTTCCAACTTGAATGTCTTCTCCAATGAATCAGGTTCCCAAACACGAAATTCATGTTGGATGTTATCCTTTAAAGTCTCTATGAAGACATCAATCATGTGTTCCTCTGGAATATCAGTTACCCTTATATTCAATTTTTGGAAGTCCTCAATGTGCTTCACTGCTGAACCCTTTTGTTTGAGATTTATCAATTGGGTAAAGGAGGTGTTGCTCTTTGTATCCTCATAATGTGGTATCATTTCCTCCGTAAAAATTGAGCAAGTGACAATTTTTTTGCAGGAGAAAATCCATCAATTCCATACAAATGTATTTTGTTCTAAATGTAAAGTTTTAATGTGTACCTTATGTGTGTTTTACCCATTATTGAGATCAAAATATTGCTCCATCTGTAGTATCCATGTTACAGGATCCTTGCCATCAAACTTCCTCATATCCATCTTTGGAATATGATGGTTCCTCAATCCAAAATTAGTTTTTATGAACTCACGATTAACATTTATTTTTTTCTCATCATGAATTTCGTCTACTCTCCGTTTTCCATTAGGAACCATTTCTTGTATCAACTTTGACAAACCTTCCTTCAAACCTTCCATGTCTTCCTTCAAACCTTCCCGTTTTTCTTCCATACCATTCTTCAAACCATCAATTTTTTCTTCCATACCATTCTCCAAACCATCCATCATAGCTTCCACACATTTCTTCAAACCATCCATCTAGCTTCCACGCTTTTCTTCAAAACATCCATTTCATTTTTTGTTGCTCTTTGCGAGAGAGAAATTTGGTGCACTTTCTCTTGTAATTTTGATATGTTATGTTGCATTTCTTCGTCTTCATGAGCCATAATAGTGCCTTTTGAAGGCTTAATGGGTGTTGAATTCTTTTTAGGAGGCATTTTAGAACCCAATACTGATATATATTCTATAATATTCCCTTGGAATCAATTCAAATTGATTCTTCAAACAATACTTATGCAATTCGAAAAAACAATACACACATTTTTCTTGCTTTGAGGAGCTTGATATTGAAATTGAATTATCTATATGATTTCAAATTTTAAATACCTAAAATTTGCTCATGTAGTATGCCATAGGTCTGACCTAATTTGGATTCTTCAAGGAAAATTTATGCTCAATCTCCCACAATGATCTAATTATGGACTGGATCATTAGGGGGAAGTTGTACGACGTGACATGTGTCATTGTTTCCTCCTTCGACTCTAAAATTGATATACATGAAACTACATTCTACATGCTTGAGGCCACTTTTTACAAAATTCCAATCCGACGCTCAGAGAGAGAGCTATGACGATTTTCCCACGATCATCTATTTGAGAAGAAATTCGGGAGCCTGAAACAACCCTAACTTCTGTTAGCCCCCCTATAAATTTTTGATAAGAAAAAGGGGGGCTAAAATGTTTTTGAGCCTTCAAGGAATGCATTTCCCTGAAAAAGCATCATCCTTGAAGCCTCCTTATGTCCTTGTCCTTTGATAAACCCCCACTACTGTATCAATCCAAAAGGTCTCTCTGATTGTGACAAATTGTGTTCCTAAAGGCCTTCATTTGCCCCTTGTACCCCTGTAGAATTCTTCATTTCATCCCTTTTTCCCTTTGTCAAATTCCCCCCTTCTTACCCCCAAATCCCCCCCAAACCTTCTAAATCATCCCCATGCCCCTCTTAAACCATGCATACACCCTTGGTTTAGTTTAATAAACCCTTATTCCCTCTATCATTACCTTTTCCTACCATCAAAATGCATTAAGAATGAGCCAAAACCCACATTTGTACATATATGGGGCCTAGCCCCTTTTCGTCCAGCCCCCTTAGCCTTTTTCCTCCACGTGACTCGGGCGACGAAACCACGCGCTAGCCCAAAAAAGTGCTTAGCGCAAATACGTATCGGGCGCAGTTTGAACCATCGATCTGTATAGATCGGACGGTCATCGCAAGCTCCACAGTGCCCATGGCCCAACCTGTTCATCGCATCTCCACCGTTCATTTACCCACCAAATAAACGGTCCATATTTTACCTGCCCCGGTGGTCCCCATGCACTGTTCTAAAATCGGCGGTATCTATCGCATCGCCTTTGGGAGGCTGGTGGTATTTTCATTTCAGAGCGATTCTATTCATCGCCTAACATGTGGCTCCGACACTATTTGAAAACCGCCCGCTCATCGCGCGTTATCGTTCGGCACAAGACACGGAGCGATATGTATATCAGTCGTCCGATCCACGATTGCCCATCCAACGGTGATCGCTCCATGAAGTTGTGCGGAGGTTAAACCAAGGCATTCGTACCCCTGGCCCACTATCCATCACCCTCCTATGCATTTTTAGCCATCGATCTCCTCCCAAGATTGGACGGTCCAGATTCAATCGCCCTCCGCCATGTCCCCACCGTTGATCTCTGTCGGAGATCAGATGGTCCAGATTTAATTCATGCCAGCCATTAACCCCATACCGCCACATCACCTTTTCCACGTGTTTCATCGTATTTCTCACCTGTCCCTATATATATATTCATTCAAAGGTCAAGTTTTAATTTTTTACATTAAAATTTTCGTTCTCGCCACCCTTCGACTGCATTTTCCCACTTCGCCACCATTCTGCAAGCTCCCCACTGCATTTTCCACTATAATCCTACTTTTTTGCCATTTCACCAGTCTACATGGCCATTCTTGTAATCCCCGTTGCATCCACCACCTCCGTACGTTTTTTTCTTAACAGGTTTTAGTGTTTTGCAAGGTTACAGGTGGCAAAAAACCGCCTTGATTCATATTCACTATTGTGGTGGTATAGCGCACAGAAGAAGCTGAATTTAGAGCCTGATATTACAGGGAAATGTCTAGAAGGGTGTCTGCAACACAAATTTCATCAAAGGACAGAATTAAAGCTCTGCAAAACCTCTCTGACGCCATTAAAGCATAGATTTTGTAGTCAAAAGGAAATCTAGAAAGCAACAAAGAGTATCAGTGGAAAAAAAGCGCGTTTAAGGCCAGTAATTGTAGATTTTGAGCCTTAATCCAATTATTCAAAGGCAAGGTACCAGAATCAAAGACCTCGTGGATCGCTCAGAAGGTCCAATGTACAAAAAATAATACTATCAGGGTTTCATATCAGCAGCACATTCTTCCATAAAAGGACATAGTATCCATATTTCTTTTATTCAACGCCATGTTCCTGAGAATTTTTCCACCCTGACAACATTCCTATGCTACCAGTGCATTAGTTATGTAGTATGGTAGACCCTAACATCATTATTCTGCCTTTTTGTGCAATTCACCAGAACACTGCAACAAGTACATCAGAGACATACCCGGAAGTAAATTACAGCCTGACGAAGACCATTCTCCATCATCCAATGAGTACCAGAGATAAATGCCCAGAATTTAAACTGAATGGAACCTTGGCCCTCCTGCTACTTCAGAATTTAATGTTGCATTCAAGATTACATCTACTCCTGTTAGTATTTTCTCCTATAAGAATCCTCGAGAACATATTGTAAAGGTTGTCGGTTGTTGTTGTTGTTCGGCTGCTGCCATTGTAGTTAGAGGGATTCAGTTTTGATTGTTAGAAAAGTTCTGGGAGAAAGTAGCAGAGTAGTTTGTATTGTAATAGGCTACGAGGAAAAGTTTGGATTGTAACAGCCATTGAGCTCAGTGTATGTGACTGGTTTTGCATCAATTAATCAAGCACATTTCACAGGATTCTGGTCTATTACTATTGGTGATGTTTTTCTAACACTGTTTATTACATTTTCATACTGTTTCATTTCCTGCTGGCTTGCATCAGAAATATGGTATAGGATTTACCCTTGTTAGGTATCCTATGTCTTTGCTCTCCTTGCCTTCAATGTTTTCTGCTAAATGTGTTATCTAAGGGTTGATTTCAGTTAATTTAACCAGTGTAGTGGAGTTATTGCCTACTAGCTGATGTATGAATTAATTAAATCTATCTTTAGTTGTTCTTGTTGGGTTTAAGCTAGAAGATTTGGGAACATTGGGGATTATAGTTAGCCCTGTCCGCTAGGATCCTTGTGCGACCAGCTGGCCTTTCTAAAATCTTTCTATTAAACTTATCTATGTTTTCCCTTGGAGCATGCTAAAGCAGACCTGGAGTTAAATGACCTATGGTCCGATCTATAAGCTGCCCCTTTGTCCCTCCTTTGAGAGTTGCCTATGAGTATGTCCAAGCAGGTCTGGAGTTAAATGACCTCTGACTTGATCTATAGATATAAATTGGGTTGCTTTCCTTCTTTCACTTTCAATCCTTAATGTTCCATCCCACCATCTATCTAAAAATATCCTTTAGGGTAGATGACTTGCCCTTTGAAAGCTTTGGCTAGTTGTTGCATGTAATTACCTTTCATGACTCCATAGCCCAATGGATGGCACTTTCTTGACCTATCCTCTTTGTTGAAACATCCTGCTTCTTTGTTCCTTTCCTTCCATTACCTTCTCAGTCTATGATCTCATGACCAACCCAGCAACCAACCAACCAAATCATTTAAAACCCCCCTTTGTGCTTCATAGCTAGCCTAATACCTTATTTTGAGCTTCAAAGATATATCATTCTTAGCTCTATTTGGAGAGATCCCTCTCCGGGTCCAGGAGGGCTAGATCCTAGGGCCCCAAAGTGGTTATGATTTTGTCTCATCTTTTGGTCTTGCCAATCTGGCCAAAACGTGGGAACCCCAACATAATGGCGACTCCGCTGGGGAATTGAGTGCATTTATCTTACACACTCTTAAGCACTCAAAAGACCCAAAATCTCTGGTTAGATTTGCATTCATTGTTGATGGTGGACAACATCCTACTCCAAACATTCATATACATCCACCTAGCAACTCCACACTCCATAACTCTCAAAGACTCCACTGGAGGAAGAACCTGAAATATGGCCAGGCCTCATAGAAGGGTAGAACACATGGGTTGGATTTCGTTTAAGGAATTCATTGTTTTTGTCTACCACTATGTTCTGTCCTACTTCAAGCCTAATCAAGTGTACAAAGATAAGACCCAAAATGAGTATGGGAAAGATCTCAAGCCTCAGTCTTCAGACCATGAGCAAACCTATACTCCTGTGAAGAACCTGGTGGAACAAGAGGCTCATATTGTATATCCTACTCCTAAAGAAGCTTCAAGCAGCCATGAGCCCATTGTTATACCACCTACACCTACAAAGGTCATATAAAGATATAAGCCTCTGGTTTTACCTCTTATTTTCCAACCCCTTCCTTCAGAATTCGTAAAACAACTGCCTCTTTTTGATGGAGAAAATAAAAGGTCCACTGCTGAAGAACATGTTCAAAACGTTGAGGATTTACTTGAATCATATGAAATAGAAGAAGATGATGAGTGCATTAGAATTTTTGCCTTGTCTTTACAAGGAAATGTTAAGAGTTGGTTCAAAGGCCTTCCAGTGACAAGCATTTTCAGCTTTCACCAATTTTCTCAAGTTTTCCTTGATAAATGGGCAGCCCCAAAGAATGCTCTCCTCATCCTAGGAGAGTATCAAAATTTGAAAAGGCAGCCAAGAGAGATAGTACAAGAATTTTCAGCCAGGTTCAATAAGTTATATCATGCAATACCTTCTTATATAAAACCACCTCTAAGATGGGCCCTATTGCACTATCCGAGTTCTTTTGACCCCGAGGTGGAATTCCATATAAGAGAAAGAGAAACTTCAAGCCTGGAGGAAATGCAAGAGGTAGCAATTACTATCGAATACAACATAAAGTACAGGGAGGAGAGATTAAGGGCTACAAATAAAGACCGAGCAGAGAAAATAAGGCAGATCTCTTTAGAAAACAAGCTGGAAAGATTGATAGAGACTGTCAATACCCTGCTGAACACAGAAAAGGAAGAATATGAGGCTGAAACCAGTAATGATGATTGGAAAATACCTGCTCCTTGTCCTCAAGGAAGAAAAACCGGATCACTACAAGACAGAAGCCACATGCCAAGCATGTATGATGAACAAGATTTTGAATCAGAAGATGAACTTGCAGACTATTTTGAAGAAAAAGTTGCTAAGAGTCCTAAAGACTTGATGGGTGACAGTGCCTATAATTATGATTCCTATGATGTTGATATGTCTGATGATAATTTTTCCAAAGGGAAACTGAGCTTTCAGGGCCATCATAAGTAGATTCATGGGAGGAAGATCACGGCCATCAACTTCAAGAGACGGATGAGCCCATGCAGGCCATCTATGATACTGATGGAGAAAGTGTTGAAAGCATAATGATAGTTGAAGATTCATTGAATCTTCTCTCTGTTTTATATCCGAACATCAGTTACACTTACCATGAATATGGAAGTCAACGGATTTCTAGCTCCGAGGATAAGGAGGAAAGGAATGAAGTAAATCTTGAGAAAGACGAATGTCCTAAGCCTTCCCCTGAAAGGGTCGAGGTAATCCAAGAAACCCCTACTCAAGAATATGTTAATTTTTTCACAGATTCCAGCTCACTACAGCAGAACTGGCTAGGGTCAGAAGAGGACAACCCTGCCATATATGATGAACCCTCTAGTTCAGACTGCAGTGAAGATGAGCGAGATCTTCTTTCCCACAGACATATTTGTCTTGATCCAGAGGAAGAGGAGGTATTCCTGGTTTATGCTCATCTTCCAAATACTCCCAACCAGGAAAAGCAGGAGTGTGATTACAGAGGCCACATTGTAGATGCAATGATTGAAACTGCCCAGGATACAGAGAGCCTACCAGTCATGGGAGGCTTTGAAGAAAAACGTTTACATCATGTTTTTGTTGATCCTATGGCAGAATACATGGAGGCCCTGATTGGCTCAGCCTCTCAAGCATTAATCTTTTGAAAGATCCAAATTCATCAGAATTGGTCACCACTGCTGGTGACTTCATTTTTGAAGATCCACATGCAGAGCATCCTACAGTTGTCTCTAATGAGAAGTCAGTTCTTCTTCCATTTTTTTCTATTGCTTGACTGGCTGCATTGGCATTATTTTATTACATAGAGCATCAGAGATTTCCAGTTAGAGTAGGGTAGGTAGGAAAAGCTCAATAAAGCTCAGTCTGTGAGCATGTAGTTAGTTTTTTTTTATTTCTGCAAGGTCCAGCAAGTCAGAAAGTCTAATCCTGGCTTGATTGTTTTCAATGTCTGTCTTAGAATGTAGAGAATAAGTCTGCTAGACAGTTTAATCCTAGCAGATATTAGTTTAGGTAGAGAAACTATGAGACCAACAGTCTAATCTGGTCTCATGGAGTAATAAGGGTAGAAATAGAATAGGTTTATTTTCTTGTTTGTAAAAAATAAATGATGTAAAGGGTCTGCTAGTCCAAATGCACCCTGGAAGAAAAATGCTAGGATTGTAGGATGGGTAGGTATATTGTTTGAGAGTTTTATTGCTAATTTGATGTCTTCACAATTTGTGGCAGCTGATCCAAGAGAAGAAAAGAATGAGTCAAGAACCAGGCATCTAGCCTACACCAAAGATTTATTTTCTAAATTCTTGACTCCTTCAAGAAGAAGCCATCCCCATGTGGAGCCACTGTAGCCACCCTATAAATTTTTGACAAGAAAATAGGGGGCTAAAATGGTTTTTAGCCTTCAAGGAATGCATTTCCCCTAAAAACACATCATCCTTGAAGCCTCCTTATGTCCTTGTCCTTTGATAAACCCCCACTGTTGTATCCATCCAAAAGGTCTCTCTGATTGTGACAAATTGTGTTCCTAAAGGCCTTCATTTTCCCCTTGTACCCCTGCAGAATTCTTCATTTCATCCCTTTCTCCCTTTGTCAAAGTCCCCCTTTCTTACCCCCAAATCCCCCCCTAAACCTTCTAAATCATCCCCATGCCCCTCTTAAACCACGCATACACCCTTGGTTTAGTTTAATAAACCCTTATTCCCTCTATCGTTTCCTTTTCCTACCCTCAAAATGCATTAAGAATGAGCCAAAACCCACATTTGTACATATATGGGGCCTAGCCCCTTTTCGGCCAGCCCCCTTAGCCTTTTTCCTCCACGTGACTCAGGCACCGAAACCACACGCTAGCCCGAAAACACGCTTAGCACAAATACGTATCGGGCACAATTTGAACCGTCGATCTGTATAGATCGGATGGTCATCGCAAACTCCACAGTGCCCGTGGCCCAACCCATTCATCGCATCTCCACCATTCATTTACTCGCCAAATCAACGGTCCGTATTTTACCCACCCTAGCGGTCCCCACACATTGTTCTAAAACCGGCAGTATCTATCGCACCGCCTTTGGGAGGCTGGGGATATTTTTCATTTCGGAGCGATTCCATTCATCGCCTGACATGTGGCTCTGACACTGTTTGAAAACCATCCTCTCATCGTGCGTTATCGTTTGGCATAATACATGGAGCGATATGCATATCAGCCATCTAATCCGCGATCGCCCATCCAACGGTGATCACTCCATGCAGTTGCACAGAGGTTAAACCAAGGTAGCCGTACCCCTGGCCCACTATCCGTCGCCCTCCGATGCATTTTCAACCATCAATCTCCTCCCAATATCGGACGGTCCAGATTCAATCGCCCTCTGCCATGTCCCCACTGTCGATCTCCGCCGGAGATCGGACGGTCCAGATTTAATTCACGCCAGCCATTAACCCCGTACCACCACGTCACCTTTTCCATGTGTTTCATCATATTTCTCACCCATCCCTGTATATATATTCATTCAAAGGTCAATTTTTAATGTTTTACATTAAATTTTCCATTCTCACCACCCTCCGACTGCATTTTCCCACTGCGCCACCATTCTGCAAGATCCCCACTACATTTTCCACTGTAATCCTACTTTTCCACCATTTCACCAGTCTGCATGGCCATTCTCGTCATCATCGTTGCATCCACCACCTCTGTACGTGTTTTTCTTAACAGGTTTTAGTGTTTTGCAGGGTTACGGGCGGCAAAAAGCCGCCATGATTCATATTCACTATTGTGGTGGTACAGCGCGCAGAAGAAGCTGAATTTAGAGCCTGATATTATAGGGAAATGTCTAGAAGGGTGTCTACAACACAAATTTCATCAAAGGACAAAATTAAAGCTCTGCAAAACCTCTCCGGCGCCATTAAAGCATAGATTTCATAGTCAGAAGGAAATCTAGAAAGAGGCAAAGAGTATCAGTGGAAAAATAGCTCGTTTAAGACCTGTAATTGCATATTTTGAGCCTTAATCCAATTATTCAAAGGCAAGGTACCAAAATCAAAGACCCCATGGATCGCTTAGAAGGTCCAATGTACAAAAAATCATACTATCAGGGTTTCATATCAGCAGCACATTCTTCCATAAAAGGACACAGTATCCATATTGCTTTTATTCAATGTCGTGTTCCTGAGAAGTTTTCCACCCTGACAACAGTCCTATGATACCAGTGCATTAGTTATGCAGTATGGTAGACCCTAGCATCATTATTTTTCCTTTTTGCGCAATTCACCAGAACACTGCAGCAAGTACATCAGAGAAATACCCGGAAGTAAATTACAGCCTAACGAAGACCATTCTCCATCATCCAACAAGTACTAGAGATAAATGCCCAGAATTTAAACTGAATGGAGCCTAGGCCCTCCTGCTGCTTCAGAATTTAATGCTGCATTTAATATTACATCTACTCATGTTAGTCTTTTGTCCTATAAGAATCCTCGAGAACATATTGTAAAGGTTGTCGGTTGTTGTTGTTGTTCGGCTGCTGCCATTGTAGTTAGAGGGATTCAGTTTTGATTGTTAGAACAGTTCTGGGAGAAAGTAGCAGAGTAGTTTGTATTGTAATAGGCTGGGAAGAGAATTTTGGATTGTAACAGCCATTGAGCTCAGTGTATGTGACTGGTTTTGCATTAATTAATCAAGCATATTTCACAGGATCCTGGTCTATTACTATTGGTGATGTTTTTCTAACACTGTTTATTACATTTTCATACTGTTTCATTTTCTGTTGGCTTGCATCAGAAATATGGCATAGGATTTACCCTTGTTAGGTACCCTATGTCTCTGCTCTCCTTGCCTTCAATGTTTTCTGCTAAATGTGTTATTTAAGGGTTGATTTCAGTTAATTTAACCAGTGTAGTGGATGTTATCGCCTGCTAGCTGATGTATGAATTAATGAAATCTGTCTTTAGTTGTTCTTGTTGGGTTTAAGCTGGAATATTTGGGAACACTGGGGATTAGAGTTAGCCCTATCCGCTAGGATCCTTGTGTGACCAGCTGGCCTTTCTAAGATCTCTCTTTTAAACTTATCTATGTTTTCCCTTGGATTACGCTAAATCAGACCTGGAGTTAAATGACCTCTGGTCCGATCTATAAGCTGCCCCTTTGTCCCTCCTTTGAGAGTTGCCTATGAGTATGTCCAAGCAGGTCTGGAGTTAAATGACCTCTGACCTGATCTATAGACAGAAATTGGGTTGCTTTCCTTCTTTCACTTTCAATCCTTAATGTTCCATCCCACCATCTATCTAAGAATATCCTTTAGTGTAGATGACTTACCCTCTGAAAGCTTTGGCTAGTTGTTGAATGTAATTACCTTTCATGACTCCATAGCCCAATAGATGGCACTTTCTTGACCTATCCTCTTTGCTGAAACATCATGCTGCTTTGTTCCTTTCCTTCCATTACCTTCTCAATCTATGATCTCATGACCAACCCAGCAACCAACCAACCGTGCTTCATAGCCAGCCTAATACCTTATTTTGAGCTTCAAAGATATATCATTCTTAGCTCTATTTGGAGAGATCCCTCTCCGGGTCCAGGAGGGCTAGATCCTAGGGCCCCAAATTGGTTATGTTGTTGTCTCATCTTTTGGTCTTACCAATCTGGCCAAAACATGGGAACCCCAACAACTTCCACAGATCATATCTCCCAAAATATTGCGAACCAAGATCTGAAATTTGTACAGGAGGTTCCACAGAATTTCGGCTTCACTCTTCAAGCATTTCAGTTTCTAAGCCTTCACAAAAGAGAATTTATAGCGCAAATTCCATGATGACCTATTTTAGGTGAAATTAGGGAACCTAAAAAAATCCTAACTTCCACAAATAATATCTCCGACAACATTGCGAACCAAGATCCAAGTTTTTTACATGACGTTCATCAGGAAAAATTTCAGCTTCTGAACCTTCATATAAAAAACATTATAGAGAAAATTCCATGATGACCTATTTGGAGCAGCTAAACCATAGAATCCAAAGCTCTGATACTAGATGTTATGAAACTAGCTCCAAAAATATAAGAAAAGAGATATCAACACCTTAGAAATAGGCCACTTCGAGGGGGAAAACTCCAATACATTACATAAATGAACAATTCTTGGATGATACAAATGAAAAAACCTCATTTCTATATATAGGAGTCCATGGGGCCACAATTTAATCCTAGCCAACCTAACAATAATAATGTAAAGGCACAATAATAACAATATGGGGGTTACAGTGGTGCAACAATAACAATAAGGGGGTTACATTAACAAAAATAAGGGACTATACTATTAATATAGGGACCTAACATTAATAGGGTCCAGTTGCAGTTGCAGCGCCATTGTAGTGTGAGTGAGATCAATTAACTCACATTAATTGAGTTAAAATCAGTTTAACTAGTTCTAACTGGTTGATGAGCTAGTGGAAGATCAAGTGAATTAAAATAGATTTAATTCACTAGTAGTGATATACCAAGTAACTGATGATTCACTATGTATATTTGCATGCATGTTAATTCTGGTGGAGACCCAGTTGAGACAAAGGCTCAAGGCAAGTAAACTATCAGTTGTATTTTTTAGAAAAATGCTCAGATGCAGTTACATAACCACAGGAAGCCCATGATGAATTTCGCAATCAAGGAAGGTTTAATTTCCTATTTATTAAGGGTTTGATTCTCTAAGGATTGTGTAAGTAGGATAGGTAACTGAGGGTAGGTTGATAATTGGCAATGTGTTTGTCCAATTTTACCTAAATTAGTGTGAAGAAATTGGTAGAGTGTATGAGGTTGTGGTGATCACAAATACATTGTATTATTTAATGATTCCTTGGTTTATTATACAATAAAGATAGAGGGTTTTGAGCAGTTTCTTTCCCCAGGAATATATGATGTTGTGTATTGATTTAATTCTTTCTGTTACTTTCCTGTGATTGAGCGATCGTGTTTTATATTCTGCTAAATATTGTAGAAGGATTCAGTATCTTGCTTTAGTACATTGCATGATCGGATTGATTCCATTGATATAATTTCTACATGGTATTAGAGCTTTGTTAGAGAGTTTCTACATGGTATCAAAGTAGGAACTTTTTGGGCGGTGAGTTTACAAAGAATATCTGAAAATTTGATGCAAATTTTTCAAAAACAAATAGAATATCTGAATTCCTTGTGAAAAAATACCCAAATTGAAAAACAAATCGGTCAAATCGGAGCTCGAATGAGGGAGATATTGTCGATTTAAAATAAGGTATTTTTTAGAAAAAATTTTGATGGCAGGACAATTACAATGTGCGCGAGTCAGAAAAGGAAAGAAAGCCAAGGGAAAGAAGTCCCATGGAAAAGAGGGAAATAGAGTATTATCCAAGATCAGATTTTTTCACTATCATGAGCATGGGAACTATGCTTTGAATTGTCCACAGAATAAGGCAAGCAAGAAGGAGCCTACAGTTGTAGCAGGTGAAGCATTGGCTTCACAATTCGACCTTTATTTTACTCTCATTGCATGCATGGCTAGCACTCCAATGGGATTCATGTGATATCTAGATAGTGGTGCCTCATTCCATATGACAAGGAATAGAGATATCTTTAGTGACTTGGAGGAGAAGGACCTCCAGCAGAACATAGAATTTGGAGATTACGGGAGGTATAGTGCGACCCACATAGGTACAATTACCTTTTAGAGGGAGTCTGGCTCCCCTCTCAGACTAGCAGATGTTTTGTATTTTCCAGGCCTAAGGAACAGTCTTGTCTCCGTAGCAGTATTGGAAGACTGTGGTTATAAGGTGATGTTTAGAAAAGGAAAGGTGTTCCTTAAACACATAGCTATGGGACAAGTGAAGCAGGTCGGTTCAAGAGTCAAGAACCTGTGTGCACTCAAGGTTGAGGATGTATGCAAGGATTTGAGGATCAAAGCAGTGGTTAATGACTTGGTGGTTAAGACGGAGAAATTATCTCTCAGCATGCAACCTCAGAAGCAGTCTCAGAAGCTTTTGGATCAACCAAAATTAGAGAAGTAGAGAGGATACCAAGTGGAACAGTCCACTCAAGAGGATACCTCCAGGAGGGGGAAATTTCGAGCCATATGGGTAGAGGTAGTACATGCAGCTATACCTCTACGTGTGATGTGGGGAAATGTGCAGATATAATCCCAAGAATAAATTTGGGCAGGGTCCATTGAGATGGTGTGTCTCATGGATCGAACCTAGCTACGAGGAGCCCACAGTACAACAGTAGCTAGAAGGATCAGTTAGATTGATGCAGTTACATTTCAAGAGGACAGAAATCAGAGTGACAAGTGTTGGATACTGGAGCGCAAATCAAAGTTGGCAGTAGTGCAGAGTGCATCGATGTAAATGCCAGCATCGCAGAGACTCTAGTAGGCATGTGCAGTATATAGCAGTAGTCGAAACACTTTGATGACAGATGCATTATACTAATTCATTTGTTTGGAGGCTATTCAGTTCAGGAGAGTTGCATGTGCGAGCAACACTAGAGCAGTGTTGCATGAAAAACATTCCAAAGGTACTAGATTGGGACAAATTGATTCGTTTCTTGTTTAGAGGGAGTGTTGAAATTTGCAACAAGAGACAGTGAAATTGGCATTCAAAAAAAACACACACACTAGTGTGGGATCACAAATCACACAGTGATGGATCTTAGCGACACATTAGTGCGCAAACCAATTTTTAAATAAATTGGAATTTTAACTATAATATTATCTCATAACAACTTGTAATAGTTGACTAAGTGTGATAGACTTAGTTATCTCAAGAGTTACAAGTTGAGGGTGAAAGGATATGCATGTAGAGTGATTCTATTATTAACAGGGTCTAGTTGTAGTTGTATCACTATTGTAGTGTGAGTGGGATTAGTTAATTTACATTAATTGAGTTAAAATCAGTTTAACTAGTTCTAACTGGTTGATGAGCTAGTTGAAGATCAAGCGAATTAAAATAGATTTAATTCACCAGTAGTGATCTACCAAGTAACTGATGATTCACTATTTATTGTTTCATGCATGCTAATTCTTGTGGAGACCCAGTTGAGACAAAGGTTCAAGGAAAGTAAACTATCAATTGTATTTTTTTGCAAACTACCTAGATACAGTGATATAACCACAGGAATCCCATGGTGAATTGCGCAATCAATGAAGATTGAATTTCCTATTTAATATGGGTTTAATTCTCTAGGGATTGCTTTAGTGGGGTAGGTTGAGGGTAGGCTGAAAATTGGCTATGTGTTTGTCCAATTTTGCCTAGATCAGTGTGAACCAACAGGCAGAGTGTTTAAGGTTATGGTGATCACAAATACATTGTATTGTTTTCTGATTCTTTGGTTGATTATACAATAAAGATAGAGGGGTTTTGAGTAGTTTCTTTCCCTAGGAAAATATGGTGGTGTATTTATTTACTTCTTTCTCTTACTTGCATGTGATTGAGAAATCATGTTTTATATTCTGCTAAATATTGTAGAAGGATTTGGTATCTTGATTTAGTACATTTCATGATTGGATTGAGTCCATTGATATAATTTCTACATGGTATTAGAGTTGTGTTAGAGATTTTCTACATGGTATCATAGCTTGAAATTTTTTGGCAGTGAGTTTGCAGAGAATATCTGAACATTTTGATGAAAAATTTTCAAAAATAAATAGCATATTTGGATTCCTTGCGAAAAATAGCAAAATTGAAAAAAAATTAGTCGAATCAAAGCTCAAATGAGGGAGATATCGTTGATTTAAAATCAACTCCTTTTTTAGAAAAAATTTCGATGTCAGGACAATTACAATGTGCATGAGTCATAAAAGGAAATAAAGCTCAGGGAAAGAATTCCCAAGGAAAATAGGGCAAGAGATTCTTGTCCAAGATCAGATGTTTTCACTGTCATGAGCATGAGCACTATGCTTCAAATTTTCCACAGAATAAGGCAAGCAAGAAGGAGCTTGCAATTGCAGTGGGCGAAGCATTGGCTTCACACTTCGAGCTTGATTTTACTCTGCATGGCCGGCAATACAATGGGTTGCATGTTGTATCTAGAAAAAGGTGCCTTGTTCCATATGACGGGGAATAGAGATCTCTTCAGTGACTTGGAGGAGAAGGACCTGTAGTAGAACATAGAGTTTGGAGATGACGGGAGGTATAGTGCGACCAACATAAGTACAATTACCCTTCAGAGGGATTTTGGCTCCCGTGTTAGACTAGCAAATGTTTTGTATGTTCCATACCGAAGGAATAATCTTGTCTCTGTAATAGTATTAGAAGACTGTGGTTATAAGGTGATGTCTAGAAAAGGAAAGGTGTTCCTTAAACAGATAGCCACGGGACAGGTGAAGCAGATCGGTTCAAGAGTCAAGAACCTATATGCACTCGAGGTTGAGGATGCATGCAAGGCTTTGAGGAGAAAAGCAGTGGTTAATGACTTGGTGGTTGAGAGGGAGAAATTATCTCTCAACATGTAGGCTCAGAAGTAGTCTCAGAAGTTTGTGGAGAAACCACAATTGAAGAAGCAGAGAGGAGACCAAGTGGAATAGTCCACTCAAGTAAAGACCTCCAGGAGGGAGAAATTTTGAGCCAAATGGGAAGAGGAAGTACATGAAGTAAAACCTCCAGGTGTGAGGTGGGGTGATGTGTACGTATAATCCCAAGAAGAAATTTTGGTAGGGTCCATTAAGATGGTGTGTCTCAGGGATCAAACTTAGCTACGAGGAGCCCACCGTACAATAGTAGCAAGAAGGATCGGTTAGATTGAAGCAGTTAGATGTCAGGAGGACAGAAATCAGAGTGATAAGTGTTGGATATTGGAGTGCAGATCAGAGTTAGCAGTAGTGTAGAGTGCATGGATGCATATGTCAGCATCACAGAGGGCCCAGTAGACATGTGCAGTAGATAGCAGCAGTCAGAAGACTTTAATGATAGATGCATTATACTGATTTAGTTTTTTGGAGGCTATTCAGTTTCAGGGGAGTTGCATGTGTGAACAACACTAGAGAAATGTTGCATGTAGAACATTCCAAAGGTACCGGATTGGGACAGATTGATTCCTTTCTTGTTGAGAGGGATTGTTGATATTTTCAATGAGAAATAGTGAAATTGGCATCCAAAAACAACATACACACTGGTGTGGGATCACAGGTCACACAGTGATGGATCCTAGTGACACATTAGTGTGCAAACCAATTTTTAAATATAATGGAAAATTAATTGTAATCTTATCTCATAAAAACTTATTTGGCTCAATAATTTCGAGTTTAGGGTCAAAGGATAGGCATGTAGAGTGATTTTATTATTAACACAGTCCAGTTGCAGTTGTAGAACTAGTTTTAGAGCTCGCATTAATTGAGTTAAAATCAGTTTAACTAGTTCTAATTGGTTGACGAGCTAGTGGAAGATCAAGTGAATTAAAATATATTTAATTCACCAGTAGTGATCTACCAAGTAAATAATGATTCACTATTTATAGCTGCATGCATGTTAATTCTGTTGGAGACCCAGTTGATACAAAGGTTCAAGGCAATTAAACTATCAGTTGTATTTTTTTAGCAAACTGCCGAGATGCAGTTATATAAACACAAGAAGCCCATGATGAATTTTGCAATCAAGGAACGTTGAATTTCCTATTTAATAGGGGTTTAATTCTCTAGGGATTGCGTAAGCAGGGTAGGTTGAGGGTAGGCTGATAATTGGTTATGTGTTTTTCTAATTTTTCCTACATCAGTCTGAAGAAATTGGTAGAGTGTATGAGGTTGTGGTGATCACAAATACATTGTATTGTTTCATGATTCCTTGGTTGATTATACAATAAATATAGGTGGTTTTTGAGTAGTTTCTTTCCCCAGTAATATTTGGTGTTGTGTATTAATTTACTTATTTCTCTTACTTGCATTTGATTGAGCAATCATGTTTTATATTCCACTAATATTGTAGAAGGATTTATTATCTTGCTTTAGTACATTGCATGATCGGAATGAGTCCATTGATATAACTTCTACATGGTATCAGATCGATGTTAGAGATTTTCTAAATCATATGATCTAAAAGGCATGGTGGACGATTTTAAGACCTCTATACATTGCACCTATTTATTTACATGACCATAGTTATCCAAGGAATAAATGTTGAAAGGTAGAGGAATCTGGGGCAAAACCATTTTATTTTTTTCATTAAGTGCCTTAATTATTCCATGACAAACTATCTGATAGGCCACTTCTCTACACAATATTTTTTTAGGAATGTATCTGGGTAGTATATGAAGTGCTTCATAGCTTCCCCAAAATCTGGTGTATGTAAAAAACTCCTCATAAAACTAATTCCCAATCTTGTTAAGGTTATACATGGCTTACAGGTACATTCTGGGAGGCTTGGCTTCAAATACTATTTCATAGATAGGCATGATGAATTAGTGGAAAATTTCATAAAAATGATCAAAATAGTTGGATTCCCAAAGAATTTTATGATAAATATGAATTGATAGAGGATCAAAAGGGGTCCATTTCCATCCCATGGCTAGGAAACCCAAGGAAAAACAATGACAATCCATAATGTAGGTAGGCATGTAAAATGGAGGGATTTTGTTCTCACAATCACTCTAAGAGGTGCGGAAATCCAAAATGTGTTTTGCTAAATTATTGGAAAATAAGGTGGCCCAATCAAAGCTATAACACTCAGATGCCCTATAAACTAAAGAAACCCTAGTAAAATGAAATTTAGAAACATTGGGACAGACATAAAATATGCATAGCATGGCAGAAATATCACTCAAAGGAGTAGCAAGTGAGTCTATTTAATACTTTCCATCCTCCTCTTGGTTCATTCCTGCATTATCTTATGGAATTAGTGGGTTCTCTGTGCTTTTTGATAGAATTTTTCACATATTGTTTGTCAAAAGTGCATTGTAGTTCAAGAAAATGATACATAGCTTGAAGGTCATTTGTTGAAAATGCACAAATCACCATGCCCTTTTTTGTATGGAACTTTCTATATGTAATGTTAACATTCTTTACTACACATCTAACCATATTTGTATAAGGCATGAGTCGGGGCCTTGCTACATTTTTGTGTAAGAAATAATTCGCTACATCTTGATGGGTTGTATCAGAGGTAGGAATTTCGTTGTACACTACGGCATTCCACACGGTGACCTAAGGCTCTTCATCCTCAAAATATTTGTATATGTTCTCACATGAAGAATTCCATAAATCTCTGGCACAAAATTTATTTGAGAACAAACCCACACCCGAGAACTTATTATAAACTATTTCTTTATGTGAGTCGGAGGGTTGCGATATAGGTGCTTTATTTTTTCATTTTGCCTTCTTCATTTCATCTTGGCAGAAGGTATTAGAGCTTTCCTATGTACATAGCAAAGAAATTACGAGAAATAATAAAACTTCATTGTAATTTGATATTTTAAGTTTTTAAATAAACTAATTTTTAACCATAAAGGTGCCAGTGAATTCCATAATGTAAGAAAGTAATTGATTGGAAAAGGAATAACTGGGGGACCACGTGAAGAATTCCACGTCATAACTCGGGAGTATATCTCGAAAAGATTCAGATTTAGAATTGAATAAATTTTCTAGAGTTCAAGGTATCTATGAAATATAGGAGTAAGAGTGATATAATATCCCAGAAGGGGAAAATAACATAATGAAATGAAATAATGTTTCAGGAAAATGAGGCACGAGATAGGAGAGAGGAGCAACTGGAAGCCCAGATGCCTATGAGAAATTAACTAAACACATAAAATCACCAGAGACATAGAACTGGTGGAAAATGTTTTCCTCACATATTCTTCATTCTTCAAATAATTTTATAATACAAATAAATAGGTGAGGAAGTTGTCTCAAGATAGTGCGTCTATGTTGGAAAACTTGGTTGAGAAAATATCTCAACCACACACACTAATCTGGGAGCTAAGTTAGGTAGGCCTAAACTAACTCCCAATTAAGAGGAACTAACATAATCTAGAAAATTAGGCATAAAATCATAATTTTAAAAATTTAATTAATTTAATTAACTTTTGATTTATAATTTTTTATGAGAGAGAGGCTAACATCCCCCCCCCCCCCCCCCCAAATGATAAATCCAAAATAAGAACGAGGAACCATCTTCCAAGTTCTCATGCTAAAATTGTTGATCCTCAAAAACGCTGCCTCGAAAAACGTCAAAGATGGATGCCAAAAAACTACAATTAAAGAGACCTTGAATTAGCTGCATGTTTGATTCATCTCTGAATTTCACTTGACAACTACATCATGTGCCAAGTTGCAAAAGGATCCATCTGTCCTTTCCTTGAAATCATGATCCTTTGTCAACTAACAAAATTTGAGAATGCCCACTGGCGAATCTACTGATGATGATCGCCCACTGGTTGATTATGTTGATGATGATAAAAACAACTCACTGTTGCTTTTGTCGACCACCTACAAGTGAATTTGTTGATGCCCATTGGCTGATGAAGATGCCCACTAGCTACTTTGTTGATGTTGTCGACACTTTCAGTCTAACAACCAGTGCCAATTTCATTAACATTTTTCCCCCTTTGTCAGCTGAAAGGCAAGGCAATCCTCTGGAAATTATTTCTAAAGTCCCCCCCTTCAGGTGTAGGAGAGTTTCACTAGTGTACTCCCTTGTTCATCTGCACAAAAGTACCATCGTCATTTGACTGTCGGTCGCAATAAGTGTGATTGAATTCGGTTGTAAAAATTATACAATATTTTGATTGTTGACAACCATTCCCAAGGATCAATCCATTCATAATTGATCTTCAATCTGGCTAGTTGGTTTTGATTGCAGCATTTCTCTGATGAATGATTCAGCTTGCCACAATTGAAACAAGGATGGAGATCAAAACAATGATCTTCCATATGACCTGTTCTTTGACAATGCAAGAATTTTGATTTGACTTCAAATTTGGTTTGTGTGCATGTTGGTTGTCTGCAACTATCACAAAAATTTTTGATGTGATGTGTTCAATAAAGCCTGCACTAACAAACTTAATGGGCTTTTAATAATCTGGGATATGTAAATTGTTTTCATATTTGACATATCCTAATCTTATTCGATTTTTTTTACTTTGAATTTATTCCCATGGCTTGATGATTGGTTTGGAAGAAAGTTTAACTTGAACAACTTCGACACTTGAATATGTTTGGATGAATGGCTTATCAACTTTAGATGTATCGTTCAAAGACTCAGAAGCATCACACTGCTCTTGAAAATCATTTCTTTGTAGTTGCAACTCTAGTTGAAGGTACTCAATCGTTTCATTTATTTGCTGCAGATGTCATGAAATACCAGTAAGAGTTGCTTTTCTGATTTGCACCATGTCTTCAGCACTTGATAGGATCATATTGTGAAGAAATTGTAACAGTTGGATGTGTTTCTCCATTTTAACTCACTCGCTTGAATTCAGTCTCTCTTGTCATGAACTTTCTCACTTGATTTGAACTTGTTGGATTGAATTTGCTTGCTTGATTTGAATGACACACTTGCTTTCTTTGGAATTTTCTTGATCTCTTACTTGGTGAAACTTGTTTTTCATTGTTTCACGCTCACTAGAACTCATGCTCGCTTGTTGTAGTTTTAAATTTTCTTGATTCTTGTTTTAATATTACATTTAGTTGTGTTATAGTTGAACTCACTCGCTTTCTTTGATTGTTTCTTCAATGAACTTCACGTTGCTCGCTTGATGTTGTGAAATTTGTACTGACTTGATTATGCTTATTGGCAAAAAGGAGAGTGTCGAACACTGTCGAAAATTCACCCAAAAGACAAACGACAATTTCAAATAATATGACTCAGTTGAAGAATTACTTGAATTAATTGTCTTATTTTGACCACCCTATCAATTCAAATTGGGGTGTCGGTTTCAATCGAGAATGCACCCTAATAATTCAAAAAAAAAATATTTGCAAGTAATAAAAAAAGTTTTGTTGATGTCGTCTTGTCTTGGAATGGTTGATTTTGTGGTGTCCTTTACTTGATTATTTTGATTGCAGGATGTGTAATATGGTTGTAAAAGACCTCTTTATCAACTTGATGATGTGTTGCACAAATTCATGTGATTGTTTATTTTTGTGTACTTAAGGTTGATTACATGAGCTTGATTACTTAAACTTGATGAATTGTATACTTAATCTTTCTTATGTGCATGTATTTTTGTAATTTGTTATGCACCATATCACAAAGAGAGTGTCAAAAAACTAGACACAATTCATGCACACGCATTCACTACACACTATGTACCTAAGATCCCCTTATTCAATTTCAGGCAGATCTAGACACAAGTACCATAAAAAATATGTCTTTATTAATTACTAGAGTACATCATCCTTCAGCATCTAAAGCAATGATAATTCCAAGCTCTAGCTTCAAAGTTAACTTCAATATTTGATTTACTTATCTTTGACCTCAACCCTCACTTTGCTGACTTGGCTCACTTGACATTATGACTACTCAATTACAACTTTAACTTTGATTTTGACTTTGAAGTGAACTTAAGCTATATAAAAGTAAAACACTACTTTGGATTTGTAATATCCCAAATCTGGAATAGCACAACAAGCCTGCTAAAATAACGCACTCCTGGGAGATTGATGTACATAGATGATTTTATAGCCCTTGGATCCCTTATATCAGTATATTTTGGGTCTAGATCCAAAAGGGAAGAAAAAACAAATCAAACTAGGTGTGGTAAATAGATCTCCCACCACCTAGTCTAGCTGGAAAACATCCTAAAAGAGGGGCTGCAGCTATGCACAACAAACTGCTTTATAAATAATGCAGTCTTGAATAGTATGAGCAGGAGGCCATAAAATATTATTTATTTATGGATGTATAACAGAAAATCATAATTATAAATAAGCTCTTTCAATATATAGTAGAATACATAAGGCAATAGAGCAGGGAATCCTGAAAAAAGAGAGCTACAACACATATATAACTGCATAAATGGCTCAACACCGTTATTTAAAAGAGTTGTAGTAGCTAAATATTACAACTCAAATCTAGGACAGATCTATGGACAAAACATCAGATCTGTTTCAGATCTGGAAACTAGATAGTCTTGTTTACAAGATCCCCTTGGGGTTTTGACCAAATCATGCATAAACAAGAGTAGATCTGAGTTTTAAGTTTCAGATATATAAAATGTTGTAGTAATTTCTAAATATAACTTTAAATTACAATAGATCATATCTAAACAGAACATGGATTAGCAAGCTAATTTGTGAATCACCAAAGTGAAAGGAAAATCCGAGCACCAGAGAACTCTCATCAAAATTGTGATCAAAACATCCTGAAGAATCACATATGAGAATAACGCAGTATCTCAATGAAAAATGCACTGTAGCTTGAGTAACATAGATGGCCAACTGCCAAGATACAAATATAAAGAAAAAACAGGAGAGGCACTCTTCAAGGAGGTTAAAAGACACACTCCATGAGAAGAGGCTCCCAAAACAAGCTAGATTTCTGCAGATCTAGAATCCCACTTGCTGCAGCTTTCAAAAGTAGACAAAACCTCACTAGATCTGTGCTGAAATTGAAAGTAGAGCTTGGCCTCAAGCCTGATAGTGGATCAAATCAGCAAACACTCCTCCAAGAATCCTCAAAGGAAGAGGTGAAATCCCCGCATAGGAATTCCAAGTGCTAAGCAGCACTATTCTCTACTAAACAGCAGAGAATAGTATTTTTCTAAGCAGACAAGATACTCAGAAATATAATTAATCAACCTCCTCTTGCTTCCTTCCCCTTCCTTTTATAATATGAAAGCCTTTGCAAACCCTAAACCACCTTGATGAGTTATTTCCTTTCACATGAAGGGCCTCCTTCTAGAGCTGCGATGTCCCTTCATGAGGTGCATTGTATCTAGACAGCATTGTAGATTTGGTCAAGGTTTACCCAATCTCATAGCCCAAACCCCTTTCACACCTGCAAGTGATTTATTTACATAGCCCAGATTTATCCATGTTCATATGGGCATTGATTTATTTTGATGCTTAAGGAGTTTATTTTTTCCTCCTTTGCAATTTTATTCTTAAACAAGAAAATAAAAACAAAATTGAATATTCCTATTAGCTTGGGCTTATTAGGAATATTACATTCCTCCCCTCCAAAATGTTGTTTTTCCTCAAGAAACTGATAAGGTGAGTATTGTAACTCATCTCTTCCTCCACTGGTGCCACAAACAAAAGATAAGCCTCTCTCATAAGCTAAGTGATCACCAACCCATCCATCCATGACTTGTCCCCATAATGTCCTCATGAAGTGCAAACAACTCCTCCCATAAGGAAACAATGAATCACATGAAATAATCATGGTTTTCCCAATGCCCTCCCTAAAATATAAAACAGAAAGTATAGGGAGTGTAGTCATCCCATAGGGCACATGCATGCCTCCCCTCCTTCCTCCATCCATCCCCATGAAAAGTACAAGCACATCATCACTATAGGGGATCAAAACAATGTACAAACAGACAGAAAAGTGTGCACAAGGAGGTGGATCATGGTCCCACATGTGGAGCTAGCGCAAAGCATCCCCTACCTGCATCAAACCAAGATGTGGTAAGTGGGTTTCCCACCACTTACTTGCTGCCCAAGTCATCTCACTATTGCATAAAATATGAGATATATTTTGTGCCTTTGGGAATCACCCATCATGAAAACAGATCTCCCTTTGCAAATCAAGGGAGTGGCCAAATTCATAATTTGTGGTGGCCCAACAATTGCCATGAGATTCACAAAGTATATCATTCCTCCTTGGAGTCATGGCCTGCAATAACATGGTGTAAGAATGCATGAAATTAGAATATAAAACACATGTACTATGAACATGCTCTCCACCAACAGTCCTCCTCATATCAATGGAGTGGTGCATATATCTACTCTATTCTTCAAGGGAAGAAAGAGAGGGTTGATTCAACTCTTCCTTAAAGTTTGTTGCACTAAAAATGGTCATCTTGACATTCTGCTATTTGTATGATCTCATTATTACTCATACTTCCTCCTTTGCAAGTCTAACACATCAGTTCTTCATGTCAAGCCTTGAAAATAAGATAAAATTTCTTAAAAAATCTCCTTAACTCTGGTATCGCACTTTCTCTTTGTCTTTCCTGCGGTCCCGTACCTAATGTTAATTAATCCTGCGTACCTGAACGCACTTTCTCTGTGTTATGGGTGCGGGCCCCTATAAAATATTAAAAAGGCGCAAGTAAACTCAAAAAGCTTACATTCAGTAAATTCTAGAAGCCTCTAGAAAGAATCTTGCGGTGGCAGAACTTCTCTTTTGAGGTTCATGTATCCCTTACCTTAAGGAGCTAACCCCTTGATGTGAGGAGCTTATCCCTTTGAAGGAGGATTCTATCCCTTCATATTTCGAACTGAAACCTCCTCTTTTGCACTATAAAAAGAGGCATTGGGTAGGCTCAAGGGGAGTTCAAGCTTTAGAATTATTTGAGGTTAAGTGTTGTTGGGATTCAGACTCATTTAACTGAGATTTTGTGAGGAGAGATCACATACCTCTATCTATCTCGGTTGGAAGAGTGAGAGGCTTGTCAGAGTAGCGGAGATTCCTGCTTTGGACCCCAGGATGGCCTGTTCAACATCAAGGCTAATGTTGTAAGGTTTTCCTTCTTTCAATGTTAATACAAATGAATTAATTTTTCTCAATAAGCTGTTAATTAACTGTTTATTTCATGGATTCCTTTATCACCATGATAGGCATGATTTATAATATTTACTATACAGGTGCTATTCAATTTTTGCTTGTTTGTGACTACATGTCTATAAGGATAACTCCTTCGAGTGATTGAGGGACAACTACTTCGAACAAGCATTGGATCTACGATAAGACCTTAACACCTTTATAGTATTCTTTTGTAAATCACCTATGTCTAGAGAAAGATAGGTTTATTTGGTTGTTTGTTGCTAGATTACTTTTTGGTACTAGGGAGATCGATCTTGTCTGCAAGATTGATTTATCCGATCAACAAATTGGCGACTCCGCTGGGGAAGGATTCTTGTTTTTTGGTTTTCCTTTGTTTTGACTTGAGAAAATGATTTTTCTGGTTTTTGATTGATGGATACTTGCTTGGGTAGCTTAGGTTTACTTTTATTTTAAAAGTTTTGAAATCTTTTGTGTTTTTCTTGAAATTTTCTGGGGACCGCACTTTGTTCTTTTGCACAGTGTGGGCAGTTTCGCTCTTTCCTTAAGTAAACAGTGCGGGACCACACCTGTTACTTCTGGGGACTGCAGACCCTGTTAAAATTTTTGAAAAACTCCAGATTTCTTCTTCTAGTGTATCTTTAATTTGATTTAGGGTTTCTAGTATCTACCCAAATCTGTATTGTTCTTGTCAAAATCCTCTTCTGAGTGAATTCCAACAGTATTTGTGTTTTTGGTGATTTTCTAGAAGTTTTGCATACTTGGACTGGTTTTCACTTGGTCTCTGTAGTGACTCAAAGATTGGAAAATACCTCAGATCACACTGGTATTTTTGTCTTCTTGATGACTCTGACTTGGTTGTGAAATCCATCCTTTTTTGAGAAATAGATCTAGTTGTCTCTTTGCAAATATTTAAACGAACTTTGTTATAAGTTTTGAATTTCATTTTTACAAAAGGAAACATATCTAGATGTTTTTTGATTTGTTTTTTATTCTAGACAAATGAATCCTTAGTTTACTGAACAACTAAGTAAAAAAAATTCAAAAAAATTAAAGCTTTTATTCAATTAGATTTTTAAAGTTTGTAGATCTCAAAATTAGTTTTGTAGTTTTGAGTGCTTTTTAAAAAAATTGTAGATCTCTTTTGAAGGAAAGTTGTTTTTGTAGTTTTGAGTCTTGAAAGTGAAAGGGATTTATTGTGAGCATTGATTATTTGTCTCATTTTGAGTTCTTATTGAAAAGACAAAAATATTTTCTTCCATTTATTCTTTATGTTCAAAGAAATAATTGTCTCTTAAAATAATTGCATTCTCGAACTCTTTCTTGAGCTAGAATTTCATTGAAAGAAAATGAAGTGCTTATCATTTTTAGGTGCATTTTTAGTGTTTTTGGAAGTCGAGTCTTCACACCATCAAATTTTCATTTCCATACCTATTGACTTAAAGAACAGCCCATAAAAACAACGCTTAATTAAAATTCATCTAGTAATCTTTTTATTTCTAGGGCTCTTATCACCAATATAGATTAGGCTAGTATCTTGGAATAGGGAGTAATTAACTCTCCAAGATAGTAAGAACAAACAAGTAGATAAATCTTGTGGTAGGAAATAAATCCAATTGTGATTGGTACAATCTGGGAAGCTTCTCTTAAAGGAGTTAATCACGAGATCATGTCCGAACCTTTGAGACAATCAATTATGTTTCATTGGGAAAGATAGAAGATCTGCCAGCATTACAAATGGTAAACCTTGGATTAACCATTGTCAAGGATCCTAGGGTCACTTTTCGGTAAACCTCGGATTAACCATGTCGAGGAGCCTTCAAGGGGATTGAGCTTTGTTACTCTGCCCTTGCGCATGGAATCGGATCGTAGACTATTCCCCCAGTTTTATTTGTTATTGTTGGTAACCTTAGTGTCCATAAGCTTAAGATTATTTCCTAAGGTGACGGTGAAGGAAAGATCTCACTGTACCTAGAGCAGACGTCGACTAGACTCACTTGGACTCTCTGGTGGGCTCTCTTCACTCGAGATGGTTTTGTGAAGAAACTTGTGCCATTCTATTTCATTAAGCAGGTTATCGGGGTAACTATTCCAACCGCCCTTTCTGTATTAAATTTCTACTAAGTTGGATTTTATCCCCAACTAGTGTTTTTTGTACAGGAAGTTACTGTTTGTGTGTGGTTTGAACTCTTATATTTTTTAGGCATGTGATTCAGCTGTTTATTTCTTTAGAGACTTTAGGTTTTTTTATTGAAGATTTTCTTTGTTTGCTTGTGATTGATTAATATTTAATCATGGAAGAATTACAGAGACAGTCCCGAAGACTTCAGGGGAAGCCCCATGAGTATACACCAAGTCAGCTTGAAGGGCTACGTGCTCTATTATCATCTAGTAGCGGTAGAATTAGATCAACAGAAATTGGAATTTCATCTATAGTTGTTCATCCTGATCATCAAATACCCACGACAGAACACATTCAAGAACTGATTTCAAATTCCGAAGTTACTGGTAGTATTTCTCTTTCCAGTGAACTAGCTGAAGAATTGAAATTTCTGAGCCTAACACTGAACCTTCTATTTTGGAAACATCCTCAGGATTTATTACACCAACTTATAGCGATCCTGGTTCACCTAGGGTAAGAAATATTATTACTGAAGATCTTCCATCTGACTTCATTTCCATTGAAGAACTTGTCAGTCCAGATGAAGAGATATCTCTTCCCAAATCCCCTCAGTCTTTAAATCTTATGGAGCGTGAATCCATTTTCTATAGCCCTATTCGAAGTGATGCTTGGTATCTATCTTTGACAAACTTTTTAGAAAACCTGGGTCTTGCTTTTTCTCCACCTCGAATTCCATTTCATCCTACGCCTAGAGGTTACTATCCTTCATCCATTATGGCAGGAGAGTCATCTATGTTTTCCCAAACACCAGAAGCATTTTTACACGGTTTTCCTTCTGTTCCTTTGGGGTATCAGGCTCTTTCTGGTACTTTTTCAGGAGCAACTCCTCGACCGATTGAACAAGTATTATCATCTGGTCTTAAAGGAATTAAAACTAAAACGTCAAACGTAGAGAAAATATTTATGATGTCTGGTAATATTCTGAATCCTCAACCTCAAGGTAGTTAGTTACCGCCTAGGGGACAATTTCAGGGAAATCAGTTACCGCTTGGGGGGCAACCTCAGGGTAGTCAATTACCGCCTTGGGGGCAACCTTAAGGCAGTCAATTACCACCTGGGGGGAAACCTCAAGGTAAATTTTTCCCAGGACAAACTGTGCCACAATATTATTTTGGAGAACAACCCCAAGGACAGTACATACCTCAAGGTTATCAACCTTCAAGACAGTACATACCCCATGGTCAACCCCAGACTCAGTATGTTCCTCAAGGTCCTTATCAATGCCAGATTCAGTACGCACCTCAGGGTTATCAACCTCAAGGTCAGTAGTCAATTCAAGGTTTCCAGCCGCCTTCTGGTCAATCATTTGTACAAGGAGCTGGAAATTTACCTCTTACTTATCAACCTATGTTCAACCAGGTTATGGTCCTGTTGTGGTAAAACACACCCCCCCCCCCCATTTTTTGACTTGTTCACTTGAAATAATGGGGACCCTTTCTATAAATTTTTGACTAAACGCCTTTTCAGATTTTTATTTTATTTGATTATCCTACGCGATTGTTAATTTTTCATTTTCTTTGAATTTTTGTTTTGATTTCTTTTTTAGAATTAATTTTTTATAAGCCTCCCATTGACGCTTGTTTCGCCTCATTTGGTCAACTGGTTTAAAAATGGTACTCCTTTGATGTCCCATCATTTATCTAAGTCTGGGTTAAAAATGCTATTTTTATTCTTTTTATTTATTTTCAGAGTAGCTGTAGTTTAGAAAAACTTAATATTAAAAAATATATATTATTAAAAAAAAAAAAAAAATTCTCGGATCCGTCGCAGATCGCAGATCGCAAATTTCAGATTCGTCGCAGATCGCAAATTTCAGAATCCGTCGCAGATCGCAGATCGCAAATTTCATATTCGTCGCAGATCGCAAATTTCAGATTCGTCGCAGATCGCAAATCGCAAATTTCAGAATCCGTTGCAGATCGCATATCGCAAATTTCAGAATCCGTCGCAGATCGCAGATCGCAAATTTCAGATTCGTTGCAGATCGCAATATCGCAATATCTCAAGATCACAATTTTGCAATTTCGGATCCATCGCATATCGCAATATCACAATTTTGGATCCATCGCAATTTTTAGAACATGCACATTTAAAAAACCCTTATCCAAGGTTCTTGCGATATGCGATGTGTTAAATTTTTTTTTTTATATAAAGTTTTTGTCTCACCCTCACGTCACTCCACTCACCATATCCCTTCATAATCTCACGTGGATGAATTAATGGGTTTAGATTGATTTCAATGGTTTGTTTTATGGGTTTTAGGTTTGGATTGATTCCAATGGTTTGTAAATTAATTTTTATATTTTTTATATTATAATAATTATATTATAATTATAATGTTTATTATAATTTTAATATAATTTGAACTATAATATTAATCATATTTAAATTAACGTTTTCAAATCATTTGTACATTAATTTAATTTTGTAACTGAATTAATTGTTAGTTAGTTAATAATTAATTTAGAATTAATTATTGGATAATTTAAATCTAATTTAGGATTAAATTTCTAATTAAAAATTCTGATTTTTAGCCCAGCAAACAGAATTTCCAGATTTATGCTAGATTTGACTCATCAACTTTGGAAGCTCATAGATTGAGTTATACTTGACCAAATGAGGCCCAGGACGGTTCATTGGAAAGATAAAATCAAGGAGAACATTTCTGAGGAGGTTTCATTAACATATTTGATGATTTATTGGGTCAAAAATCAAGCAGAAGATCAAGTTCCTAATTTCTAAAAATAAAATCAATTTTTTGAGTTTTGTTTTCTTCGTTTTCATTTGCCCAGCGTCTTCTAATTGTAGATTCATGCATCAATAATATCCTTGGTTAATTAAGATCGTTATGAGTATCAATAAGAAGCTCAAATTTCCTTTTTATTTATTTAAATAGAATTTGATTGGATTTGTTTTAAATGTTAGAAATAATATTTGGATTTTATTGTTGCATCTTAATTCATTTTAATTTATTTTTGCAGGAAAAAACAATAGAAGGGATATTGAGGAAAAAGATTTTAATCAATGAGAAGACTCCAACAATTAAAGATTGGAATTTTTGAGCAATTAAAGTTGGATTGGGCAGATTCTTCTTCAACAAACTCTCTTCTAAAAATACTTTTGGGAGGATTATAAATTGCAGATGGCAAAATGTAAAAAAGGGGGCTGCTCTCCTCTGCAATTCCAGACTTCTAAAATCATTTTTGTAATAGGGGTTTAGAGTTGTAGATGGGGAGGAGAGAAAATTTCAGATCTGAACATTAATGAGGGTTTTTTCTTTATGTCTTCAATTATACGTGATGGGCAGAGTTTTCATTTCTGTAGCTCTAGTCTTGAAAACAGAAATTCAAGTAATGTAAAGTACTGTTAGAGAGCAGGATCAGAGAAGCAGATTCAATTAACTGGTATTTTTGGCATTTCTGTATCAAATACCAGTTTCATTTTTATGTTAATAAAATTGTTGTTTCATTTTATTCATGTTTATGCATTTCTGTTGATATGGATAATTTGTCTCAAATTGTTATGTATCTCTGTTCTTATGGATTTAACTCTGATTTCTGAGTAACGATTTTCTCAGAAATCTGTCTTACAAAACTGATTTTTTAAATAATAATATGTTGTGAATTTCTTCCACATGTTATTGTTTAATTATTGGCTTGATTGATTTGATAATCAATATCATTTTTGTGAATTTCTTCCGGAGTGTTGTTGATTTATTATTTCAGTCAAATGGTCTCAATAGAATATGTTTTGGTACTCACAAATGTGAGCTAAATTGAATTTCTTTGTTAGCTTGACATTAATTTAAAGCCAAACATATTTTAATCCTCATTACTTAATTATCTTGCTCTTAGTTGGGATAGATTTATATCTACCTAATTGAGATAGGATTTAGATTAGTTTCTTTTGCTTGCATTATAGAATAAGTTTGCAATTAGATTAAATTTACATTCTTTTAAGTCCTCTTCTCAAAGAGGCAAAATCTTAGTTGTGGTTTGGCTGAACCCAAATCAGCTTAAGGGTCATTCTCTTGCCCGATCAGCAAGAAGAATTGATCTGATATCCCTGTCTATTAGTAGTTAAGGATACATCATAAACCAATAGTAATAGAGAAAAGGTAATTGGACCTAGTTAAACCAGTTGGAGCCACTATCATAAATGGAAAAGGAACTATATTAAGGTCCGGACCGGGTGGTTATCCCCCAATGTTGTAGCAGCGATTTTCGAGGCTTCAACATTTTTGGCGCTAGAAGGAGGGCCTGAAACTTGTTGTCTGTTGGAGCCTTTTCAATTTTAACATTTTATTTAATCACGATGGCTCCTCTTAAAATTCCAATTTGGAGTTGTATCCATGGACGTGCATCTTCCAATACTCCTCCCGAAGTGGTAAGACTCTTATCTCAGGTAAAGTTTAATGGTGAGAGAAATTCTTATGCTTTTAATCATGTCCTTCAATTTATTCAAAATGTTTCAAACTATGATTTTCAAGGAATTGATGAAGGCATTTTATGCAGACTTTTTACTCTCACATTTGCGGCAAAAGCCAGAAACTGGTGTAGAACTCTTCCGGTTGCCTCAATTCACAGCTGGGATCAATTTGTTACAAGTTTCATTTTTAAATTTGACCACTATGATTATGATCAGGTATGTGATGAAATTGAATATCTACGAAATGAAAATGAGTCTGTTAGAGATTTTAATATTCGACTTCATTTGAATTGTTTAAAATTTAATGTCAAAGATGAACCTATGAAAGAAGAATCACTAGATTGGTTTGAACATAATTATTCTCTTCCCCCTAGTCTCGATCCATATGAAATTAGTTCAAGCTTTGTTCCATCCCCTTCCAATATAAATGAGAAATCCAATTTGGATGTACAAATAAATTGTGATGAAGAGATTTCACAAAGCTTGGAAAATATTTCTAATCAAATGCAAGAAGACAACAACAGCAATTTTGGAGAAAGACCTGCATTAGAATCTGAAATTTTCTCTGCATTAAATTCAGAAAATCAGATTGCAAATCAGCAAGTGCAAGCAACAATCAAAGTAAATAATAGCATGCAAACTGTTGTACAAATTTCTGAATCTTTTCATGATGAACAAATGTTGAAATCAGAGCAGCAAAGCAATCTTCTTCAAAAAAGCATGAGTACGCAAAGGAATGATTTACAATCTGAAATTTACAATGACCATAATGTACAAGAATTCTCAAACAGAAACATTTTTAAATGCATTATTTCAGATTCACATTTTTCCCTTTATCCTGATATTTTTAATGATGGTAATTTTTCCCCTCTTGGTGTTAATGATATTTCAGAAAATACAGAGGCTGGTCTAAATGAATTACCATTAAGTTTTTATCAAGATACAGAAGCAATTAATGATCATTCTTTTGCCATTAATGAACATGAAATTCTTGTTCCTCCTTGTTTTGATATATTGGATGAGATTGAAGGGGATTCTAAAGAATCTTGTGAAGTCATTTATGATAATTAATCTGACATTGAGGATGTTGATTTCTATTTTTCTCAAGAGAATCCTCATGATAAAATTCAAATAACATCTGAGAATGAGGAACATTTCAATTTAGAAATTATTCCAACTAATCCTCACTCTAAAGCAGATAATCATCTTCATGATTTCACTATTAGAGAAAATATTCCAATTTATGATTCATATCATGATCAAGATTTCATTTATGTTCATAATCATAAATCTCTTTCTAATTCACAAGTTGGAATTCGAAATTACTCAAATTCCATAATTCTGGCCAATCCTTGTGAAAAAAAAATTATTTCAAAACAATCCCAATTGTGCTGTAACATTAGTTGTAACAATAGTGATTTCATTTTATTTTTGTTTCCTCACTTATTTTGTAGTAAATTAGATTTATTTTCAGATTTTATTTTTCAAATTTTTGATACATTACGTTGGCATATTGAGCACTTTATTATAAAACATTCAATTGATACATTGCCCTGTTGGAAAATTGAAGTTTTATATAATAATCAAAAGCATCAAAAACTATTTCAATTTCAATTTCAATAGATGTTAATGTTTTATCAAAAGCTTCTATCTTCTCAAAAGCAATATCAACAAGAAAATGTATTTTTAGAAATCTGCCAGCGATCCAATTTAATTAATAATTTTCCATTTCATTTAAAAGATTTCCATCCATTTTTCATTAATTCATTTGAAAAATATTTGGAAATTTTCCCTTCATGGAAGATTGTCAATAGCTTAACATTTACACATAACACTGAAAGTTTTTTTCAGGCCTTTGAATCTAAAAGCTCATATCCACAATATGGCCTTTCATCTCCTCTTTTGAACATTTCCCAATTATTAATAGAAATCCATCCAGATTTCTATGATCCAATTGGTATTCAATTGGAAAGAAAATTTCATGAGAAGGGGATTTTAGATAAGCTTCTAACAATAGTTGTACATTCTGATTTTAGGTTTAATTTTCTTAGTTCAATTAGATTTGTATTTTTATTACTAACATTTGAATTGTACATACATGCAGGGATTAAAATGAGAAAATGGTTACACTGGAAATATGACTATACCTAGTCATTTTTCAAGTATATGGTTAGAATAGGAGTAGATTTAATGTAGTTAATTTATTTTTAATAGTTCTGTAGATTAAAAATAAAACAAAGCAAGCAGCCATTTTCATACATGTTCAACGAAAACATTTTCTACCAATCAGAAAATTTTAATTCTTTCTTTCCTTTTTAAATTTCTTACAGCAATACCTCTACTCTGTCTATTTTGAATAATTTCTTGATTAAATTCGATTAAGGTTGCACTTGGCATCAATTTCCTCAAAACCACTTTGCTTAATTTCATTATTTCTTCTAAGATTTTCTTTTGAAATTTATATGATAAAGTTTTTTAGGATATAAAAGCTTCATGATCTCATTATCCCATGAAATGTATGACTCTCTATGATAAGATTAATTCTGACTCAATCATTATTATTCAGTCTAACCTTTCGTGGTAATCATATAAAGTTCATATTATCTTCCTCGAAATTCGCTAAGCTGACCTTAAGAATGCCCATTTTGCTGTGTGCACACATTCAAATCTGTTTTGACATTTTTCCACAATTAGTGGCTTTATCCCATTCGGACATTTAGTTTATTATCTGATGTTTTAAATACGCATCATGTTTATTTACTAAAGGCATTATTGAACAATCACTATAATAATACAGATTTTTCTCAAGTTAATTCGGAATGAGCAGAGGTAATAAATTGTTGTTGCAATTCAAAAAGGAAGCATAGTTTCATATTTATTTCTGGTAAATTTTATATTTCCTGAACATGAATAAACATATCTTATTTTAGGCTTATTGCTCACTCCGATTTAGAATAAATAATGAGATGATTTTGAACAAAGTCAGAATTTTGATAAATCGAAGGAAGAATTTGAAGATTCATGAGGTAAAATCTACAGACAATTTCCTTCCAGGTATGCATTCACATGTTCTTTCTCATCTATTATTAGTTTCTCTTTTTCTTAGTTTATTTTTTATTTTTGTTTTGTTTTATTTGCAGGATTTCATTTGTTTTCAAAACTAGAAGTAAGCAGCAAACCCATTTCAAAATTTGCAACAATATCAAGGAAATTTTATTTGAGATTCATTAGAATTTGATCATTCTTTAAATTTGTTTTTATTCATTTGGGAAACCCAATCGAAATTAAAAAACAATATCATAAGATTTCATCGAAAGTAGCTCTTAGCAGTTTTGATAAAAAATTGGTCATAAAAGATCTCCGATGTATTACCTCACTCATATGCCATATCGCATTTCACATATCGGAGGTTTGCAGTTGAATATACTTCCATTATCATAAATATGCCCTGATCCCCGATATAATATTTCTTCAACGATGCGATCGCTCTATCTTATCGCACATCTTCTCATTACATGTTTTCATGAAGGTAATTTTCCATTTGCAATCTCTGATGTGGTAGTTTCCAATGCATGCCTCTAAGCCATTAACATTTAATCGATATATGGCATAGCAACAAAGGTGAAGTCTTGCAAATTAAAATCGAAGCATGGTGAAGAAACATGTGATGCGAATCATCCAATATGACGATGTGTTATTTTAAAAGCAAGCTTGGGTAACCACTATGGTAAGAAAGCAAATAATGACCGATTTGCAGTATATTCAAATCATTTTGATTTCTCATATATTTCAATTTTAAATATATAATTCCATAATTAAAAAGAAATTCAAGACCTCTCTGTCTTCACATTTAAATTTTATTATCTTGGATGTGGTCTTGATTCTGGAAAATTTATAAAATCATGGAGTTTATATGAAATTTATAATATTTTGAGAAACAGTCATTACAGCAAATTTTCATTCTCATTTCTGATGCATTTGTTTTCCCTCGAACATTAAGCATTTCATTTTTTATTTTACTGCTTGCTTTAGTTTAGATAAAATAAATAATGATTTTGGGTTATAGGATTTTGGTTAGTTTGACTTCTTCAAGTTTTTAATGTTAATTAAAATAAGAAGTCAGCTAGTTTGGAGAAATTGATACCTTTCAAGTAAGATCAAAAGAAATTATCAAATGGTAAGATTCATGTACCCACTTTCATTTATTTCCATTTCGTTACTTTAGTTTCAGTTTTGTTTTTCTGATATATAAATCTGTTTTGCAGCTCTTCATAAAACTTTCCAATCCTCCACCAGATCATATTTTCGAAGTCCATACTCTTCTCCTGGCTTAATTTCAAGAAGCAGTGATAATCCTCATTGAAACAGCTACGCTAGGAAGTTTCTGAACCTTTAATCTGTTTCTTTAAGC
Source organism: Pinus albicaulis (assembly GCA_034641835.2). NCBI lineage: Eukaryota > Viridiplantae > Streptophyta > Pinopsida > Pinales > Pinaceae > Pinus > Pinus albicaulis. The sequence continues at coordinate 755,711,381 of CM076575.1, read as the reverse complement.
ATTCATTTTTATTATAAAATGATTAAGATGATGCTTGGAAACAAAAATATTGATATCAGACAAAAAGTACTCATTGTGGCTGAATTTTATCATCACTGTTATCTAAAAAGCCTAAAACACTACAACCCTGCAAGGTATGATTTTTCTAAATCTCTACATAAGAAGGATTGATTACACGATTATTTCTTTCTTCATATTGTTGAGACATTGTTATAAACATTCTTGTTTGAGTTCATCTTGCGAAACTTGAATTTTCCTTTCCACTTTTAAATTTCTTCATTTTTATTTTTGTTCGTTAGTTTCTTTCTTATTTTAGAATAAGAATTCTTTTCCTTTGATTCTCAGTTTTGATTTTGGTGACTTTGCCATGATTTATATGGAAGGCCTTCTTGTTACCTAACTATGGTCAGCATACATTGAGAAAAATTGTTAATAGTCATCTATTAGTTTTTTCTTAAATCTCTTACTAAAAGTTTGATTTTCTTATTATAAAGGTACACATATTTAAGGAAGAGATTACCAATTTAGAGAAGTTGACAAAGTATCATAAAATCTGGAGAAATTTATTTTTCATCAAAATTGTAATCATTTTGAGATTTCAATATTTTATTAAGATCTTTCAAAGTTCTATTATCAGTCAAGAAAAGTTATTTTTAACCAAGTAAAGACACTTTACATCAAAGCACCTTTTAACTCTGAAATTGTCATTCTTAACTCTTAAGGAGTCAATGATTCTCCCTGTCCCGAAGAGTCTTATTTTTCTAGAGTATAATCCAGAAATATATTTAAACTTAAAAGATAAGAGGTCTCATCATGAGCCTGCTTACCATGATCATAGGGGAAAAATAGGCTGACATTACCAACACTGCTAAACAAACCAGGGTAATGGCTTATGATTGCAAACAATTATAAGACAAGGGGTCTCATCACTAGCCAACTTGTTCAGTTTAATTATAACCAGTGAATGGCATTGTCAACTATCTGGCTACCAAACCAGGACAATGACTTTTAAGATTTATAATAATAATTTAAAAAAATAAAAATAAAAAATAAATAAATAAATAATAATAATAATAATAATAATAATAATATAAATGGATTTATCTCTAGGTCAATAATTCTTAAAGAGATGGGATTCTGAATCATTGGTGATTAAAAGGTAACCCTGTCGAGACTATAGATGTTTGTTGGCAACAGTGGCTCTACCTGTGACAAATGAGTATATTTTAAAAAGCTAAGTTGTAAAGTGACCCCTGCTTTATCTCTACAACTAATTAAGGACTGATATAGAGTTTTGAAATATTTTAATTTATGAGGAATTTTAAGAAAAATTAAAGTTAGATGATTCTTGCTTTTATTCAGACTAATGAACCTAGTCAAGCATTTTAAGCATAATTCTCTTTTCTTTAATTATTTTTACTTGAATTTTAGGAAAATATCATCATATCAAACAGAGATAACTGGTTCTTCTCCCGTGTGTCGCCATTGTTGTGGTAAAACACACCCCCCCCCCCATTTTTTGACTTGTTCACTTGAAATAATGGGGAACCTTTCTATAAATTTTTAACTAAACGCCTTTTTAGATTTTTATTTTATTTGATTATCCTACGCGATTGTTAATTTTTCATTTTCTTTGAATTCTTGTTTTGATTGCTTTGTTAGAATTAATTTTTTATAAGCCTCCCATTGACGCTTGTTTCGCCTCATTTGGTCAACTGGTTTAAAAATGGTACTCCTTTGAAGTACCATCATTTTTCTAGTCTGGCTTAAAAATGCTATTTTTATTCTTTTTCGGAGTGGCTGTAGTTTAGAAAATTTCATAGCTAAACTAAACATCATTAAAATAAAACCAAAATTAAAAATTTAAAAAAAAAAATTATTATTACATCATCGGATCCGTCACAGATCGCAGATCGCAGATTTCAGATTCATCGCAGATCGTGGATCGTAGATTTCAGATTCGTCGCAGATCGCAGATCGCAGATTTCAGATCCATCGCAAATCGTAAATTTCGAATCCATCGCAGATCGCAAATCGCAAATTTGAATCCGTCACATATCGTAGATCGCAAATTTCGAATCCATCACATATCGCAGATCGCAAATTTCGAATCCATCACATATCGCAATATCGCAATATTGCAATTTTGGATCTATCGCAATTTTCAGAACATGCACATTTAAAAAACCCCCATCCAAGGTTCTTGCGATATGCGATGTGTTAAAAAAAAAAATTAATATAAAGTTTGTTTTTTTTCTTTTTTTTTGTTTCATCCCTTATGCCTCCCGTATCTCCACCTCACTCACCCTCACGTCACCCTCACCTCACACTCCACTCACCATATCCCTCCATAATCTCATGTGGATGAATTAATGGGTTTAGATTGATTTCAATGGTTTGTTTTATGGGTTTTAGGTTTGGATTGATTCCAATGGTTTGTAAATTAATTTTTATATTTTTTTTATATTATAATTATAATGTTTATTATAATTTTAATATAATTTGAACTATAATATTAATCATATTTAAATTAACGTTTTCAAATCATTTGTACATTAATTTAATTTTGTAACTGAATTAATTGTTAGTTAGTTAATAATTAATTTAGAATTAATTATTGGATAATTTAAATCTAATTTAGGATTAAATTTCTAATTAAAAATTCTGATTTTTAGCCCAGCAAACAGAATTTCCAGATTTATGCTAGATTTGACTCATCAACTTTGGAAGCTCATAGATTGAGTTATACTTGACCAAATGAGGCCCAGGACGGTTCATTGGAAAGATAAAATCAAGGAGAACATTTCTGAGGAGGTTTCATTAACAGATTTGATGATTTATTGGGTCAAAAATCAGACAGAAGATCAAGTTCCTAATTTCTAAAAATAAAATCAATTTTCTGAGTTTTGTTTTCTTCGTTTTCATTTGCCCAGCCTCTTCTAATTGCAGATTCATGCATCAATAATATCCTTGGTTAATTAAGATCGTTATGAGTATCAATAAGAAGCTCAAATTTCCTTTTTATTTATTTAAATATAATTTGATTGGATTTGTTTTAAATGTTAAAAATAATATTTGGATTTTATTGTTACATCTTAATTCATTTTAATTTATTTTTGCAGGAAAAAAAAATAGAAGGGATATTGAGGAAAAAGATTTCAATCAATGAGAAGACTCCAACAATTAAAGATTGGAATTTTTGAGCCATTAAAGTTGGATTGGGCTGATTCTTCTTCAACAAACTCTCTTCTAAAAATACTTTTGGGAGGATTATAAATTGCAGATGGAAAAATGTAAAAAAGGGGGCTGCTCTCCTCTGCAATTCCAGACTTCTAAAAGCATTTCTGTAATAGGGGTTTAGAGTTGTAGATGGGGAGGAGAGAAAATTTCAGATCTGAACATTAATGAGGGTTTTTTCTTTATGTCTTGAATTATGCATGATGGGCAGAGTTTGCATTTCTACAGCTCTAGTCTTGAAAGCAGAAATTCAAGTAATGTAAAGTACTGTTAGAGACCAGGATCAGAGAACCAGATTCAATTAACTGGTATTTTTGGCATTTCTGTATCAAATACCAGTTTCATTTTTATTTTAATAAAATTGTTGTTTCATTTTATTCATGTTTTGGCATTTCTGTTGATATGGATAATTTGTCTCAAATTGTTAAGTATCTCTACTCCTATAAATTAAACTCTGATTTCTGAGTAACCATTACTCAGAAATTTGTCTTATAACACTGATTTATTAAATAGTAATGTGTTGTGAATTTCTTCCACATGTTATTGTTTAATTATTAGTTTGACTGATATGATAATCAATATCATTTTTGTGAATTTCCTCCGGAGTGTTGTTGATTTATTATTTCAGTCAAATGGTCTAAATAGAATATGTTTTGGTACTCACAAATGTGAGCTAAATTGAATTTCTTCGTTAGCTTTACATTAATTTAAAGCCAGACATATTTTAATACTCATTACTTAATTATCTTGCTCTTAGTTGGGATAGATTTATATCTACCTAATTGAGATAGGATTTAGATTAGTTTATTTTGCTTGCATTATAGAATAAGTTTGAAATTAGATTAAATTTACATTCTTTTAAGTCCTCTTCTCAAAGAGGAAAAATCTTATTTGTGGTTTGGCTGAACCCAAATCAGCTTAAGGGTCATTCTCTTGCCTGATCAGTAAGAAGAATTGATCTGATATCCCTGTCTATTGGTAGTTAAGGATACATCATAAACCAATAGCAATAGGGAAAAGGTAACTGGATCTAGTTAAACCAGTCGGAGCCACTATCATAAACGGAAAAGGAACTGTATTAAGGTCCGGACCGGGTGGTTATCCCCCAATGTTGTAGCAGTGATTTTCGAGGCTTCAACAGGTCCTTACATTAAACCTTCTACGAGACAATTCCCCGGAATAAACATGGTGTGGGATCCATCCCAAATTCAATAGACTATGCAACCTAATGTGCAGTTGTCTACTCAACCTGGACAGCCTTTGGTTTCTAGTCCAACCCAGCAACCTGTCTAGCCTGCTATTCAAACCCCTGCACCTCGTTTTGTTCAGCAGTCTGGGCCTAGTACACCTCAGACTCCACCTCAAACTACTGCAACTACTACAACTTATGTTCAACCTATAACACCTGTATTTGGAGTATCTGTAGCTCTGGTTTCTTCTATCCCTGCATTTGTGCAAATCCTTCAAGTCTCTGTACCCCAGTCAGGACCTATAGTTTAGACTTCGGTCCAGATACTTTCGGGGCAAGCTGGTACAAGTACGATTGTCACGAGTCAACTGCAATTCACATATCAACCGTACCAGGGAAAGTATCAATTCGGTCCCATTTCACAAAACCCAGTTGATCAATATTAACCGTACCCTGGCTATACTTATCAACAGCCTCAACAACCACAGTTTGGTCCAGTTATTCCTGGTTTCATGGGGGGTTATACCATTCCTAATCCAAATCCAATTCCCAATTATCGTGGGTATCCTCCTCTTGGAACTGCTCTTGTTACGCAAATTTTTCGAGACCCTAACTGTCAGTTACCATTTATTGAAATGTTGGATTTACCTGATTTGATGCGCCTTACGAATGATCCAATTTTCTATCATCCGTATTGGCCGCCAATGCTGCATAATTTTCTCAGTGATATACCGAAATTCGAGGGTAAGTCAGGAGAGGATCCGTCAAATCATGTTATGACTTATCACCTCTGGTATGCGTCTAATTCAATAATTGATGATTCAATTCGCTTACGTCTTTTTCAACGAACTCTTATTGGTCTTGCTGCCAAATGGTACATTGAGTAACCATGAGGCTCTTTTAATAATTTCAGTCAATTAGCAACTGCCTTCTTAACTCATTTTCAGTTTCCTGTCAGATACTACAATGGCACGGAACTATTGACTTCGCTAAAGCAATCCATGTCAACATATATTTCTAATCATATTCATGAATGGTGACATAGAAGGCGTTTGGTGAAAGTTTACATTCCGAATCAAATTTTGGCGGAATGGTTTGTTAAATCATTATTACCCAAAATCACTGAAGATGTATATAAGGCCGGAGTTGTTACTGAGGAGCAAGTCATTTCTCAAGCTCAATACCTTGACCTCATCTATACGCAGTCAGGTACTTTACATGAAAAAATCCCCGATCTTCCAAAACAAGGTCAAATAACTGCAGCTCCTTCAAGGTCTCATGCTGCTAATGGTATGATTGGTACAGCTAATAATAAAAGCAAGAACAAATATTTGAATAATTCTTCTCCTATTATAACTTTACCTGATTCCCCGAAAGGAGAGTCTTCCGCTGAAATTTCTACCAACATTCATGTCATAGAGACATCTACGTCCAAATCTAAATCCGGTGGTAAAAACAAGGGGAAGAATAAAAACAAAAATAATTAAAAATGTCAAACCAGGAGGTAACTCCTCAAATCTGCAATGTATATTAGCTGAAGAATGTACATGCTCTTATAGATGGGAGGTGAGGCTATTGGGATTCAGATCCCAATGACTCTTGGCCTTCCTTATTTCCTAATATTAAATAAAATACAAAAATACAAATGCACACCCATCCATAGGATTAGGTGTCAACATTCCCCCCTTTAATCCGAAGGGATGTTGGTGAGTCCAAGCATCGATCTGAACTTTTCAAACTTCTCTCTTCCAAGTGCTTTGGTGAAGATGTCGGCAGTTTGCTCGTTTGTGGAACAATGATGTAGATGGATGGTCTTGGCCTGAACATGATGTCGAATGAGATGGTACTTTGTATTGATGTGCTTTGTTCGATCATGGAACTTTGGGTTCTTGGCCAACTTTATTGCAGAAGTGTTGTCGATCATGAGTGGAGTGGAATACATCTGTTTCATCTGCAAATCTTCCAGGATTTTCCGGAGCCACACAATTTTCTTTGTTGCTTCAGCTGCTGCCACATATTCTGCCTCGGTCGTGGAATCTGCTGGAACTGACTGTTTGCGTGATCTCCATGAGACAGCTCCTGATCCAAGACTCATGGTGTAACTTGTAGTAGACACCCCTGTTTCTTTGTCGCCATCAAAGTCTGAATCAGAGTATCCGATCAAGCTGAAGTCGCCTACCTGTGTATATTTGAGTCCAACGTCTTGAGTCCCCTTCAAGTACCCTAACACTCTTTTTGCAGCAGACCAATGTCCTTCACAAGATTTTTGCATGAACCTTGAGAGGATTCCAACAGCAAATGAAATGTCAGGTCTGGTGGTGGTCAGATAGATAAGACTTCCTACAAGTTGTCTATACTTAGTTGCATCCTCAAATTCCTTCCCTTCAACAGATGTGAGCTTCAAGTTTTGTTCCATTGGAGTGCCTAAGGGTTTACAATCATCCATGCCAAATTTGTTCAAGAGATCTCCAATGTACTTCTTCTGAGAAAGAAAGATGAATTTAGGATGTTGAATTACTTCAATACCCAAATAGTAATGAACATGACCCAAATCGGTCATTTCAAAACCTTTCTTCAACTCTTTCTTCATGGATGCAATATAGCTCTCATTATTTCCTGTTATCAAAAGATCATCTACATATACCACAAGATATACAACTGTTTTTCCAACTTTCTTAACAAACAAAGTTGCATCATCAAGATCAAAGTGTTTGAAATGAAGTTTCAGAAGATGCTCGGTCAACTTCTCATACCAGGCTCGTGGTGCTTGCTTGAGCCCATACAAGGATTTCACAAGTTTGCAAACTTTGTGTTCTTGACCCTTTATCAAAAATCCTTCTGGCTGGGACATATAAACTTTCTCCTTCAGATCTCCATTCAAGAACGCTGTTTTTACATCCATCTGATGGACTTTCCATCCACTCTGAGCTGCTAAGGCAAAGAGAGTCCGGATGGTGGTCCATTTTGCTGTGGGAGCAAATGTTTCTTCATAATCAATTCCTTCCTTCTGTGCGAATCCTTTTGCCACAAGCCTGGCCTTGTGCTTGTCAAGTGAGCCGTCTGCTTTGTACTTGTTCTTGTAGACCCACTTGCAGCCAATTGGTTTCGTTCCCAAAGGCGGATCAACGAGCTTCCAAGTGCCATTCTTTATCAAGGCATCATACTCCTTCTGCATCGCTTCTTTCCATTCATCATGAGAAGCGGCTTCTTTGAAGGAAGTTGGTTCATGATCTGTAGACAAACTCAATTCACAGTTATAAGCAATATCCACATCAACAGGGGAATCGGAATTATCTACATCACCTTCGATTTGTTGAGTGGAACTTCTTGTTCCTGTTTTTCCAACCTCATCGGGATGAACATTCTCCAGTGTCTTTGTCAGCCATTTGGGAGGACCTTTCTGAGATGGCCCAGGCTGGTCATTTGACTGAGTTGGGATTGATTCAAGATTCAATCTCCCAATTCTGTCAATCACATCATCCAATGTGTCATCCGTGGTGGTTTCTTCATGTGGGGGAGAGTGTGGTTCAGGAAATGATTCCACAGTTTGATTCAATATCGGAATCCCCCCTTCTAGGTGTGGAATCACATTATCAAATTCTTTGAAAGACTTTGCATGTGTGAATCTATCCAGGCGATCAAGTTGCCGCTCAACAACCTTGTCACTCTTGGATGATTCAAGAAATATGACATCTCTTGCTATCACAAACTTCTTATTTGCTTCATCATAGAGACGATATCCTTTGGAGGTGTTGGAGTACCCCAAGAAGATACATTTTCTGCTTCTAGCACCAAGTTTGTTCCTTTGACCCTTGGGTATCAAGGCATAACAGGTGGACCCAAAGACCCTGAAATGCTTTACCGAAGGAATGTGGCCATACCACATTTCAAAAGGAGTTTTGTTTCTAATTGAACTTGAAGGACACCTATTCTTTATGTAAACAGCACATAGAACTGCATCAACCCAAAACATCAATTTTACATTCTTGAAAAATAACATGGAGCGGACCATATTTAAGATGGTTCTGTTCATTCTTTCAGCTACACCGTTCTGTTGTGGATTATATGGCACAGTGGTTTGATGTTTGATTCCATGTTGACGAAGATAATTTTCAAATGCGTTTGAAGTGTATTCTTTTCCATTATCAGTACGTAGAGAGCCAATATGTGTTTGTGCATCATTTTCAATCCATGCATGAAAATTCTTGAAAGTTTGAAAAGCATCGGACTTATTCTTCAGTAAGTAAATCCAACACATTCTGGTGTAGTCATCAATAAATGTCATCATGTATTTGTTTCCATTTGCAGAAGCAATAGGCATAGGGCCACATAAATCCGAATGAACAAGTTCAAGTTTCCTATGTGCTCTTGAGTGTGAATCATGAAATGGCTGTTTGCTATGCTTTCCTAGAATACATGCATCACATTCCTTAGGTTTTCTAGGAATTGTAGGCAGTCCATCAACACCAATTTTCTTCAACAAACGAAGGCTGTCATAATTTAAGTGTCCAAATCTAGCATGCCATAAAAGACTTGATGGAAATGTACCTTCATCATGATATGAACTGAATGCAAAGTTTTGAGCATGAGCAGATGAACCTTTCAGCTTCAAGAGTCTTCCTTCTTCTATTCCCTCCATGACAAGTGAGTGATCTGATGCTTTTCTGACCTCTGCCTTGCCATCAAACAAGTGAATGGAGTGTCCTTGCTGGCGGATTTGGACCAGGGACAGTAAGTTTCTCCTCAACTTAGGGAGGTATAGAACCTCATGTAGAATATGATCTGGAAGACCAGGCAACTTAAGCCTGACTGTGCCAAGCCCTGATGGCTTGAGTTTGGATTTATCTACGAAATATACTGCTCCATCAACTTTGTCAGTGAATTCTTCAAAAAAATATTTTCTAAATTTCATGTGACATGTTGCTCCTGAATCTAGCAACCAATCATCTCTCCATGAAGTAAATGAAACATCAAAGAGGTTTTCAGTTACTCCATTGTTACAATGTGCTAGAACATAGTGAGCGGATTCGGGTGCTTTACCTTTGTCTTTGTCATTGGTTTTACCTTTGTCTTGATTTCTGTGCTGCTCAATTTTGTTCCATGGTGTTCTGCATTTGGGTGCATCATGTCCATCTCTATTGCAGCGTGTGCAATGAAGATGGGATTTGTCAGCTTGTCTGCCCCCCCTTTCTGTGAAGTTCCTTCTTCCTCTTCCTCTTCTGCCACCTCTTCCTCTAGATGAATCTGGAGCATGATTCTTTTCTCTATGTGCCAAATATGCAGCCTCTTCGGAAGATGAAGGGACTGTCATCTTCCCAAAATCTTTCTCTCTTTCTGCAAACTTCTGCTCAAGTTTATCAAAGGTGATTTGTTCAAGGTTTCCACTTGCTTGCAAAGACTCAAGATGATGTGAGTAAGTCGGATATAATGCCTTAACATATGCTATGAGAGGTATGTCCATTTTTACACCAGTGTTTTGAATGTCATGCATTATAGATCTTATTTCTGAAGCTAAAGCAAGGGGATCATCATTCTTCATTTCAAGACTGAACAGCTTAACCATCAGTTGAACATTTTCTAATTCTGAGTGTGAGTCATAGAGTTCTTTTAGTTTCTTCAAGGCTTCATAGGCATTTGAGAATGATGAAATATGGCGACTCACCTCTTCACTTACTGAAGCTGCAATCAAGGCATAGGCCTTGCAGTTCTTGTTTTCCCAGATGGCAAGCTCTTTGTCTGAAGTGGGCTTCTCTGGTGGATTTTCTGCTTGTCGTTCACAGATTCCTCTCCACAGCTCATTAAAAATGAGTGTGTGTTTAATCTTCCGAGACCATTCAAGATAGTTCTCTTTGCCGGAGAGAACTATCCCAACAATAGAGATGAGAGAATGCATTAGACTGCTGGAAAAAATCTTCTGAAGAGGAAACAAATTCTGCTATAAAAACTTCAAACTCTTGAAATATTTCAAATACAGGGGCAAAAACTCTTGCTGGAAAAAATTTTCTGAGTTTAAAAACTCTTTCTGGAAACTATATCTGCTCAGAAAACTTTTGCTGAAGACTGAAATTTAAAAAAACTCTCTATGCTATAGACTGATTCTGCATAAAAAAAAATGTATTTTTTTTTTGTTTGGGGAAAAATGTATATAAAAAAAATGATATGGAATGGAAGGGCGAAATGTATAAAAGGAATGGTGATGGGGGGAGGCGATGTAAAAGGAGTGGAAAGGGCGTAATAGGGACTATTCAAAAAAAAGGAAGGGGTAGTATATTATGGAGGGGCGGTATTGGGAATGGGACAGCGTAGTATAAAGTGTCGAAGTCGTATTAAGAAATGGACAACGTAAATGGAACAGCGTGGAATATGATTGAAAGCGTGGTATATTGGAAGAGGCGAGGGGCGGTGTATTATAAAATGGGAGAGGGCGCACAGTGTTTAAATACCAGATAACAAAAACACAGTGTGAATGGATTGCAATATGCAAAGGGGCGCATACCATTACATGCCATGATAATAATGAAACATAGTGTTTAAATATACAATAATGCACAGCGTTTTAAATACAGTGAGTGGGCTGTATGGTCGACTGTGGTAATATGTCTGCGTTTTAAAACATTGCAATACAATATATATCAACGTATGGTCGACGGTACATATGTCTGCGTTTTAAAACATTGCAATACAATATATATCAACGTATGGGCGACGGTAAATATGTCTGGACACAGCATTTTTAATGTAATAACAATAACGCATACACAGCACAGCATTAAAACATATCAACACATTGCGTTAAAACATATCAACACAGCGTTAAAACAAGGAGACCGCTTTCATATGCGTGACTGTGTTATATGGAATGCGTATGGGGAGCAGTGATACCAATGGAGAGCGCAGGAATAATGCGTATGGGGAGCAGTGTATGGTGAGCGCAGGGTATGGTGAGCGCAGTGAGCCCGAGAGCGAGTTGCAGCGTTAATGCACGATGGTAAAATAACAAGCGTTGTAATAACACAGTGATAATATAGTTGGTAGCGCAGACAGGAGGGAGGGACTGTGTTATGGAGGAGAGAGATGAGTGAAGTGGGGCGTATGTGAGGGGTGTGGCTGTAGCGCAGGAGAGGGGGAGTGAGGGAGGGGAATAATGTGAGGTATGCGCAGGGAGTGGGGAGATAGGGAGGTCGAGCGTTTGGTTGCAGGGAGCGTTGGAACAGTCGACGGGTGCGTAGGGAGAATGAGTGAGGCCCAAAAGGGCTGTTACAAAAAAATTTGAATTTGAATCTGCAGAAGACAGTTGCAGGACTGCTGGACTGGCAGAGCCTGCAATTTGCAGATTGACAGAGCCTGCAGTCTGCAGGAGCTGGAGCTGCAAATGTCAGTGCTATTTAGGGAAAACAAAATGCAGAATAATAGTCTAGCAGTAATGAGCAGCAAAAAAACATTAAAAATATTAACTGAGCAAAGGGTAGGGAGTTACACCACAGGGCAGAAATGCCAAATGTGGAGCTGGCTCTGATACCATGTCAAACCAGGAGGTAACTCCTCAAAACTGCAATGTATATTAGCTGAAGAATGTACATGCTCTTATGTGATGGGAGGTGAGGCTATTGGGATTCAGATCCCAATGACTCTTGGCCTTCCTTATTTCCTAATATTAAATAAAATAAAAAAATACAAATGCACACCCATCCATAGGATTAGGTGTCAACAAAAAAGATAAAACTGATAAAAATGAATCTAATGAAAAAAAATGCAAGCCTCGCTATCCTTGTTTCATTTGCGATGAGGATCATTTTACTAAAGAATGCCCACATCGAGTAAAGGTTTCGAAATTCGTTAAAGGTTCTCAACAGCTTGCTGTCTTGAAGGATCCTTTTCCTACTCAAGATAGTAAGATGATTGGTTCTACCTCAAACGCCTCAGAAGAACCCGTTATGATGATGTCTCATGTCAGGATTGCGATGCGATTGCAAGATTATGGTAGTAAAAGTCTCGTTGGTGGTAAAGAAGTAGAATCTTCTAATTCAAACACATCAACTACACCTCCTCCTATTTCTAATCCACTACAGATCGAGAAACCCAATTCAGACCTAGTAATCAAACCGCCTGATAAAGGTGTACTTCGTAAATCAGCTTTCAATCCACATGCGAGAGCTGCTCAGAATTACAACATTGTTGAAGACTTAGCTATTTCCCCTTCAGCAATGTCGGTTTGGAAGTGCTGTAATCGTGCCCAGCACAACGTAAATTACTTTTGTCTACCATAGGAGCTATCGATATTCAAGATTCGAACCTAATAATCTTCGATTTAGAGAATAGTACACCCCGCCTACCTCATCAAATTGCTTTCTAGATTCCAGTATTAGTAAAAAACAGACCGGTCTTTCAGACTGTGATTGATGAAGGGGCTTCTACGTGTATTATTTCGATCCAGTGTTGGAAATCGCTTGGTTCTCCTACACTCAATCAGTCCCCGACAATTCTAAAGGCTTTTGATAGCCGAGGGTTCCATCCTTTTGGTATTTTGCAGGATTTACCTATAGGGGTCGAAGGTAAAACCGTAAATCTAGATGTGTAAGTGGTTGATGCCCCTCTAGATTACAACCTTCTCCTGGGTCGCAGTTGGTCTTATGCTATGACTCCGTTCTGTGAAACGACTATCCCTTACAAGGATGTTGGCACGGGTTTGATTAAAGATTCTGGTTTACTAGGAAATTTTTCCTTTCCTGCTCCTAATGTATCACCTCCTATTGCAAATATTCATATGATTTCATAAAATACTGTTACTTTTGATGATCCTTGGATCGTACCTTCCGATTCTGAGTTGGATTCATTTAATGGCGTGATGCCTTTAAGTCCCTTTGAAATTTCATATCATGCTATACAGTAGTTTTCTGATCCTTTTTCAACCAAAACTGATCCAATGAATGTGATCCATGAGGAATCAATTTCTATATCTATCTCAGCCACAACAACATTTCCCGATCTTGTTCATACTGATGAGCAGATTCGTGAACTTTTGTCTGTTGACGATTTACCATGGGAAGATCTACATCATCGATCTTCGTTTTTACCTGAGCTGGATCATTTTGAAAATGATTTATCTTCTATTTTTACTGTTGAATATGTCATAGAACCGCAAAATCCATTGCAAAATCTTGATTTTGAGTTAAATTTGGAAAATATCTCTCGAACGATTCCTATTGACATTTCAGTTAAGCCTGGAATAATTGAAAACATTCATCTAGGTGCTTGTTGTACGGAGGAAGAAATCCAAACTTATAAAGCCCTATTTCAAGAATTCCATGATGTGTTTTCCTGGTCATATGAGGAAATACCAGGAATCGATCCATCAATTGTTGTACATGAAATTAAGACTTACCCATATGCAAAACCTGTTCGACAACGCTTACGTCAGATACATCCGAGAAAAGCTGCTGCTATCAAAGCCGAAGTTGAGAAATTACTTCATGCAGGTTTCATTTATCCAATTCCTTTAACCGATTGGGTATCGAATATTGTTCTTGTTAACAAAAAAAAAGGAACGATAAGAGTATGTATCGACTATAGGGATATTAATCGAGCTTGTCCTAAAGACAATTATCCAACCCCCTATATCGATCAAATCATTGATGATTGTGCCAACAGTGAAATGTTCTCCTTTATGGATGGTTTTTTCGGTTACAATCAAATAAACATACTCCTTACTGATCAGCCTAAAACAACTTTCATTTGTCCGTGGGGAACATTTTCTTATTGCAAAATACCCTTTGGATTGAAGAACGCTGGGGAAACTTTTCAAAGGGCTATGTCTTACACATTTCATGACATTAAGCACATTGTGCAACCTTATCTCGATTATTTACTTGCTCATTCATCGCGTAGGGCCGACCATCTCACTCATTTACAAGATATCTTTATGAGATGTAGGCATTATCGAATTCGGCTGGATCCACACAAATGTGTTTTCTGTGTAGAATCGGGTCACTTACTGGGATTTGTTATTTCGAAAGAAGGCATTCGCGTTGATCCATCGAAGGTCGAAGCTATTTTCAATATACCTCCTCCTTCAACTCTGCACCAACTCCAAAGTTTGTAGGGGAAAGCAAACTTTTTACGTCATTTCATTCCTAACTACGCCGAGTTAACAAAGGGTTTTACCAGGTTGTTAAAACAGAACGTTCCCTTCTTTTGGGATGAGATCGCTGATCGATCTTTTGATGCACTCAGAGACGCGTTGACCCATGCACCGTTACTGCATCCTCCCAATTACAACCAGGACTATTTTTTGTACCTCGCCGCCTCTCATTCCACCATTGGGATGGGTTTAATTCAAGAAGATGAATTCAACAATGAACATGTGATTTACTATCTTAGTCAAAATCTACATCCGACTGAGATCAAATACACGCATGTGGAGAAATTGGCATTGGCAGCTGTTCAAGTTGTCCAAAGATTTCGTCACTACATCTTATTATGCAAAACCACAGTAATTTCTGACTGTAACCCTATGATGTACATCTTGAAAAAACAATTGCTAGGGGGCAAGTATTCCAAATGGATAGTTATCCTGCAGGAATTTGACTTGGAATTTGAAAAATCCAAGGCAAAGAAATTTTGGTTTTTGCCGAACTCATGTGTGATTTCACGATACCTAAAGAGTACCTATGTATGAGCAATCCATTTGATCCATTGCGACAACCTGTTGAAGGCCCACTTGATCCTTGGTATCGGGATATTATTGTTTATCTCCAAACCCAATATTTTCAGCCTGAAATCTCACGATCTCAACGACGGAAAATAAGTTTCCAATCCCAACAATACAATATTATTGGTGATACACTCTATTGTCGTGGAGCAGATTATTTTTTCTGATGCTTTCTTACTCATGAAGAAGCTGAGAAGGTTCTAAATGACTTCCATTCTGGAGCATGTGGCAGTCATATGTCTGGGTATGCCACAGCCCAAAAGATATTGCGCGCTGGTTATTTCTAGTCGTCGTTATTCAAAGATTGTATTTATGCAGTCTGGAAATGCAACAATTGTCAGATATTTGATCGTAAAATGTGTGCACCACCCGCTTCTCTTCACCCTATAATTTTTGTTGGTCCTTTCGCAAAGTGGGGTATTGACTTTATTACATGTAACCCTCACTCGGCCAGGGGGCATGCCTATATTATCCTAGCGGTAGATTATTTTACTAAGTGGGCTGAGGTGATGCCTACATTTTCGGCAGACGGCAAGACTACTGCAACTTTCGTGTTCAATCATATAATTGCTATATTCGGTGTTCCTAAAGCCATTATTACGGATCATGGAAGTCATTTTCGAAATATCATGATGACTGAACTGACAGATCAACTTGGCCTATGCCACGATTTTTCTACTCCATATTACCCGCAGGCTAATGGTTTGGTTGAAGCTATTAATAAATTTTTAGTCACTATGATCAAATGAATTATTGGTATTCATAAGCCAAATTGGCATTCCATGTTGTTTTCAGCACTTTGGGCATATTGGACCTCAGTAAAAACATCAACTAGTTTCACTCCCTTTCAACTGGTTTACGGTTTGGAAGTTGTATTACCGATTGAATGCGAAATTCCGTCATTGAAATTAGCCATAGAATTACTCCCAGCTACGTCTGAACAGGAAAAAAAAAATTTGTACTTGGCTCAGCTAGATGAGAATCGACGAAATTCTGCATTAGCAAAAGAAGCTCATGTCAAACGAATAAAGGCTCAGTACGATAGAAATGTTACACCTCGTAATTTTTCAGAAGGAGACCTAGTTTTAGTGTATGATCAAGCCAACGATAAGCTAGGGGATGGAAAATTTGTGCCTATGTGGCATGGTCCTTTCATTGTTAAGCGAAAACTGGCAAAAGGGGACTATGAGCTGATAGATTTCGACGGTGTCCCTTTAGATAAACCCAGAAATGGGCTTTATCTGAAGAGATATTATGCTTAATTTTGGTGTGGAGATTTTGGATTAGATTATATTTCTTTACTGCTGGTGTGTCTTAGATTAGAAAAGTGTGCCTAGTTTAGAGTGTGTTCTTATCACTATTTCTGCTTATCTGAGTTTTACTCTTGATATTGCAGATGTCGACGTCTCTTCAAACCTACATTGGTTTTGCTGATGGTGCTTGTCATAGTACATGGAACATTTCTTCCGCAGCTTGGGTTATCTATTCACCCTATGACGAGTTAGTATCCATGCATGGGGTAAGCCTTGGTCAAACAATGAATAACATTGCAGAGTATAGTGCAGTGATTGAGTTATTATCTAAATCCATATTGTTTGGAATTCGAATTTTGATTGTTAGGTTGGATTCTGAACTTGTTTTATTACAGCTTAACAGGGTTATGCCATTAGAAATCCAATGTTATTATGGTTATTTTTAAGAGTTCGTCTCCTGGAAAGATGAATTTGATTACATCGAATATCAGCATATTCCAAGTCATTTAAATACATTAGCAGATGCAGTTGCTTCTAGTATGATAAATCGACATTTGTAATAATCAAAACAGTAAATTAAACAACATTCAATAACATGTACACAGATAGCCGGTAATAGTGATATATCATAGCATAGAAGTTTGCTTAAAAAATATACATCGTCTTCGATCATAGGTTGAAAAACACCTTATGATCGGAAAAAATGATAATACAAAAGGTCAAAAATATGAGTCTACAAAACGATCATCCTATCCCTAATGATGATCATGATAAGAGACCACTGCCCGGGCCACCCTACATAGGAACCTCCTAAAAGGTCCTGGGACCCTAATATCTGTAATCTGAGCGGAATATCATCTATGTCGATCTCTGGAATTTCAAGAGTCAGGCACTCTAGGTGATGCTCCAAATCAGATAGGATATCTGCTAATTGGCCCTCTAGGGCTGGTGCTGCGACAGCTGGATGCCTCCTCTCATAAGGCTGGAGATGGGCTGGTCGTCGTGGGCCTACATCTGCATTTAAACTTTTGATTATTAGTTTTGGGACAATTAAAATACAAAAAAATTAGAACTTAGAAATTGTTGAAAAATTATTTTTACCTGATTCATCGCACTGTTCCCCTGCTGGGAGAGCCATCTCTTGGTTGCCACAGAAATCTATCCCGATGTATGGAAAGTCACATATAAAAAAAATTTGGCGTTCTAACCAACGAAAGTATGTAGAAGGAAATCGAACAACCTCGACACCCTCAGCAGCGTGACGGGCCATCAAAGCAACCCAACGAACCATCCTAGGTTCTCGAGGTCGACCAGTATCAATAGGAATGTTCTGTGGAGCTAACATGGGGATCCCCCCTAGAGAAAAGGTGACTGCAATGGATCCATATCCAAAGTTGTTTAGATTTCCATTCTTTGCTATGGTTAGTTGGCCTTTTACATTGGCCAACACAACTTCGCACCAGTTGAAAATGGTGCCTCGAAAATAGTCGACAGCAATGCGGATCTGGAAACTGGTAGACACATTCAACACTGCGCTCCCACACAGTCTGGTGATAGTAAATGCAATAAATTTAAGCTCGGGATGGATGATAGTTTTTATGTCAATCCATTTGTCCCGGGGGTCTACCTGATCATTACAGAACTCTAATCGAAGACTACAGACTGGCCATCTGGGCTAGTCCAAAACAAAGAAATTTTTTCGCCTCTCTTGGACAAACCAGTCAAAAAATAGATATCCTCCAACTCAATTTCGAGCCGGTGGCCACCAATAATAAAACACTAGTCCTGTACGTTCCATCTATTCACGAGCCACGTTAGGAGGTCTACCTATGCCCTCATGCCCTGAATGGCCCATAATTTATACAAACCGCATGTTATTAATGCCTGCATTGTAGGAAAATGAAGCATTGTGGCATCATATACATCTTCATGCTCGCATTCTCTCCAAATTAGCATCTTGTATATCCTACAATGCATAAAAAGATATATTAGAACAATCTAGTTTAAAAAATTTTGGGCAGAATTGGAGAAATTTAAGTTTGAAATTTAATTGTGCGAGGTCCGTACTCTATTTTCATACACAGTGCATTGGTACGCATGGGTGCTATGGAACAGGTGTGAACCAAATAATTTTTTCTATGTAGAAAAAATTCGGGGTCCGCAGGGCCTGCGTGTTGCACCTGCGGACCCCCGCGGGCGATTTTTGAACCTATTTTTCCCCTAAAAATGAAATCTAAAGCCTAAAAATGAAATGTAAATGTATGAAATACAAGATAAGGAGGTCATGGATTACCTGGAGTTGACAGTTCTCGATTTCGCTGGACGGATTTTCCAGAATCTTTGTAGGAACTTTTTTACCTAAAATC
The DNA here is from genome assembly GCA_034641835.2 of Pinus albicaulis. Taxonomy (NCBI): domain Eukaryota; kingdom Viridiplantae; phylum Streptophyta; class Pinopsida; order Pinales; family Pinaceae; genus Pinus; species Pinus albicaulis. Next base: position 755,692,628 of record CM076575.1, on the reverse strand, counting down.
TCTTACTTTTCACTCTAAACTCAAATGGTAAAAATGAAGTTAGAAAAGCCCTTTTTATAAGTTTTTTCGAATAAATGAATTTCTAATTTGTTTATTTTTCACTTTAAAAAGGTAATTTTGAAAGCATTTTTATTTATCTTAAACAGGTATGAGTAATGTTTCAAGTTTTTGTGCAGAAATTCAATTTTTCGGGAAAATTGATCGTTTTTAACAAAGAGCATACTTTTATCACTTTTTCGGACTCTTTCAAAAATTTACGAAAAAGCAAAAACTTGGAGTCCTCTTTTAAGCTCTTTTTAGAATCTTGAAAATTGAAAAGATTTCTGAGCACTTGATTATTCGAACTTGTTAAAATAAATGAATGATCTTCCTTTCTGTATAAGTTTACCCCTTTTACGAACTAAAATGGACTATTTACAAAAAAGGTATACGTTGACTAATTACGGTCAATAGAGTTCTCTCCCGCATCATTTTATCCTTTTTCGGACTCAAGGGACTAAATTTATGAAAAATTACTCCCATGGAGTCTTCTTAAGTTTTTTCTTCTGACTCCCTAAAATTGAAAAAACGCTGAGTTTCTCCTATACTGGACTCGTTAAAATTTAACAGTAAAGGACCTGTTCAATTTTAAACAAGAATGAACCACTCCTTCTAAGGGTTCGAATCTTAAACTATGTTGGACTCATCCGAAGGATGAGCTTATAAACAAGAAAATGTTATCCTCCTCAAGCTTGTCAAAAATAAAGAGGTACTTGCCAGAAATGGTGGGGGAAAAGAGAGAAAAATGAACCTGTTTGTTGTATTTTTATTATTCGAAAAGCCGTTAACCACTCTTGAACACGACACTTTTGTTCACCTGGGTTGGGAAATCCTTTGCCTGATAGTTAATCAAACCATTTTTAAAGTCTTCAGCCAGTTTCTGGGTATTAGCTTTGGGTCAATTTTCACCAAGCCATTTGCAGTGTCGTTATGTGTTCAAGAGGACAGTTAAAACAAACAAATCATCTACGAAATATCTGTCATCCATTTTGACCATCCCTGAGTCAGTGCTTGCCAATATATTTCTTCAAAACTTGATCTATGATTTCGTGTTGTGGGCTTCCCTACAATGGATCACTTTCTATCGACGACAGCTCATTATCTAGGAAGTTGATCTAGAAATCGTCAGTACCTTGAAATCTGCATGCCTTAATGGCAGGTTTCTCACTTTCGACGACAGGTTGCATCATTGACCATCGATCGAATGATTCCGTGACATGTTCGACTTTAGCTCATTCATTCACATCTCATGGATTGTACTGAGGACTTTGAGGGCCATTGACATTACTGGTGGTTACTCTCACACTTGTTAAAAGTTTACATCATTGGCTGGTAAGCAAGTGGTTTCTACCATGTTCGACTTCAACACATTTATTCACATGGATAGAATCATACTAGTTCGAGAAGCTGAAATCAAGACCCTGGATCTACTTTCTACCATCCAGGCTGCGAGGAATTTTTTTATCATTTATACAGTGGACTATTCATAAACATATGGCTGCATCCATACTGTGTCTACACATGTCTATATTGTTGATGTATTTAAAATCATTCCTGTATCATAACAGTTTAAATCAGTTTCTAGTTAGTTTTGATCTGAGTATGGGAATGCCTACCTCAGCGATGATATGTTTACATATATATATTTTGCATTGAATGTTTTTACAGGTTCCGACTGGGGTGTCCACAGGATGATCCTTGAAAGGATAAAGTACTTCACTCTTCATATATGACAGAATTCATCTTCATCTATTCCAGACTTTGCACTTTAGGGAGCAATCTGTTGCACTAAAAATGGTCATCTTGACATTTTTCTATTTGTATGAGCTCATTATTCCTCATACTTCCTCCTTTGCAATTCTAACACATCAGTTCTTCATGTCAAGCCTTGAAAACAAGAGAAAAGTTCTTAAAAATCTCCTTAACTATGGTATCGCACTTTCTCTTCATATTGCCTGTAGTCCTGCACCTAATGTTCATTACTCCTGCGTACCTGAACGTACTTTCTTTGTGTTATGGGTGCGGACCCCTGTAAAATATTAAAAAGGCACAAGTAAACTCAAAAAGCTTACTTTTAGTAAATTCTAGAAGCCTCTAGAAAGAATCTTGCGGTGGCAGAACCACTCTTTTGAGGTTCATGTATCCCTTACCTTAAAGAGCTAACCCCTTGATGTGAGAAGCTTATCCCTTTGAAGGAGGATTCTATCCCTTCATATTTGGAACTGAAACCTCCTCTTTTTCACTATAAAAAGAGGCATTGGGTAGCCTCAAGGGGAGTTCAAGCTTTAGAATTATTTTAGGTTTAAGTGTTGTTGGGATTCAGACTCATTTAACTGATATTTTGTGAGGAGAGATCACATACCTCTATCTGTCTCGGTTGGAAGAGTGCAAGGCTTGTTAGAGTAGAGGAGATTCCTGCTTCGGACCTGGAAAGGCCTGTTCAACATTAAGGCTAAGGTTGTAAGGTTTTTCTTCTTTCAAATTTAATACAAATGAATTCATTTTTCTCAATAAGTTGTTAATTAACTGTTTATTTCATGGATTCCTTTATAACCGTGATATGCATGATTTATAATATTTACTATACAGGTGCTATTTAATGTTTTCTTGTTTTTGACTGCAGGTCTATAAGGATAACTCCTTCGAGTGATTGAGGGACAACTACTTCGAACAAGCATTGGATCTACGGTAAGACCTTAACACATTTATAGTATTCTTTTGTAAATTGCATATGTCTAGAGAAAGATAGGTTTATTTGGCTGTTTGTTGCTAGATTACTTTTTGGTACTAGGGAGATCGATCTTGTCCGCAAGATTGATTTATCCGGTCAACAAAGTCATGTTGCTGCTCCAACTCCACAAGGTCCATGCATCTTTGACAATGCTGATATAGTTCTCCTTCAAAGCCCTTCCAATAGTATCTCCTCAAAATGGTATTGTTGAGCTTCATGAAATAGGGGTGGCTGAAATTAAACTCTTCATAAGCCCTTTGTAGTAACTTCTTCTTGAGCTTGGAAGTCGTAGACAAGAAGATACTACCATGATTATAGATGACTCCATCAAGGACTAAATAGCTTCCTTCATGCAACCAGTCATCAAGAATCATGCAAGTATGAATATCCTTGGAATATTCTGCCAACAGTTGGGATTTCCAATAGGGATCTAAGGTGCCCAACAATGACAACGATGATAGAGTGTCATCTGGAGTGTCTGCCATGTTGTTGTTCTTCTCCTTGACATTCTCCATGTTCAAGGTGTGTGTTGCAAAAATGTCAAAGGAAAAATGCTTTCCCTTTCTTTGTACCTTCCCCACACTCTCAGCATTGTAGCATGGTCTTACAGTGCTCCCTCCTCCTTTGGATCTAAGGAAGGAGCATCACTGTATGAAATATATTTCATCAAATATGAATCAGGTGGTCTCCCATATGGAAGACCACAGGATAATGATGTCTCATGGCTCATTCCCATGTGAATAAAAGATGGGAACATATCATGATTACTTCCACTGCGTAAATCCATCTCTGATTGTTGTGTGGAAGTACCATGAAACTTGGAGACCCCTCTTACTGGTGTAAGAGTGCCTCTGATTGGAGCCCTTGCCCCATCTTCTAATAGTGGATCAGCTTTGTGACCCCTCTTTTGTTCTTTCTCATTGTCTTCTAGCAAAGAAACATTCTGCTCATGTCCTCCATATGGAAGAGCCTTTGGAATTCCTTGCAAAGGTGCAAGAATCCCTCTAGTGGAAGCCAATGCTTCACCTCCATCCCCAAATGAAAATAGATCTCCTCCTGCTTGCACAGCACTGGGGGATCTTCTCTGATTTATCTCTCCCTTCTCCTCATCAGTGGGTAATGCTTCATCATCAAGAGCTATTTTTTCTTGATCTCTTAGTGAGGAAGAAATATCTTGTCTTCTCTTTGAGAAAAGAGATCTTGCTGAAATGGGGCCTTTGCCTCTGGAAAAAGGTGAAACAAACCTTCAACCCCATCAACAATTTTTAGCACTGGATTTGGCTCCCTGGAATCTTCCAACTTATGCAGAGATTCATATTTCATGGGTTTTCTCTGCTCCCCCCAAGAAGTCTCATAATGTCTCTCATCAAATCTTGTCACTAGTCTCCTAGTGAATCCTGCATACGAAGAAATGTTTCTCCCTTTCAAGGAAGAGGACTCAAACATCCAACATGCATAAGCCTTCCCTTGAAGGTGCAGTGTTGCTACTCTCAAGGATTCTTCTTATTATACTTGATGCAGTTGTATATATGTGTCAACCTCCCTCACCCAAGATTGGGCTGAGCTTTCAGGTGATCCATCAAAAGTAGGTAGAGAAAATCTACCCAAAGTGGGCTGCAAACACCCCCTCCTTCTATCATAGCTGCAGGATCTCCTTCCTTCTCCAAGATGACAGAACTTCAAGAAACTGATATTCTCTTCAAATCTCACTGATTGAGACTCATGTTCTTGGAGATGATTACCAAGAGTTCCCTCCCTCGGTGCTCCTCCTTTTCCTCCTTCCTTTGACAAGAAAGTAAGCATGTCACAACATTGTAAATCAGATTGTGGAGCTGAGTGCACACACACATAGTAAGGAGTACTGGGGCTTTCTTCATGAGAATATATTCTTGAGGGTTCTTCATGCCATTCCCTTCTCATTCCCCTGATTTCTTTCTCCATCTCATGCAAAGCTTGAGAAATAATATTAGAGAACTCTACTCCTTTTATTCCTCCATACAAAGGGGTTTCATCCTTGCTTGCTTTGTTTCTGGTGTAATAATTTTTCTTCTGTATTATGTTCTGATACCTCTTCTCCCTCTTAGTAAGAGGCTCATCTTCTTCTGAATGTAGCATGGCTATGATTCTCCACTGAAAGCACAGGCTGTGCCAAGAAGGGAGCTCTGATATCACTTTAATATCCCAAATCTGGAATAGCACAGCAAGCCTGCTGAAATAACGCACTCCTGGGATATTGATGTATAGAAATGAGTTTAGAGCCCTTGGATCCCTTAGATCAGCAGATCTGGGGTCTAGATCCAAAAGGGGAGCAAAAAAAAATCAAACTAGGTGTGGTAAACAGATCTCCCACCACCTAGTCTAGCTAGAAAACACCCTACAAGAGGGGTTGCAGCTATGCACAAAAAAATGCTTCAGAAATAACGTATTCTTGGATAGTATGAGTAGGAGGCCATCAAATATGATTAATTTATGGACATACAGTAGAAAATCAGAATTATAATGAATCTCTTTCAATATACAGTAGAATACATAAGGCAATATAGCGAGAAATCCTTAGAAAAGAGAGTTACAACACATATACAACTGCAGAAATGGCTCAACAGCATTATTTAAAGGATATGTAGTAGATAAATATTACGACTCAGATCTAGGATAGATCTATGGACAAAACATCAAATATATTTCAGATCTGGAAACTAGATAGTCTTATTTACAAGATCCCCTTGGGGTTTTAACCAAATCATGCATAAACAAGAGTAGATCTGAGTTTTAAGTTGCATATATGTAAAATTCTACAGTAATTTCTGAATATAGCTTTACATTGCAATGGATCAGATCTAAATATAACATGGATCAGCAAGCTAATCCATGGATCACCAAAGTGAAAGGCAAAGCCCAGCACCAGAAATCTCTCAACAAAACTGTGATCAAAACACCCTGAAGAATCACATATGAGAATAACGCAGTCTGTCAATGAAAACTACGCTATAGCTTGAGTAACATAGATGGCCAGCTGCCAATATATATATCTGAAGCAAAAACAGGAGAGGCACTCTTCCAGGAGGTTAAAAGACACACTCCATGAGAAGAGGCTCCCAAAACAAGCTAGATCTCTGCAGATCTAGAATCCCACTTGCTGCAGCTTGCAAAAGCAGACAAACCCTCACTGGATCTACACTACAATTGAAAGTAGAGCTTGGCTTCAAGCCTGATAGTGGATCAAATCAAAAAACACTCCTCCAAAAATCCTCGAAGGAAGAGGTGAAATCCCTACATAGGAATTCCAAGTGCTAAGCAACACAATTCTCTACTAAACAGCAGAGAATAGTATTTGTCTAAGCAGACAAGATACTCAGAAATATAATTAATCAACCTCCTCTTATTTCCTTCCCCTTCCTTTTATAAGATGAAATCCTTTACAAACCCTAAACCACCTTGATGAGTTAGTTCCTTTCACATGAGGGGCCTCCTTCTAGAACTACGTTGTCCATTCATGAGGTGCATTGTATCTAGACAGCATTGTAGATTTGGTCAAGGTTGACCCAGTCTCATAGCCCAAACCCCTTTCACACCTGCAAATGATTTATTTACATAGCCCATATTTATCCATGTTCATATGGGCATTGATTTATTTTTCTGCTTAAGGATTTTATTTTTTCCTCCTTTGCAATTTTATTCTTAAAAAAGAAAATAAAAACAAAATTGAATATTCCTATTATCTTGGGCTAATTAGGAATATTACAGGATTACAAAAATAAGCTTCCCTTAAGAGAAAAAATCACTCATCATTCCATATTATTAAGCACTCCTTCCAAAATCACTTATTACTCCACCAACATTCCTTATCTCTCTAATAAAAAAATTTAATCTCTTTTAACCTCACCTTAAAAAAAAATTATTGATGAAGTCCCTATGAAATGGTGAATTAAATTTTATGAAACTGCTTTTAAATGGTGAATTAACCTTTCAAGCTTTAATCGTATGCATATAAAATTATAAATGCATTCTATATTTTGTTGGATAAGTAAGCACCATTAAAGAGAAACAAAAAAAAAACCTTTTCACCTTCACAATCTACCTTTTTTGGTATTCTGATGGCAATCAACAATCGAAGGAAATTCTGAGAGTGTTTCGTGATGCTAAGGATCAATGGCGGAGATCAGAGTCATGTCACAATGCATGTGTCCACAGCAGGACGGAGCAGTGGAGGTAGGGCATTAGTGGAGGCTCCACTGCGAAATTTTCCGGACAATCATGGATAAATCATGGCCACACGAGGCGAGCTCGAGATCTGGACATAAGAATTAAAATACCTTTGGCAGTGGAATTTGAGCATACGCAGATAAGTTCAGTGGAGGAATTTCATTTCAACAAGAGACACATTATGAAGCTAGAGCTATGAGAAACAACACCAGACATAGGATTCAAGTGCTCTAAGGTTCAATACATATGTCGACAATGGGTGTAAATTAATCTACCAAATTTGTGCATGTCGCCCTTCTGGAAATCACAGATAAAAATAAACTCCTGCAATTTTTAAATTTGGAATACGATATAAAATCACACTCTACATTGTAACAACCCAACAAAATAGTGGCGCAAAAACTAGAACCCCTATTTCAAAAACCTCTCAAAAGAGTAAATAAATATTCCTTATAGCTCTTGTCCAAGGATTTCAATGAGCATCATTTCAAATTCTTCTCTCGTATACTCTGCATTGACATTGACAAGCGTTGCGACATCTCTAGCTCAAATGAAGGCTATGAAGAGAACTTGTTCCTCCTTTTAAATAACCATATCTCAAAAACATACACGAGGAGCAGGCAGGGACAAGAAGAACACTAATGGAAGTTGTGACCACTAGATGGGCACTCCCACCGAGAGATGCAATTGATAGTTGCACAAGTGTTGTGATATTAGCATTCGGATAGAGGGCGGACTTTCGATCTGCAATATTGGCATACATATAGAGGGTGGGCTATTATTCATACAATTCGCTCTTACATGTGGTCTGAGTTACAGAAGAAAATAATGAAATGACCCTATTGATGCTAGCACTTAGATTTGACTTGCAGATGGCTCACTTCACTCGGTGTAGCTCCTTCTCAGTGTCAATAGAAGCTTGATAGTCATTGTAGCCATAGTAGGAGCCGAAGTTGATCAGTCTCGCTCAATGAAACCTCACAAACATCTGCAAAATTAAAAAATAAAAACATAGATACACTAATCTATATACAATAACAAAAACATTCAAGACTCTCTTACAGTATTCACGGTGTCAGTGGTGTGGCCCTCCTTCAACGTTTCCTCCTCTCTAGTTCCCAAATGAGCTTCTCCACAAGCTTTGCTCAATCGATCCCACGACCTTTGCTTGATCGATCATTGTAGCCATTGATACTTTGTTCTCAAACCTCCACATACCACATGAATAGCCCATAGATGATAATTGGATGAAATGCACATGGCCACTCTTGTCTCACTCACAATTAGATCCAATTCATTTATCAACTCCACTAAGCTCACACGGCCACGCAATATAATTTTCTTGAGCAATGATCCATGATATGCTCAACACACAATTAAAGGTAGCTTCACAATAAATTCACCTCTAGGCCCCCTTTCAACGTTGTTAACTTCTCTGCACATTCTCCTTCATGCCAACAGAATGAATCCGAAGAAACACCAACGGATCGGATCCTCCAAACAACGGCTCCAAGAAATGCCTCAATTCACGATCTTCATGTCAGTGGCTTGCATCTTCAACGGAACACATTCTCGCAGATTATTCTACATTCAAACTTTGCATTGAATAGTGAGCCCGTGTGATATTGGCTCTGATGCCACATGTAATAAATTAACTAAACACACAAAACACGTAAAAACACCAGAGACATAGAATTGGCGGAAAATGTTATCCTCACATATTCTTCATTCTTCAAATGATGTTATAATACAAATAAATAGATGAGGAAATTGTCTCAAGATAGTGCATCTATCTTGGACAACTTAGTTGAGAAAATATCTCAACCACACACACTAATCTAGGAGCTAAGTTAGGTAGGCCTAAACTAACTCCCAATTAAGAGGAACTAACATAATCTAGAAAATTAGGCATAAAATCCTAATTTTCAATATTTATTTAATCTAATTAACTTTGGATTTATAATTGTTTATGAAAGAGAAGCTAACAATGCCCATAAGTCTTTAGTAATTGGATTTTGGGAATTCCTACGAGCTTCCATGTAGGTGATCCTTAAGAATGGAGAGGGGCCACTTACCATAAATAAAGTGAAAACATGTATTAGTCGGGAGTGTGGGCCATGTAGCTATGCATGTATAATGGTGACATGGAACCCAGATTTTGGATGCCCTAAGGTTTTTTAAATTGAATTTCTAAAATGTTACAGGCTTTCGAGGTTATAGGTTATTATATCAGAGTGGCGCAAGTGGGACCCCATACTCAAAAAGAAATATTATAACATGTACAAGAGTAATTTTTCTATTTTTGAGAGAAATGATGATGTGGAGCTCAAAAATCACATTCCCAAAATGTTTTAGAATTAAAGTTTAAGGAGTTACGAGCTTCTGTGATTTTGGGTAATAGAGAGTGTATTAGTGCATTTCCCAAGAAAAATGAGTTTTTTCAAAGGTTTTGCGACATTAGTTGAGGTTCAGAATGGTTCTTCCAAAAGGAATAATTTAATTTTTTAATGCATAATTAACGTGCAAAGGTCTTATTAAAGGTTAAATAATTCACTTCGAAAAATAAAAGAGTCCCCATTATTATTATGAAGAAAAACTAATGTGGGACGAGGAGGGGGGTTTTTGTTTTCTACAACACCTTCTCGTCATAACAACTCTCAGAAAAGTAATTCTTCCTTAAGAGTATTTTAAACTCATGCCAACTCATCTCCTATTCTACAATGCCTATGATACGCTTAACATATTCCCATCAAATATCTTATTTTCCCTTGAGGTTGAAGATAATGATCTTGGTTTTCATGTTCTTTGAATGATCATGCAATTTGAATAAATTCTTCATCCCAAGAATCCATGCTTCTACATCTTTTGATTTCTTCACTTCCCCATAAAAATTAGGAAGCTTGGATTTCCTAAACTCATATGGAAATTACCCCCTTCACTCCTCCTATAAGGATATTGGTAGTAATGATGATGATGTCTCTTAGAATTGGAGTTGGAATAAAATCCATGTGTTATCCTTCCTGTCAGGTGTATCCAAGGATCTTCCACCTATTACTATATCATATTTATCCATCATGTATATTCTCTGATACCTGCTACCATATGCCCCATTTTTCCTCTCCCCCTTCCTATATCTATGGTTGTTCCCCAATTGTCCTTGTTTCTGCAAATATGTAAGGCTATGAAGAATCACTGCATTGACTTCTGCTTTCTTTTCCTATTCTTTAGCAAGTATTTCTTGTACCTCAATCAACCTCTTATTATCTTCATTTCAACTTCTAATCTCTTCCCTCAGACTCCTTAGTGTATCTTCTAGAACAGGAGAATATTCTTCTCTTTACTGCTCAATTAACCTTTCCCATTCCACTAATTTCACATCAAGTCTATAAGGGGAGTCATGTGAAATGTAGTCCACCACTCTTATCTTCATCTCTAATATTATATTTCCTACAAACATGCCATGTTAGATAAAACAAATAGAATACATAATCAAAATCATACCTCAATGTACCTCAAGGGAGACTATCACATTTGCACAACTTGGTCCATATTAGCATGATACATATAAATAATAACATATATCAACATCATGCTTGATTAAAAAAAACTACAATACTAAATTCATATAGGACAATCATAACCACAACAATGCATGAATAGTAGACACATATATAACTTACATTCATGCATAACAATCACATTTACCCAGAGGTCCAGTGTTTCAACGTTGCTATGATACCAATCTTTAATAGCAGTATCATAGGAATGGTTGCAGGGAACATAACTTCTCTGATACCACTCCGTAACACCTCCTCCCAAATTTAGCCACTTTTAAAATATCTCCAAGGTAAACATTAGGTGAGTGCTACTATGACATGACCTAACCTCCAAGTTCTAGTTATGGAAGTCAGGCCTACAAACCATAACACATACTACCACCCCTTAGGAAGACTAGATCAATCAACATCCTTCACAAGATTGAAACCCCAAACGCACCCATAATACATTGTGGATGTTGTTGGGAGGCTATAACAGCACCTGTAAGCCTTTATGCATGTGGTTATGACTAACATTTATGTTTTTGTGCATCTGAGTGCGAGATCTGTTCCATTTTTTCATGTATATCATATAGTCCATTGCCTAAAAATGACCAAAACTCTCTAGAATCAGGTCTAAGATCCTAACAAGTATAAACAATCAATTTTAAGGCTAGAACTCACTCAAAACATTCTAGTATCATGATAAAAATTTCGTCAAAAATGTAGTAAATAGAGTAGTTATAGGTCATGAATTCATATCTTATCATGATCATATTAACTTCATCAAAGATTCATAGAGAAGGCTTAAATTCCCTCTAAATATAGCCGCAGCACCACTTGATAGCCTATGATTTCATCAATCATTCAACAAATTATCAAATCAAAAAAATATCATAGCTATAGAAAATAATAGAACCATGCATATAACCATAATAGAAAGCATGGAAAAACAGCCATAAGATTAACATAATAGCTAGTGGATGTGCCCATTAATCACAATAATAAAATAGCTCATATTAACATATGCAAATGCCAACACAGTCAGGGACTTCCACATACCACCCAAACATAGATTCGGATGAACCAAATCTCTCTTTCATCCAATCACCCTTGTGCCATATTTGAAGCATGAATGTGGGATAACATGGGTTAAACCAAAATAGAACCAACCAAGGCTTTCAGAGGCCAAATCACCTCAACCCTCAACTATAGTGATTTCCCCTAAACTGGTCTAGAAATCACTAATCATAAAAAAAAGATTGGATGCCTCTGACTTCCTTCACCGGATCCAGAAGAATCTTCTTTTCTCCACCCATCCATCAAGAGTTTTAGGAGCTAGAAATCCCATCTCCACCCTTGACTCTTGGGAATTTTCCCGAGACCACCTCAACCAGGATCCAAGTCTACTAGACATCCAAGCTAAATAAAATAGATATCCCACTACATCATGGCTATCAAGGAAATGGAAAATCAAGGTTTAAACCACTGTCAATACAAGAAAATCCCATGCCAATGATAATAAAATAACCAAAGAAACACATGCATGTACCATGCCTCCAAATCTCAGCAAGGAATCATACATGTTGCTGGGCCAGAATCAAGGTATGTTTTCACCCTATAATTACTTTGAATTATGGAACAATCTTAGGAATTCTTCCTCATTTTTAAAATAAAGAAAGAAAATATTTATGAAAATCAGAGCAATTGAGTTAACGACAAAAAGAAACATTTTTATGACAAAATTTTGACTTATTGTATCTTTGTATGAAGGAAGGCAGAGCAGCTGAACCAACAGCAAATGGAAGACACCCAACAGACACGAATGTTTGAGCCGTCAGAAGGAAAAGAGATAGATTCGAGCTCGAAGACTCAAACGACAGCCATGCGCAGCGGCTGTCGTTTGGAGAACATTATCTCATTACATGGAAATGCCTTTAAAAGGGATAGGGACGAACTAGATAGGCGTCGAATAGGAATTTTCCCTCTGTAATCAGCGCATCAAGATAGAGCTGTGATATTGTATTCATGTATTATCTTCTGAGTTTTGATGTTTTGAATAATTACCTTTTGAAGTTTTCATCGCGTTAAAACTTCTAGTGGTCTGGGCCCAGCCACTGGGAGTTTCCTTGCCAACTCTGTGTTATGCATTAGTTACATAATCCATATTCAGTTATCTGATGCAGTTATAACATACTTTTATACTCAATAAAGTTACATTTTTTCTTCCTTCAGAATAGTTTAGAATTTGTATTTCTTGATTCAGAATAATCGCATTTCGTATTTTCTGGTTTATAATAATACTTCATCACCAGTAGATGTTTTCAGTTTCTTCCAATGCCTTTGCAATATATTTAAAAATTGTAAGATAGTTATTGCTCGATGTTACTTATATTTGCGAATTACATTTTTCTTTCAACACAGTAAAGAATCCAATTATTGATTAATGTCAAGGAGTTAGTTTACAAAGAGAATTCCATTGCAAAATTATATAAGTGAGTTTTGTACACTTCATTTAGATTGCTTCATTTAGATTTTTGTTCAATTCATTCATATTGTTGTTCAACTCATTTAGATTGATGTTCAATTCATTTATATTGTTTTTCAATTCATTAAGCTTGTTGTTCAAACCATCATCCTATTGTTCAATCATAGGCCTGACAGAATAATTAGCCATAACTTACCAAACCATTCCTCGTTAAGTTGATTGAATTCAGAAGGCTAGATAATCCTTTCTCATAAACAGCATAGAGTATCTATCATTCGATCTCACTTGCATATATTGTGCTAACACTCTTGAAATAAGAAGACTTACCATGGGTTGATAATTAAATGAGAAGCACTAGGGTTGCCTATAATAAGCCACCTCCGTGACACCAACATTTTTGGCACCGTTACTGGGGAGAGTGTTAAGAGTGATATCCTTTATTCATCTTTCTGCATTTTTGTGAAGAATTGGGTATTAAAAACGAGAGGTAAGAACCTGTGTGTCGGCAAGAAAAATGCTTTCTCTCTAGCCCGCTTCTCAGAAAAATTGTTCAAATACTAGTAGAATAGGTGCTCTTATTTTATGACTAGGAAGAAAAAGATAGAAACGATTCGAAATAACTCTCAAAAATCCTCACAATCCCAAGGACTAGTGATCCTTTGAAGGACAACATATATAAATGAAATCATTACTAAAGTTGAATCTCAATCCATAGGACCTAGAACTGTTTCCATTAAAAGCCCTATCACACTCCCTCAAGCCGTAGACTCGTCATCTGTAGCCCACGCCGAGATTCACAGTGAAACAGAAGGAGTTGAGCGAAGCCTTCAAAGTGCCAATAATATAGGCACTGACCCTTCGAGAGAGGGAGGTTCTTGCAATTTACAAGAAGGGCAAGGAGAAACTAGTGGCATAATTCAAATAGAATCTCTAGAACCTAAATCACCTAAAATAGTGGTTGAGACAGAGGTACTCAGGATCCTAGACCAGGGAAGTGTTGTAAAGCCTCCACCGCATTTTCCTCTTAAAACACCCCAGATCACTCCTCCAGAACAACAAATCCCAAAATATTTATGGCACCTCTTCGATCAAATGGAAAATAATAAAAATTAGAATCAGAGGCAGACATCAACATTGCAATACCCCATTATTGGTCATGTTGAAAACGCCCCTATGAAAGCCATTCCCTTGCACAACATTCCCACCTTCCATGGTTTCACTACGGAAGATCCTGATGCATTCCTATTTGAATTTGATGTCCTATGTAGGGGGTATGACTACACCACTGATCCTCAGAAGTTGAAACTATTTCCCTCTACCTTAAAAGGAACAACACTACGCTAGTTCATGGGACTAAGTGGAGGAACCATAAATAACTGGGAAGAAATGAAGAACATTTTCCTTAACAAATATCAAGACTATTTCCGAACCCAAGACCTAAAAGATGAAATATTTAATATGTATGCAAAAGACAATGAAACATTAGAAGAGTACATAGAAAGATTTAAATACAATTTACAAAGGTCCCCATATACCACGCTATCCAAGGACTTTTTAAAAGCCACGATGATGAAAGGAATGAAGGAAGAATGGGTTGAAATTCTTAACATAATTGGAAAAAGAGATATTTACCAGGAAGAATATGATGAGATTATTTCCCTATGTATTAGATGCTCTCGGGTTAGTGCACGCAATATGCCAATTGGGCGTGATTCTGTGAAAAAATATCTTAAGCAATCCAATGACAACGTAACCAGAGAAAAATTTGGAAATCTATTAGAAAATTTCAAAACTGAAATCTTGGGTACCTTGACAACACAGCTTGACATTTTACAAGCCAAGCAGAAAAAATCTATAGCAAAACAAAACCTAGCCATATTTTGCCCATGATGTTGGAAGAAGCATAGCCAAATGGAATTCCCTTTATACATGATTCAAACTTGTGCCATCTGCACTAAGGATCATACCACAGACCAATGTCCTTCACTTCCCGGGCTGAAAGCAGTTTACAAGGAAGCAGAGGAAGAAAAAGAACCAGTCTACCTAATGAATCAACATCGACAATGGAAAGCACGACCAGGTATGCCACAATACATGCCTCAGTTCTTCTCGTCTCCACAGTTTAACTAGAAAAACCCTGCAACAGCTTGGTAGAATCAAAACCCTTTTTCTACTTGGCCAAACCAGTCATTTCCTATACCACCCTGGCCTACACAACCAGTATCAGGGAAAAATTGGCCAAGCTTTCCTTGTTCTCCCCCTTATTGGCAAAATGTTCCATATTAATCCCAGTGGCCAAACCCTCCTCCTCAAAACACTAATTGGAATTGGCAACGACCCCTGGGAATGACCAACCTACCAATGGGAGCAGGAACTCAAAATCAACCTATGCTGCCAGCTCCATACCCAGTTCAGCATAACCCGCAGCCTATCATACACCCCCAATTACCAGCCCAACCCAATCCTAATCCCAACAACAAACAGGTTCAATTAATCCAGATCATAGAAAATCGAAATTCCAACATTGAACAGAAACAGTGCAATGAACTAAGGCTGAGATCAGGACGTACTACCTTACCTATAGGAGCCATGACTCCACCTCAGTCCTGAATTGAGACTTCAACTAAACCTAGCCAAGAAAATATAACAGAGAAAGAGGTAGGTAAAGATAAAGAAATGATTGACCAATAGGGACCTAAAGAACTTAGGATGTCTCTGACCCCATTCCCTGAAAGGTTAACTTTGCCCAGAACGATAATCTCTCCAGACTTTGACATCTTGGGGGAATTAAGAAACCTCTGTATCAAAATTCCTCTCCTCCAGGCCATCCAATACATTCCCATATATGTAAATAAAATTAAAGAACTATGTGGAAAAAATAAAGTAAACAAAACAAAGGATGTGCCCACCGATCATGTGGTAGGAGCACTATCTAATTTGTTACTGGGTAAGGAACCACCCGTGAAATATGAAGACCTAGAAAATCCCATTGTGACTATGAAAATCTTGAGTCACTCATTTCCAAACACATTGGTCGATTTAGGGGCAGCCATTAACATCCTAACTACGCGGGCCTGCGAAAGACTAGGCATATCATCTTTAAAACCTATGGCTACACTGCGAGAACTAGCTAACAGGTCTGTTATCAGACCGTAAGTAATAGTGCAGGACATCCTGGTCTCTATGGACTCGTGGGAATATCCAGCTGATTTTTTCGTTATTAATTCAAAGAACAGGATGGACGGGCATCCATTGATTCTTGAGCAACCTTGGTTGGCCACAACCGATGCTTACATAGGCTGCCGAATGGGCAGCATGACTATCACTAGAGGGGATTCTATAAAAATATCATCATTTATCCATCTACCAAACCAAGCTTACCCACGGAAAAAATTCATAAGAACCCATGTATATAGTGGGAGAAAAACATTCGTTCACCTCTGACACTAGTAGAAGCTCTTGAATTTAAGGATCAAGCTGAAGACGACATAATCAATAATTTTATGAGTCAGCAACCCACATCTGGAAATTTAAAATGTCAAATGTTGAAACATTCCTCAAAGAGGAAGCTCAAAATAGTCCCATGATAGACCTTGAGGATTAACATATTCACACAACCGTTGTACGTAACATGATACCTATTGAAATTGAGCTAGGAAAGATTCTGAATATTAATGGAAATTTGGATGATGACCAAAAACAAAAGCTCATTGAAGTCCTTCAGAAGTATCAAGGGGAATTTGCTTGGGATTACCCAGACATGAAGGGTTTATGCCCTCAGCTATGCACCCATCACCTTTATACCGATAAGGACATCTGTCCCATTAGGCAACCCCATCGATGGCTAAACTCGCACTTAAAAGAGATTGTAAAAGAGGAACTGCAAAAGCTATTAGATGTGAATTTCATTAACTTATTTCAGACAGCAAATGGGTCTCTCCTCTAGTAGTCATCCCTAAAAATAATGGGAAATGGATAATTGTCATAGATTATAGAGAATTGAATAAAGCAACACAGAAATACCACTTCCCCTCCCCTTCATTGACCAGGTCCTGGATACATTGGCAGGGAAACATTTATTTTCCTTCCTTGATGGGTTTAGTGGTTACAATCAAATCCAAATAGCTCTCGAAGATCAGGATAAGACAACCTTTACTTGCCCATGGGGTACTTTTCCTTACACAGTTCTACCATTTGGGTTATGCAATGCCCCAGCCACATTTCAGAGGGCCATGATCAACATTTTCTCTGACTTAATAAATGAGGGACTGGAAATATATATGGATGACTTCACACCATATGGAGAGAAATTTGATCAAGCTCTAGAAACTCTATAAAAGGTTTAGAATGATTTATTGCTACAAGGTTATGTCTAAGCAATGAAAAATGTCACATGATGATGACTGAGGGGGTGATCCTAGGTCACTACATTTCTGCAGCTGGAATATAGGTAGATCCGGCTAAGATAGAGGCAATCCTTCTATTAGCCACACCTTATACACAGACAGAGGTACGCAGTTTTCTGGGATATGCAGGATATTATCACAGATTTATAAATAATTTCTCACAAATAGCTACAACTTTGTATGCATTAAATGGAAATTTTGAATTCCATTGGACTGACAAATGTGACACTGCTTTCGCAAATTTGAAGAAACTAGTCTCGACAACACCGATTCTGCGAGGACATAATTGGAAACTTCCTTTTCACATCTCTTCAGATGCATCTGATACATCAATAGGAGTATTCCTTGGCCAAGAAGAAGATAGAAAACCTTATGCCATTTATTATATCAACAAAAACCTCACTCCTGCCTAATTAAATTATACCGTGACCGAAAAGGAGTTCCCAGCTTTCCTTTATGCTATTAATAAATTTAGGCACTATATAACTGGTTATCAAGTATTCATGTATACTGATCACTCTACCATTAGATATTTAGCCAATAAACCAATCATGAATGGGAGAGTAACTTGTTGGTTGTTGTTGTTGTAGGAATTCGATATAACAATCAAAGATCTTCCAAGAAAAGAAAACGTATTCGCAAACTTCCTTTCCAGGGTTCCAAAGTCGGATGACACCCTACCTATTGATGATCAATTCCCTGATGAACATCTATTTGCTGTAGCAGTAAAAAAACCATGGTATGCAGACGTGGCAAATTACCGGCAGTAAGGAAGCTACCCACACACTTAACATCAAGAGAATGGAAACCGATTGTACAACGCAGCACAAGATTCTCTTGGATTGGTGGATACATCTTCCATACAGGGGCCGACATGCACATACGCAAATGCATAAGAGAAGATGAAACCATGAAATCTTACGAGCCTTTCATGATGAACCTTGTGGAGGCAATTTCGCAGAATGCAGAACAGGGCATAAAGTGTTACAATTAGGCTATTTTTTGCCTACAATTTTCAAAGACGCAAAAAAATATGTCCAGGCCTGTGATAGTTGCCAGAGAATGAGCCGACCAAGCCAAGCTACTGAAATGTCGCTACAACCACAATTGGTGGTAGAACCATTCGAAAGATGGGCATTGGATTTCATTGCACCATTCAACCCACCATCAAACCAGAAAATCTACATGTTGGTTGCCACAGATTATGTAACCAAATGGGTAGAAGAAGTGGCCTTCTCAAGAGCCACGGAAGAATCGGTGATTAATTTTCTTTTCGAGATATTCATGTGATACGGACTGCCATGAGAAGTGATAACTGATGGAGGGGCACAATTCATAGGTATTAAAATTACAGCCACCCTAATAAATCACCATATCATCCACACAGTTACGTCTCCTTACCACCCGCAGGAAAATGTGCAAGTAGAAAGTACCAAAAAAGTCCTGGAGGCAATCCTTACCAAAACGGTAGCAGCACATCATAGAGACTGGGCCACTAGACTACCAAAAGCCTTATGGGCTTATTGTACAACCTGGAAAAACACCACTGGATATTCATCATATCAGCTAGTATTTGGGAGAGAACCTACCTTCCCTATTGAATTCGAAATAAAAACTCTGAGAACAGCCTAGGAAGTGGGGTTGGACTTAACAGAAGCCCAAGCTAGAAGACTCCAATAAATAAATGAACTAGATGAAATACGACTACTAGCCCTGCAACGCACAACAATCATCCAACAACAACAAGCTAAGTGGCGTGACAACCTTATCAAGAAGAAGGTATTTCAAAAAGGAGATTGGGCACTCCTCTATGACTCCAGATTCCAAGATTTTCTAGAAAAACTATAAACAAGGTGGCTCAGTCCATATTAGATTCAGGAAGTACACAGAAATGGCACACTAACCTTGACCACCATATATGGGTCTGGTTCAACATTTTGAGTTAACAAACATAGAGTGCCCCCTATCACAAACCTTTCATGAAAGAATATTTTTTCCAACAGGTACAAAGCAATCCCACCATCCAAGTTGTGGCACAAGGGGGTGACAACCCCACAAACTCAAGTACATGAGAGGTTTGCTAGCATCATTTGTAAATAATGTATATAAATGTCTTATTTTTTTGTACATTCTTCATACTTGCAATTTTTTTCTCTCGTCCTCTTGTGAGTTGCGTTCTTATTTTTCTTATTGTTCAATCCTTGAATGGCTGTTGTTCAATCTCTAAACAGCTATTGTTCAATTAGATTAAACAGCCGCATTTTTTGCATTCATATTTTTCTTGTTGTTCAAACCTTGAACAGCTGTTGTTCAATTCTTGAATGGCTGTTGTTCCATCGGATTGAACAGCCGTGTTTTGGTGTTCTTATTTTTCTTGATGTTCAAACCTTGAACGGGTGTTGTTCAATTCTTGAATGGATGTTGTTCCATCGGATTGAACAGTTGTGTTTTTGTGTTCTTATTTTTCTTCTTGTTCAAACCTTGAAAAACTGTTGTTCAATTCTTGAACGGCTGTTGTTCCATCAGATTGAACATCCACATTTTTGCATTTGTATTTTTCTTGTTGTTCAATATTTGAACGGATGTTTTTCAATATATGAATGGTTGTTGTTCAATCGGATTGAACAGCCGTGATTTTGTGTTTTTATTCTTCTCGTTGTTCAATACTTGAATGACTATTGTTCAATATCTGAACAATTGTTGTTCAATCGGATTGAACAACCATGATTTTGTGTTTTTATTCTTCTCATTGTTCAATACCTAAACATTTTTTGTTTAATATCTGAATGGCTATTGTTCCATCAGATTGAACAACCAAGTTTTGTGTTTTATTTCTGCTACTGTTCAAATTGAATAACCTTGTTTTTTTTTTCATCCCATTATCCCCTTTATCCAGCTAAAAGCATCTCTGAGCAGGGAATGGCGGTTGAAGAATAAATGGAAATGGTAAAATTACCAATATGATGACTCCTTGGCACTATAATCCTTAAACAGGAAGCTGACATTGTGCATACATGAAGTGAAAGGCTAAGTCATCTCTAGTTCAAATATGTTATCATACAATACATGAACTTATCATGGTATATCTTTCTACACTATTCGAGTAATATTTCCCTCCAATATGAAGGAATGGGAATAAAGGGTATTAATTGTATTGGCATTCTTTCACTTATTTCACCATCCCTAACTTTTAAGGAGTTAATGAGCCTCCCTTCATATATAAAGAGAAACTATTATGTGTTCATGAAAATTTTTAAGAGGATAGGGGGTCTCATCATGAGCCAGCCTACCATGATCATAGGGATTTAACAAGTGACATGCCCACAATGGCTACCACAGCAGGGTAATTACCTTCTCATCTATTTTAAGGACAGGAGGTCTCATCGCAAATTGGCCTAATCACTCTATTACAATCCTAGTGAATGGCACTGTGACTATCTGGCTATCACACCAGCACAGTGACCTCCTTATAAATGAAGATGATATGATTCAAAAAGAAGTACTTTTCTTACATGAAAATTTTCAAGAGAGGATATGGGGTCTCATCATGAGGCAGCCTACCACATTCATAAGAGCTTAGCAAGTGACATGCCCACAATGGCCGACACACCAGGGTAATGACCTTCTTAACTACTTGAAGGACAGGAGGTTTCATCACAAGCTGGCCTGATCACTTTGCTACAACTCTGGTGAGTGGAACTATGGTTATCTAGCTACCATGCGAGCATGGTGATCTCTCCACAAAATGGGCAGAATAACTATTTTTACATAAGGATCCCGGCTCATTCTTTCGGGTTAAAATAGCAACCCTATCAAGGCTATGAACGCCTGCTGGTAGCAATGGCTCTACTTATGGTATGAAATTATGCTTCATCAATATCCAATTACTTTTATATACACCTTATCTTCCATTCTTCTTCCATAAGCTATTACTCGAATTAGTGATAATTATAATCTACCATAGGAATAACTAACAGAGATATGCTTACATATTTGAACCCCAGGATGACAGCACCAATCATTACTTGACTCAGTCTTGCTTCCGTCATAACGTTTCATTAAAGAAGTACATCATATCATAATAATGGTTATACTATTCCCTTTCCCTTTCCGGTCACTTCCACACAAGATGCAATTATGAAAAAAAATTCAAAACTGACCTTTACACTGCATATGCTAGTAATTACTCAACCACCTGAAGCTCGAAAGCCACAACCTGCTCCTTCACATACAGGTCATTATAAACAAATTCCAGCATTCCCATGTCTGCATTCATGATTGGCCAAATCTCTCCTGCACTTGAGGGCATGGCGCCTCAAGTACAGGAGAGATTTGATCAATCATGAATGCAGCCTCTGGAATACTAGCAAAATGAGAAATATGGACAGAGAAACATCTCCTCCTACGAGAGCCAGTAGCAGCATATCAGCATCCATAGGAGTCATTGGAGAAAAAAAGGAGAGGTAATAACCCTACCTCTCTACACCAGCCATGGCAGGAACTGACGGCATTCATCCAAAATTTCATTACATGTGACAGACATCGAGACATGGTAAAACCTTGTCAGCTCAAACTCTTAGTTGTACTTAAGAAAAATATTTCATTTAATCTTCCTTCTTTCTTAAATTCCATATTGAGTGATACTATTGTTTTATTACGAAGAGCCAAAAAATTCCCAAGCAGTAGTCAGTCACCACGGGTTAATTAAACTAGTCATCATTCATGAGCTGGATAAGCAGCAGATAGCCTGGGACAATTTTTTCAACCTTGATGCACAGGAACTAGAAATAAACCCTGACGAAACTGAAATTCATCCCCCCAAGGTAAATACACCAAGAAGAAAAAGAACCTGAACTGAAACGTCAGAACCAAGTAGGCAAAAACGGTCCAAAACACTTCAAGGAACCTCAGACCTCATGGAGGAGGCAGGACCATCCCACCCTCAAAACACACCCTTACAAGACTTCGAGGAAGAAATGACTCGAGTTGTAGAACAATTGAGGACTGAATATGAATCTAGAAACCCATCGAGAGCAGAAGAGCAAGAGGAACCCATAGATTAGTCTGTCATCGCCAGTAGTTTTGGTCACACTGAATTCCTACCCGACCAAGAGGAACCACAGGACGATGGGGCTTTGTCCCCTCTTAGGAATTATTAGCGAAGGACAGGCAAAGGAAAGAATGGAATTATAAAATCATTCAAGTGACACTATCTCTGTAGAGAAAAGCACAAGCACAGAAATAGTCCCTTTGACACCAGGAGGTAGCACTGCTCCACCCAGTCGG
Organism: Pinus albicaulis; assembly: GCA_034641835.2. Lineage (NCBI taxonomy): Eukaryota > Viridiplantae > Streptophyta > Pinopsida > Pinales > Pinaceae > Pinus > Pinus albicaulis. The sequence continues at coordinate 755,669,939 of CM076575.1, read as the reverse complement.
GACCCTCATACAGAAGTAAAATTTGAAGATCAAATAAGAAACACCATCATAGGCAACCCTGAGGTTGGCAACACCATTCCTGAAAATGGGAATGCTTCTCCTCCGCCACCTACTGAAATCAAGACAGGTGAAAATTCAGATGAAAAGAAAATTAGGAAACTGAGTAGGGCCTACATAAGATTAAAGAAATTGGTGAAATATTTGATAAAACAACTGAAGGAGGAAAGAAGGGCCCGAAAGCCAAAGAAGGAAACCACCACTGCAGGAACTCAAACAGAATTAGTCACCAACTTGATAAACATTGTTGAAGGCAAGATGCAGACTAACTTAGTTGACATCGTTGAGGCTGGGATGCAAACTAACTTGGTAGCTACTACAGAATTTGAGGTACATACCAACTTACCTGATACTGCTGAGGCTGGGATATAGACTGACCAAGCAGGTACTACTGAGGCTGAAATTCAGACAAAACTAGCAAATACCATTGAAGCTTCTACACAAACTGAGTAGAAAAATACAGAAGAGAAGGAGACCCAAACAAAGGAATCCCCTACCTATACCCCCTGGTAGAGAAAGTTGTTTATCATAAATTACACAATGAACTGGTGCAAACACAGTATGAGCTAGCATAGTGTAGGAAGGAGGTGGTGATAGCACAATAATACCAAGCACTACTAAAGAAATTCACAGACCTCTCCTCTACAGAAGACAAAACATTTTCCCATCTCAGAGAAGAATAGGAAAAGATAAAAAGGGCACAAGAGTAGGTGGAGCAAGCCAAGAAACAAATCACCACGATTTTTTCTATGTATAATGATGCATTATCATGTAGGACAGCAGTCACCAACTATGCCCTGTTCTTAACAGAACAATATTTACTGCTGAATGTCAAGGCCATCAGGGCAGGAAAGTCTACAACTTTTGGGACTATAGAAGAATTTTTCCACTACTGTAATGAGCAAGATGAACAAGTCCAATGCCTCCTATGTGAAATTTACATGCACAATTTATTTCTAGAGAGGACACGGACAGCAATCCTAGTCCCTTTATAGGAGATGTCCAGCTCCAAGCCTTCCTCTCATTCTCCAAGAACCAGATTAAGTGGGTCAAGGCCTATAACATCTTCCAAAAGAGAGAGCATGGCCTAGACTTGTGGGTTAGAGGGGAACCTACAAAACCCCTACAACTGGTTATCCAACACAAGAACTTCATGCTAAGGCAAGGTGTAAGGACTCAGTTGGGGCCCATCCATAAGGACATCATAGAAAATGGACAGGAACACTTTGAAGACATTCGAGAAGCAACCATGCCAGCATCAAAACAAAGGTGGAGGGCCTCCACAAACAACTTAAAGAATAGGGAACCATTTGGCTACAGGAATTTCAAGGTTGCTGCCTCCAGATTCCTCTCATATAGTAACTTGGTCTGTATCATGGGGCCTACATGGCTGGGATTTAGGTATAGAAGCTCTCTCCTCTGGTATCCTCCTGAGGATTATAATCATAATTATGAGTTACTGGAGGGCACACAAGTGTTTCCTTCGCAATAATGAGACAAAAACAAGGTTTCAGAGCATACAAGGAAAAATTCTACCCCACCTACTCTCTAACACAGTTGCATCTCAACCATATGTTTGCATGAGGACATGCAATTAGGTAAGCAGGGGAATATATGTTGGACCAGAATCAAGGTATGTTTTCACCCTATAATTACTTTGAATTATGGCACAATATTAGGAATTCTTCCTCATTTTGACAATAAAGAAAGAAAATATTTATGAAAATCAAAGAAATTGAGCTAACGACAAAAAGGAAAGTTTCTATAACAAAAATTTGACTTATTTTATCTCCGTATGCAGGAAAGCAAAGTAGCTAAACCAACGGCAAACAGAAGACACTCGACAGACATGAATGTATGAGCCAAAAGAAGGCAAAGAGACAGATTCAAACTTGAAGACTCAAACAACAACCTTGCACAGCGGTTATCGTTTAAAGAACACTATCTCATTACATGGAAATGCCTTTAAAAATACCAGGGACGAACTAGATAGGCGTCGAATAGGAATTTTCCCTATGCAATCAGCGCATCAATACAAAGCTGTCATATTGTATTCCTGTATTATCTTTTGATTTTTGATGTTTTGAACAATTACCTTTTGATGTTTTCATCGTGTTAAAACTTCTAGTGGTCTGGGCCCAACCCCTAGGAGTTTCCTCGCCAATTTTGTGTTGTGCGTTAGTTACAGAATCCATGTTCAGTTATATGATGCGGTTATAACATACTTTTCTACTCAATAAAGTTACAGTTTTTCATCCTTCAGAATAGTTTAGCATTTGTATTTCTTGATTCAGAATTATCACATTTCGTATTTTCTAGTTTATAATAATACTTCATCACCAGTAGATGTTTTCAGTTTCTTCCAATGCCTTTGCAATCGATTTACAAATCATGAGATAGTTATTGCTCGATGTTACTTATCTTTGTGGATTACATTGTTCTTTCAGCACAGTAAAGTGTCCAATTATTGATTGATGCAGGGGCATTAGGCTCACGAAATACTTTGTATTTTTATAAGACATAGGGGGGTCTTATGTCTCTATATTCTCATGTAATTATTAGTATTTTGAATAAATTAGTGGGGAATTGTATATGTTCTCGAACCATTAGAGAACATGAGAGGAAGGTGATTAGTTAGGATCAGTTTCAGTGATTTTAGGGATTGAGTCTAAATTTGGGATTCTGAGAATTCCAAGAGTCTTGGGTGAGCTATTAAGGGAGATGAACCGATTCATCATTAATTTTTATAAATGTGAGCCTACGGGTAGATAGAAAGATATACTTGTTCAGAGCTATGTAGAGACAGAGTAGAGAGGGTAGAAGGGCCATCGAATTGAAGATCAGGCCATAGAGGAAGTAAGTCTTTGTAATAAATTGAGGTTTAATTATACAGAGAAATTTAGGGTCATTTTGATTCTCATTTGAGGCTGTGTGTGTTAAATTTGGTTTGCAAATTGGGTGAATCGATCACTGTAAGGATCGATTCCAGCAAAGCATTTAATTGTCTGTCTGGATTTATATATGATATATTGGATGGAATCTGAAGTGAATCGAATTCCTGTAGTCTTTGTCTGAAGGAGGGTTCGATTCCTTTTAGCACCTGAGTCATTATGCTATTGAGAGACCTAAATTGTTAATTTCTGTGTGAAGAGTCAATTCATTCCTTGAACTTTATTTTGCTTATGAAGTTTCAATTAAACCGTGTATGTAGAGGATTCTGATCTTTTGGAATTCATTTGCTATTGATATAATTTGTATTGAGTGGATTCAAGAGGAGCATCGACTATGTTAATCAATATTGATATTTAGATGGAAGCCTACAGAAATTGTTGATTATTGAAAATGGAATGCGTTTTAACTTGTGTGTGGAGAGTTCACAGGAGAATTCGATGAGACTTGGTCTATAGTTGAATTAGCGTGGAACGCTCTGGTTGCCTAGAGCGATATCAGTTGAACTCTCTTGCTGGATTGATATTAGTTGAGATAGAATTCCATTGGTTGAATTGATGCCGGAGAGGTGCAATTCAAATTCCAATTTCAATGTAAGAGCTCTAAACCTGCAGTCGAATTTTGTTGGTTGATTTCAATCAAGGAAGATCGATCCTTCAGAACGGATAAGACATGTTTTGAAAGGAGAAATGGAACTTTGTTAAGCTGGAGTCAAAAATCTGGTTGTGCTAGCTCAATTCATAGCGTGGTTTGAGTCGATGGAAGTGGGATCGATTCATAAGAAGAATGCAAAGGAGGACAGATCCTAAAGAAGTGGGAACCTGAATTAAATGCATGCCAAATACCAGAATTTCGAAGAAGCGGTTTTGTGTGAGAAAACTACTGGTCTCGCGTGCTTCTAAAGCTGAGGAGTAGTTTTCTAAAAATTCACGCGATCCAATTATTTATTGACACGCTATCACCTTAAAACTTCCCATATCGCGTAATTTTGGAGTGCTATAGCTCTGTGAGGAAAAAAACGTGATTTGTGTTCGATATTGATGGTAGAAGAACCAAGGGCAATCACTTCCAAAGCTGCTCGGGAGATAATGCAAGGTATGGTCAGCGTTTTTGGCAATGGTAATCGTTTATTTAATATATAAGAGTTGAACATTTGAATGATGTGGGACCCAAATGAATCTAATGGTTACTGGGTTCTTAATATAACATCCAGGGTTTGTTAAATGTTTTATAACATTTGATTTGGGGAATTTTGATATATATTATGTGAATGGAAAGCCGTGGATATATATAATTGATGAGATTGAGCATTGTTAAATGCATACTATAAAGGATGTGGGTCTTTATTAAGTTGAATTTTTAACCCAACATTGAGTTAATGTAAAATCGAATATTAATCGATTTCAATATAGTGGGTTTATAATCAGGTTTTCATTTGAATATGAAAAGAGAAAGAGATTCTGCATAAGTATAGACATATAATCTGGGTTGGTTGGTTTTATAACCATTGTTTAAATAAATAAGCTTCCGCATGAGAATGAATCTGAGTTGTATTGTTGGGTGGGTTTTTACAACCATAAGTGAAATAAGGTTCCGCAATTATTATTGAGTCTGCCTAGATTTAAAATTAATTGGGGCAAAAACTTGGAGTATATTTTATATGCATAAGAGAGTGTTAATGTGGGTTGAGTGGGCTGAGCGCTATCAAGTGGTATCAGAGCTGGAAGGCTTTGTTGAGAATTGAATATTTTTAATTAATTAAAATCTGAATGTGTGATGAGAGAAGGAAGAAGATCAGATTCTAAAATCTGATATGCAAAGATACACAGGGTTGCAGTGAATAGAGATTTGTAGAACTAGATGAATTAAGAACAAGATCATGCAGGGATCTTGCAGGTAAAATAATTTCAAAACTGATTTGAAATTTATGATTGCAAGATTATGGTTGCAAAAAGTAAAGACAAAGTTTTGATGGTGATGGCAGTGAACCTGATATTCAACTAAAGGTTGGATAGGGAGAACAATTGCAGTGTTCTCAAGAGAAGGTGATTTGATGAGTAGTGTTTAACTCTGGTTTGAAGAATTGTTTGCAGAATTAAGATTGCAGGCAATTGAAAAAATCTTAGCAAAATCAGATCACAGCTTTGAGAGCAGTGATGAAAGAGTCCAGCAGAGGATTCTAAAGTGAAGAATAAAGTGTGGAAGAACCTTGAGGAGATTCAACAGAGGTTGAATGAGTTCTAAGAGTTGTAGAGTGAAGCCTAGAGAGAGCAGAAGAGAGTGCTCAGAAGGTTCCAGCAAATAGGGGACCAATACTTACCAAAAGCCCAAATCCGAAGGAAAGGATTGGTGAGGTAAGTGGCAGCAAGAGAGCTTGTTGTTGCAGAGGCTTGGTGCAGCTGATGAGTGAGGAACTCATGGAGAAGAAGATGACTTCTAAAATTCATATAGAATAGATCAGAGTTTCAGAGAGAGGCCACAACAGAAAAGAGAAAGAAGATGCCAAGACAACTGGCATGAGGAAGAATTGACTGATGCAGAATATTGGAAAGAGATAGCTGAGATCAGAGAACAGTTTAACAAACTGGAGAGATGATAGAGGAAAGCCAGAGAGTTGGTTGGCTCATGAAGAAGAGAGTAAAGTGGCAGAGGCTAAAGATGAAGAAGGAGCAGATGATACATGCTCAGCAGAAAGAGAGATTACTCAGAATGATTAAGTATTTGGAGAAGGACTTTAAGACTGAAACTTCAAGTGAGACCAAGGGGTCAAGTGACTTTACATCTGATGATTTTTGTATGTTTGCAGAAAATCTGAGAAAGCTTGAATAGAGGAGGAATGTACAGTTGGATTGCGCAGAACTCAGGGCAACTGAGTTGAGAAGAGAAGTTTATGTTTGTGAAGCAGAATAGGGTACAGATGAAGAATGGAGATCTGAAAAAGATCTTGTGAATCATGGTGAAGGCTTAATACAGCAAGAAGTTTGTCTTGCTAGAGAGAAAATCATTGATGATTTCCTAAGTTATTGGACAAGTCCAGATCAGCTGGATGATGTAGAGCCTTGTATCTTTTAACCTAACAATTGTGAGGAGATTACAGGTTCTACAGAGGAAGAGGAACTCAGAGTTATTGAGTCAAGGATGGAATTTGAAGATTCCACATGCATATATGTTCAAAGGGAAGTGCTTGAGAAAGCAACCAAGACTGAAAATTCTTGTGATTTTAAAACTAAAGAGTTGTGTATGTTTGCAGGTACATCACAGGGAGATGAACAAGATTTAAAGTTTGTTGAGGAGGAGAAATTGAATCTGAAATATGTTCAGGTCAATTCTGAGATAGCAAGATCTCAGGAGCAAATGAAGACAGAGGATTCCAATGATAATATTCAACAAAATATTGAGACAGAGAGAGAAGGACCAGCAGATGATTGGTCGAGAAAAAGTGAAGGTATAAAAGGTTGTGTAAGGTTCTAAAAATCTACTCCAATTGAAGTTGTTGAATTGTATAGAGGGTTGGATTTTCAAAGAAGATAATTGGAGAAACAGAGGACCTATGCATAGGATAAGTTGCTAAGGAAGCAGGGCAGGACGGTCTTCATGAATTGATTTCATGAAGCAGATGATGGAAAGAAGGAGAGACTAGCTAACAGTCTCATGGAGTATGCATATTAGCATATTGATGTGCTTACAAAGGAATCGGGAGGAAACTCAAAACAAAATACTGATGTGTTTTAAGAGGAGGAAGAGGTATGGAGACCTTGTAATTTCAGTGCTCAAGATTCAAGTGTTAATTATGCAGGCAAAGAAGAACAAAAAATGGAAGTTGTCAGAAAGTTTAATGAGAAGGAAACTATGTTAGCTGAAAACATAATGAAGGATCATCATTTTAACATGGTGATTGGAACAGTGCATATAACTTTGGAAGCTGAGGAGAAAGATAGTGAAGATTTTCTGAGTCCTGAAGAAGACTTGGAACTAAAAAGAGAAGAATTGGTGACTGGATCATCAATTGAGACCATCGGGTGTTGTGATTTTGAAACTGAGAATTTGATTGTGCTTACAGGTATTGTAGGAGACATTCCATCTCTTGGGATTGTCTTGAAGGAAGGTGAAACAGTCATGCAAAAACTTGTTACTATTGGTGACAAGGATGAGTTGGATTGTCTGAATAGCCAAGAGAAGACTGGAGGACAAATTTTTAAAACTGATACAGTGATGAAGAATCAAAATTCTACTCTGATAGAGGATGAGGATACAGTGGTTGATGAACTTGATTTGATTGCCAGAATCAATAAAGATGATGATGGACAATTACTAAATATTGTCAAGGAAGAAGAGGAAGATGTTGAATTTAAACTGCAGCATACTGATGATGTGAAACAAGTACAAAATGAGTGGCTGAAATGTTTGTTGAAAACATTTAAAAAAGAGATTGCAGACACTAAAGTAAAGATTCCTGAAGTTGTGAAAGAAAGAGGAGCAGATACTAGTTTGTAGAATTTAATTATGCTTACTATTATACAAAGAAAAATAAATGAGTATGTTACTGCAGGTGGAAAATTAAATGATGATTTGTTTTCTAAGAGTAAATTTTCATATGATGAGAAAAATAAAAATGTTGCAGAGGGAGATATCTTAAGAGATATTCATGAAGTTTGGGAGGTAGACACAGAGGCAGCAACATGTTGGGTGACATCTGCAGAAGTAAAAACAATTACAGCAACAATTGAGGAGATATCCACAAGGGCAGTACCAAAATTCTTGGAGGCAGTAACAGCAGCAGTATTGGCAGCAACAGAGATTTGAAGCAGCAGCAGTGGGCAGAGAAATTTCCATACAAGAGATAAGCTGGAAAAAGAAATTGAAAACATCAGAAGACTGATGATGAAGGTGTCCCAAAAGCAGCAGACAGCAACAAGAAAGCAGGAGAGTTTTAGCAAGGGAAAGACAAGAAGAGATTGTGAAAGTAAAACTGGTGGTAAATTGCAGAACAAGATATGGAGACCTGGAGAAGTGTAGTTGGAGAGTAATGCAGCTATTGGAAAATAGCAAACAAATTATGGGATCCAGGAAAACAAGGACTGAAGACACATGATTAGGAGATCATGAACAATTTGAAACTTGGGAGTCTAATGCAGGGGCATTAGGCTCAAGAAATGCTTTGTATTTTTATAATACATAGGGGGGTCTTATGTTTCTAAATTCTCATGTAATTATTAGTATTCTGAATAAATTAGTGGGGAATTGTAAATGTTCTCGAACCATTAGAGAACATGAGAGGAAGGTGATTAGTTAGGATTAGTTTGAGATATTTTAGGGATTGAGTCTAAATTTGGGATTCTGAGAATTCCAAGAGTCTTGGGTGAGATGTTAAGGGAGCTGAATCGATTCATCATTAATTTGTATAAATGTGAGCCTACAGGCAGATATAAATATATAGTTGTTCAGAGTTGTGTAGAGACAGGGTAGAGAGGGTAGAAGGGCCATCGAATTGAAGATCAAGCCACAGAGGAAGTAAGTCATTGTAATAAATTGAGGTTTAACTATATAGAGAAATTCAGGGTCATTTTGATTCTTGTTTGAGGTTGTTTGTGTTAAATTTGGTTTGCAAATTGGGTGAATCAATCACTGCAAGGATTAATTCCAGCAAAGAATTTAATTGTCTGTCTGGATTTATATATGATATATTGGATGGAATATGAAGTGATTCGAATTCCTATAGTCTCCGTATGAAGGAGGGTTCGATTCCTTTTAGCTCCTGAGTCATTATGATAGACAGACCTAAATTGTTAATTTCTGTGTGAAGAGTCAATTCATTACTTGAACTTTATTTGGCTTATGCGGTTTCGATTAAACCCTGTATGTAGAGGATTCTGATCTTTTGGAATTCATTTGCTATTGATATAATTTGTATCGAGTGGAGTCAAGAGGAGCATCGACTATGTTAATCGATATTGACATTTAGATGGAAGCCTAACAGAAATTGTTGACTATTGAAAATGGAATGTGTTTTAACTTGTGCGTGGAGAGTTCACTGGAGAATTCGATGAGACCTGGTCTATAGTTGAATCAGCGCGGAAGGCTCCGGTTGCCTAGAGTGATATCATTTGAACTCTGTTTCTGGATTGATATTAGTTGAGATAGAATGTCGTTGGTTAAATTGATGCTGGAGAGGTGCAATTCAAATTTCAATTTCAATGTAAGAGCTCTAAACTTGCAGTCAAATTTTGTTTGTTGATTTCGATCAAGGAAGACCGATCCTTCAGAATGGATAAGACATGTTTTGAAAGGAGAAATGGAACTTTGTTAAGATGAAGTCTAAAATCTGGTTGTGTTAGCTCAATTCATAGTGTGGTTTGAGTCGATGGCAGTGGGATTGATTCATAAGAAGAACGCAGAGGAGGACGGGCCCTAAAGAAGCGGGAAAGTGAATTAAATGCATGCCAAATACCAAAATTGCGAAGAAGCGGTTTTGTGTGAGCAAACTACTGGTCTCACATGCTTCTAAAGCTGAGGAGTGGTTTTCTAAAAATTCACGTGATCCAATTATTTTTTGACACGTTATCACCTTAAAACTGCCCATATCGCGTAATTTTGGAGTGTTAGAGCTCTGTGAGGAAAAAAACGCGATTTGCGTTCGATCTTGATGGTAGAAGATCCAAGGGAAATCGCTTCCAAAGCTGCTCGGGAGATAATGCAAGGTATGGTCAGCAGTTTTGGAAATGGTAATCGTTTATTTAATACATAAGAGTTGAACATTTGAATGATGTGGGACCCAAATGAATCTAATGGTTACTGGATTCTTAATATAACATCCAGGGTTTGTTAAATGTTTTATAACATTTGATTTGGGGAATGTTGATATATATTATGTGAATGGTAAGCCATGGATATATACAATTGATGAGAGTGAGCATTGTTAAATGCGGGCTATAAAGGTCGTGGGTCTTTATTAAGTTGAAGTTTTAACGCAACATTGAGTTAATGTAAAATCGAATATTATTCGATTTCAATATAGTGGGTTTATAATAAGGTTTTTGTTTGAAGATGAAAAGAGAAAGAGCTTCCGTGTAAGTATAGACATATAATTTGGGTTGGTTGGTTTGATAACCATTGTTTAAATAAATAAGTTTCCGCATGAGAATGAATATGAATTGTATTGCTGGGTGGGTTTTTACAACCATAAGTGAAATAAGCTTCCGCAATTATTACTGATTCTGCCCAGATTTAAAATTATTTGGGGCAAAAACTTGGAGTGTAGTTTATATGCATAAGAGAGTGTTAATGTGGGTTGAGTGGGGTGAGCACCATCATTTATTAATGTTAATGAGTTAGTTTACAAAGAGAATTCCATTGAAAAATTATATAATTGAGTGTTGTACACTTCATTTAGATTGCTTCATTTAGATTGATATTCAATTCATTTAGATTTATGTTTAATTCATTTAGATTGTTGTGCAATTCATTTATATTGTTGTTAAATTCATTTATATTTTTGTTCAATTAATTAAGCTTGTTGTTCAAACCATCATCCTACTATTCAATCATAGGCTTAACAGAATAATTAGCCATAACCTACCAAACCATTCCTCGTTAAGTTGATTGAATTCAGAAGGCTAGATAACCCTTTCTCATAAACAATATAGAGTATCTATCAGTCGATCTCACTTACATATATTGTGTTGACACTCTTCAAATAAGAAGACTTACCTCGGGTTGATAATTAAATGAGAAGTACTAGGGTTGCCTATAATAAGCCACCTCTATGACACCAACACATGCAGCATGTTATTGTTGGGTAATTTAATTGAATATTAAATTTCTTGTCATTAATTGTCAAACCGAGGGTTCCATGAACTTGTGAAGTATACATGCACTATATGTGATAGGAAATTTACTTTCTATTAAAGTAAATTATGAATATGAACCTTATTTATGACAAGATTATGGAAAATACAATTGAATTATTGAAAATGGAAATGAAATCTAGACTAGATCTAATTAAGCATACACATATTATTTTCTCTAATCAATACTAAGAAGTGGTTTCAAAGCAAACTATTCTAAATGAAATAACTTCAAAGTCTATTCTAACAATGGAAATCTCATATTCTAGTGGACTTTGAATGACAATTTTATTCTATGAAATTGAAATACCTAACTACTCTATAAAATTAAAAAAAAACTAGAAGGAATCTTAATCTATTCCAACTTGAAAGGAATCTTAATTGTGAAATTGAAATTGATCTAAAGCTATCAAGCTTGGAAATTGAAAACTATTCCAAAGTATGATAAGTAAGAGCATTACTAGTATGCATTTCTTTATTCAAAATGGTTATGGTTTGAAGTATCAACATATTCAAATAGTCTAATCACCATTGCTTAGAATGAATTCCATACATGTTCTCTTCATCTTTACAGCCTATCGTAGTTAGCATACTGGTTACCCTTACTCACCAAGGAACTGATCATATCAATTCAATAGGGAAACTGAAGTATGAAAGCGAAAGCAAATTTAAAAAAAAATCAAACTAATTTTTTTTGTGATTTTTTTTTATTTAATAATGAGAACTCATTCTGTTAATAAAAAATATTTATGAGTAAATTTTGTTTGAAGCATAGCATCAAAGCATCAAAACATATGTATATTTCATAAACTAAATAAAAACGAATGCTTAATGAAAATAATTAAATCAAAAGAACAAATAAATTGTCTCACAACTCTGGAGGGGGGACTATTTTTTACTGTGATGAAGTAGGAATATTAGATCACTGGATTAAATCATCAACACTTCAAAATTGCACCATGAAACAATGTTTTTTTGTTATTTGAAATAGAGCCTTCCTCCAAGAATGATAGCAGCAATCTTAACTTAATACATTGATTGTCATTTGCTTGTAGTTGAAAAATATTTATAGTTTTTAAATTACAACTACATTGAGATCCTTATGGCTAAGAATCAAAACTGAAAGGAAACCTTATTGCCACAAATTTACTGGAGCACAGTCCATTCCAACCTATGTTTGCTTGACTCGGCGTTAATTGACACATCAGCGCATTGTTTGCTCATGCAATTTGTAAACTAGGACTCCAAAGCACCCAGAAAATATCTCAAATGTTAACTAATTTAAGAAAAAATCTCCCTATGAACCTAATTGGGCTCATTTTGAAAAAAACCCATGTTTTATTTTTCCAAAATTCATTTTCATTTGCTAAGGAAACATGTTTGAAGTTGACAGGTCAAAATTGTTGCATTTTTCCTTTGATCTATTGCTAGAGGTCCACACGTGCAAGCTGGGTGGATTTTGACCAATAAAAATCCATATTGGAGCTTTTAGAAACCAATTCTAATTGTTTAATTTCCTTCTATAGTAGTTCTACTACCTTAACCATGGAGATAACTACAAAACTTGACTTGAGATGTAGAATCTTGAATCTAGCCAAACTATCATTAGTAAAACCAAGAAAAGGTCTTCTTAATTCATCAAAAATAATAAACCATGTAAACATGTATGCGGGAATTCAGTGTGTTTATGGAGAAATATGGTTTAAAATGTTGACAATGGGTGAAATGAATGATGTGAAAATGGATGGTTTCATCAAAAAAATCATGAGAAGTTGGAGGCCAAACATTCCCCCACACTGGATATTTAGCATTTCCTCATGAAATTAATGTTTTTTCACAATCAAACTGGTTCCTGGTGTTCCTTTATTTTTTCATTTCAATTGAATCCTTGAACAAAGCTCCAAGCGATCAATATTGACCATCTATCTCAATAAGATGCACTTTCTTCTCTCCTTTTTCCAAGATTACACAACTGGTAGCATAATTCTTTGTTTCTATACTTTCTTATTGTGTCATTAGAGTAACAAATAAGATTTACTCATCCTCCTTTGAAATTCAAACAGGTTGAATTCTTCACATACTAGGTTTCTCATGAATGTTATAGAAGTAGAAGTCATGTCTGCTGATTTTTTCTCTACTTAATAAAAACAATCCTTCTTTATTTATTATATGAAACTTGTGTGAAAGGAAAGGGTGCCCACATAGTAGCATATCTGAGTACTTGTCACTATTTTAAAGCCTTTTCAAATATAACTCTTTCAATAACTTGGAAACACTTTACAAGTTTCTTTTCACTACTTAATTGTGCTCAAATTGTTCAATCCTTGGTGGAATACCATGTTGTGAACACATCAAGAATTTTACTCCATCTATAGAATATGCTTTCCATCCTTGTGAATTTCATTCTGTTAGCATGGCTGGAAATAATCATATATTGCAGCCCATAATTCTTGCCTTTTTATCATCCATGCATAGAAATATTTTTCATAGCAACCAATCCTACTTCAACAATGTTGTCAAATATTTTCTTCAAGAACTCACAAACTAATGAATGATATCTATGTGAAACATGAAAGTTGTCTTGTTAATGAAATAAGACTTCCCACTATGAATCTTTGACAATATGAGTTGCACATAACACAAAATAAGAGTTGTACGTGAAGGTTTTACAATTTATCAAAGAGAAAATATACTTCCAAGTGATTTCAAAAGTGTGTGAACAAATCATTGTCGCAACCTTCTTCTTCTTATGGCTCTGTACTCATCATTTCTTGCCTTACATTAAAAATATGAATATGAACAATATGACACATAATCCAAGTGCTCAGTGTACGTTTTGATCATGTGCTACAAACATGTACTATGATGGTTCATTAAGAAAAACATCTCCATATTTTGAATTAGTCTTGTATGAAGGCCAAAAAGGTCAAATTGTTCATCAAGGAAGTATGAATGAATTTATGTTACAGCATGAAGAGAAAGATAAACAAGAGAATGGTGGGAGACAACATTATTACCAAGACAAATTTAAGACCTTATGAAGGAAAATATTATGCAATCATGGTATGGGGTTCAACCATAACAAGGTTTGTACAGTATCCAATAAGGTATGAGGGATGGAAACAATTATGTGGCATTGAATATGCATGAAAAGTAGAATAGGAATGAAGGATTGATAAAATGGTTTGAAGAATGTGCATATGATAGGGTGAAATAGCTTTCACCCTATCACATGTTTTACAATAGCTTTCTTATTACAATTTCCAAAATTTTTAACAAATTAAAAATTTTAAGGCTAGTTTTACCTCAAATTCACATTTTTGAATTGGAGAAGAGAACACTATCTGCTAGATGATTTGGTGTTAATTTTCCTTTGGTACTCTGATCCATGATGCATTAACCATCACTTTGACCTTCCTCCATAAAATTCATATTTTTCATGTATCATACATGTTTTTCCAATTTCTCTCAAATGGTAAATCAAAGTATCCTGGAAGTTTCTAACTTTGTTACCGTTAATATTATGCATCTTCCCACAAAAAATCTCAACCAATGTGTGCACATATCTAGAGAAAAATGAGAAATGGTTGTAGGTGAAAGCAACCAATTTCTTGGAAAATACACACTGGAATTTCTTGAAATTTTTCGCATTTATTTACACTACCACGATTCGTTTACCTTAAAAAATTTCAAGACCAATAGATGTGCGATTTTCAAGATACATACAAATTAAATTTTTCCATGTTTCACCCTTCACGCTACCCATTGTTGCAACAAAAACATATGCCCCAAACTCATTTTAAGATAAAATTGAGTGCTTCAAAAGGGAAACAGTGTATTTTTACCTTTTTTACCACCATATGCTTTCCTAATCCACTTTTGATGAATAAAAGGAGTTTTTGTGCAAAAATACCAAATTCTGTCTTGATGTATGCACAGTGGTGAAAAATGAATATCTGCTATAAAAACCCACTTGAAATGTCTTGTAAAATTGATATTTTGTTTAGTTTTTCGTGTGACTTATTCAATTTATCATACTCTAAGAAAACCCAGTGTCTCATATTTTTTTTTTTGCCTCAATTTGTTGTATTATTTTTTCCAAAACTACCTCTAGAACAAACTGCTACAACAAAAAAAATGATGCTACAATAATAGCGGCAGAAAATGCAACTTTTCGAAGCTATTGAAAAAAATGTCAATCTCATTTGAAATTTGTTTTCTCTAAGCCTAATTTTCTAATTTGGATTGTGTGATTTATGTTGAAGTAGAAACCATGAATCATAATGCATTATTAACTGAAATAGATCCAATTTTATTGATTTTCTTGAAAAGGAAATGAATGAAGGAGAGTTGTAGTATTTCCATCATGTTGTTTTTGAATGACAAAAAGATGAAAATGTTGCTACAAGAAACTAATAGATATATTACTGCAAGTTGTTGTTGATTCTATAAAACCATATAGTCTTCATTAAAAACCAAAATTCATGGTGCAATTCTTACCATGCAAATGAACGTATTGAAGTTGAGCATGGAAATAAATCATTAGATTATCAATCAATGATGAAAATATTTAACCAATGTGGGATAACTCACCGATAATGTAAATGAGTGTCAAGGTACGTGAGTGCATCTTGACAGGAATGAATGTGTTGAATTCAAGTCACGTGCAAGATCTGACAATAAAGAGACATTGTTGTATTCCCATTGTTGTCAACGAGGAGGCTTTCCATTTATGTATGCAAGTTTCAAGGCACACCAAATAATCTCTAATCTTTATCCCATATAAATTGTTGAAAGTCGATGGGAGAATATCCGTTGGAATGTAGGCCGAAGGAATCCCAAATGAGCCAACTCGAGCATGGAGCCAAAAATATTTTGAAGAACCATAATAAACATTAGCTTCATCATGAAATTGAAAAATTTATTGTGAATTTTGCTCACCGCCTCTCGGTTTTCAAGAAATGCTCATGTCCAATTGCGTTGTTGTCAAGTTTTTCACACAGGTGACTTATATATATATATATATATATATATATATATATATATATATATATATATATATATACTCTATTGAAAAGGAGATATCATTCAAGTATATAAATACTTCCAATGGAAGCTTGCACGTAACAAGATGATAGATAAACTCATATGCAAGTTTGAAAGATACTCTTTTATATGTACCAGTATATGAGAGACCAACTATATTGATTAATATGATGTCAAAATATACTAAAGAATGGAGTACTAGGATCAGATGATTGTATTAAACCAAGATTCAATCTAATCTTGTCTTACTTGGCTTCTTGCTATCATGCCATGCAAGTCTTCATATATGTGATCTCAATTCATAGAATATAGTGATAGGTGTTGGAACTGGGTCCCCTAGCTGTGTTTTTGATATATATATATATATATATATATATATATATATATATATATATATTTGTAGTAATTAATCGACCGCATGGGCTTTGGGGCGGGTCAAATCCCCCATTGTATTGTAACGGGTCAAAGGGTAGACCTAGAGTCCGCAAATCACAGTTTGTGGACCACAGGATATTGCAGGCTATGATGATATAAATATATATATATATATATATATATAGTCTAAGACGAAGAAGTAAGATTGATGCTAAGTACGAAATATTGAGATCTGTTTTGGGTAGTATTGGGTAAGGACTCCTGTTGGCTGTGCGCACGGAGATCCTCAGTCCTGCTGTGTGCGGACCCCACTGGATGTGTGTGCGGGTTGTGACTTGGGTTTGTAACTGGGTTTTGGATGATTAATGAATGCATAATCTGTTGAAGTATCTATGTGTTACCTGAATTAGTCACGTTTACTGTTGAAGTATCTCTGTGTTATCCGAATTAGATGTGATTGTGTATGTGTTATCTGAATTAGCTGCGACTGAGTTATTATGTGATGATAATTACTGATCTGCACATGGATGCGATGGTGTAGCTGAGATCTATTTAATTATAGTAGCTTTGTTTATGTTTACATGTTGTCTATAAGCTTATAAGCTTCGCTTCCTATATGGTTAAGGGCTCAGTAATAATACTACTTTTGTGTAACCTTGATAGATCTCAACAAGACTGCCTTAATTACCCGCTTTCTCCCATGGTGCAGAAACCTGGTTCCAACACCCACCCATACTACTTCGGGTGAGACCTTGGCCTACAAAAGTAGGCCATTGCTGAAAGGGCCAGTAGTATAGGGGTTTGTTGGAAAAACTTAAATCTAAACCTCGGTCAGGACCCCTTAAGCCAAAAAATGGTTTCATTGCTAAGACCAGGAGAACTTTGAGAGAGAGATCGGGTAATGCCACAAGGCCATTGGTGACCTGAGAAATTGGAGCTTGAAGACTAGTTCGAAAAACAAATTCAGGAATTTTCCATAAAAGAGAATCGCAGCACAAATCTAATGGTTGAAAAGTGGAAGAACAAATATATTCTCACATAAGTATATGAAATTTTCTTTGTAACTTTCATGCACGAGCTACAAGAGTGGCTAGCAAGGCTAGTATAATTCTAGACGTGTTGGAAGGAAGATCGGGTTACGCAGTGGCCTCTAGAATTGATTCAAAAAATGGATAGGGTTGACAACACAATCACCTGCACCGTAGATCACTAGGTGGCTAGTGTGCTAAGAGGATTTGTAACAGAATTCGCAGTTGATTAGTTCGTATCCTACTCTGAAGTGAAGCGGAGGTTCTTCAAAGGATTCAAAGGTAATTTCTTGCAAACATATCTGCTAATGATTAAAATATTACTGTGTGAAAAAGGCATTTTGTGCAGCCACACCAAATGAACGACCTTTGATCAGGGTGGGAGTACAACATGAAGTGGTAAGTATTACAGAGTAAATCGAGAAGGAGATAGATCCATCCACAACCCCTTAAGAGAGCCATATGTGCACACAGGAACTAATCCTCCAGCTACACCATTGTTGAATCAGCGTAAGGGAAACAACTCCCCTACCCCTCTGCCACTACCAGAAGAAGATATGGCCACACACATGAAGCTGCCCACCTTCAAGGGTGTGGGGGATGAATACATGGACCGATTTTGGTTCATAGCGGAATCAGTATGGACTGCACAGAATATTGCTAGCGATGCTGTAAAAAGGGCACAACTATCCCTAGCCTTTACAGGAAGGGCATTGGATTGGTTCATGGGGTACGTGGGCCAGCATGTGGATCCATCAATACAAGAAATTAAGGAAGCTTTAAAACAACAATTTTAGAGTCCTATGCTCAACTGGTGGTTGACTTGAAAGACTTTAAACAAGGACCCACTGATTCTATATGGGAGGTTGATCAGTGGCTAAAGAAGGTTATCAGGGATGGGGAATTTAAGTATGAGGACAGACAACACAAGGAATAGTTCATTTCCATGCTATTACCTCACTTGCGCAGGCCTATGGGTTAGCAAGTGACTGATACAAAAGAGAAATCCCTGGAGATTTCCATGAACCTAGAAGTTGTGCCAAGAGACGATGCCCAGTTTGGAGTATAGAAGATCCAGGGACAGCTGGAGGCAATGCACCTTGAAATCTAGAATTTGTGAAAGGAGCGAGGAAAAGAAGCTAGTCTAGACGTTTCATGCATAAGATGTAGGGTTTCAGACCATACCAAGGATCAGTGCCCTCTGCTGGTAGACTACATGCAGGCTAGGGGGCCCAACCCATCGTGCCCTAAAGAGGCTGCGGGACCAAGCACCCCCACGTTATGGTGTGTCGACTGCCACGTAGTCAGACTACATGATACCAACCATTGCCCCCGTCTAGGTGCCTATGTTCCAGAGTTGAAACAACAATAATGTCAATTCTGCTCATCTATATGAAATTATGAACACAACTGTCGAACATATGACTTAATGATAGACAGAGGAAACATATATAGGGTACAAGCTGACCCTTCTTCACCACTATCCCCCTCAGGATGAGGAGGCTCCCCTGCTAGAGGCTGGGGTGGAAGAGGCGGAAGCGCCAGTCGAGGAAGAGGGCAATTGATTTGCTATAATTGTGGAGAAGTAGGGCACTTCGCAAGGGATTTTTTGAACCCTACATGAAAATCTTGCAAATATTGCACACAATTGGATCATGTGATCGAAGATTGTCTGGTACTGATAGAAAATATGCAGGAAAAACAGCAGACACCAACGCTTAATGTACAAAATGTTAAGGCAAAACCACGTGATGAACCCAGTATTAATGTCATTATGTGCAGTGGCATGGCTATTGGAGGAGCTGAGGAAAGAGCTACGGATGAACCCCTTATCCAAAAATCCTCTATCAAAATGGAAAGCTTGGACCTACAGAAGGAGAAAGAAACCTTCCTAGAAGCTCGCAGAGACTTTACCAAAAATGAGGCATATACCTCCAAGGCTCCAAAAAACCTAAAAATAGAAAAAGAAGTTAAACCATTCCTACAAGCATGTATGAAGTTTCTACACAACCAGAAGGCAGTAGAAAATCTTGAAGCATTGATAGGAAGTTTTTCGAAAAGGAATGACCCTCCAACGGAAGTTAAAGATGTCCATAAAATTTATAGGCATAAGAAGCGCACTGGTCGAGAAATGTGACTAACTGCACAGATTGGCGATTATGAAATGGATCAGGTCATCCTCGATTTGGGATTCGATGCAAATGTCCTACCCAAACAGACATGGTAGAGGATGGGAGAACCTAAGCTGGAATGGTCTACTATACAGCTCCACATGGCTAACCAACAGAATATCATACCATTGGGGAGACTATCAAAACTTATGGTAGATATCGTACGAGTTAAGGTATACGCGAATTTTGAGGTAATTCAAATTGTAGAGGATGCGGACCCTTATCCTACGCTCCTAGGATAGGAATGGGCTATAGACATGGGAGGCATTATCAACTTGAAGAAAAGGAGCATGGTTTTTGAGAATGAGGGTACGAGAGTAATATTCCATCTAGACCCAGCAGAGGGAGATCGGTATACAGAAACCGTGCATGAAGAAGACGACGTTGATCATATCTATAAACTGACTGCCCAAGATGAGGATTGGATTAACCATATGGATGATAGTGTGCTTTTTTGGGAGAAATATAGTGAATGCCTCTCTGATTCCGACGAGGAGATCGAAAATTGGCAGAACCAGTTGCATGACGTATCTGTGCTACGGTGTCTTAGGATCACAAAGAACCTCTTGTGTATCTCCTCAGAGGTAAGAGAGCTGCCTTACTTTGATGATTCTGGTAGTATTAGGGAATTTACTAGAGCATTCAAAATAGAAGTTCCAAGGGAACGGAGAATGTGGGCGCTTAACCTAGCCATGCGCACGACCCCTGTGCGATGGTGGGAAACTCCTAATGTTACTTTTCAAGATTGGGAGGAATTTCATAGGATGATGATCCTGTGATTTGAACCCTCGGTTCACCTATGCATGGAGATTTTCCTTGTTCGAGGCGACCACCCAAGCACTTGTCTATGTGGATGGAGGTATGGGGTGACAGGACTTGGGAAGAATGGGTCCACCTGTTTATTCATACCTTGGGACCAATCCCCACCGCATGGTATTTGGATGCAGAGCTACATCAGTGCACCTACCATTGTGTCACCATGAGGGACGATTTTGTGGGGACGTTAGGGTTGATAGGAGGAACTGAGAAATTAGACGAAGCCGTACAAGACATAGATGCTCTAGTATTTGATGAATCACACCCTCATGTAGAGTATGGGGAACCAACTTGGGATACATAGATGCAAGATATTGCTAACTGTCACAATCTATCAATGGAGGAATGTGACGAAGACCCACGAAATATCATTATCCGAGAATCTAAGGGTGAACGAGCAGTTGCTGGACCCCCATTGCAATTTGTCGATGTGACCAAGCCTCTTAAGTTAAGGGAACTCAACATTGGAACAGAAGAACAACCTAAGCTGGCTAGAATTGGGGATTACTGGGATGATAATACCGTTGGGAAAGTTGTGGAACTTCTCACAGAGTACCAGGATCTGTTTCCCACGAAATTTTTAGAACTCAAAGGTATCACAGGGGACCTCGGGGTCATGCGAATCACTTTAAAACCAAATTCACTCCCTGTCAAGAAGCGACATTAATGATTGAACCCCAAGTATAAGCAGAAAGTCAGAGAAGAAATCAACAAAATTCTAGCCACATGTATCATCGAACCAGTAGAACAGTCAGATTGGGTAAGCCCTATGGTGGTCCAAGAGAAAAACACTAAAGGAGAAATAAGAATCCACGTCGACCTACGTAAGTTGAATGATGCTTGTGTACATGATCCCTCCCCTATGCCATTCTCTGATGAAATACTCGACAGTGTGGGAGGGCAGGAAGCATACTCATTCACTGATAGATTTTTGGGCTACCATCAAATCAGGATCACACCTGAAGATTGTAGCAAAACTACTTTTTCCACCGAATGGGGATCGTTCCACTACACCGTCATGCTGTTTGGGCTCAAAAATGCCCCTACCATCTTTTCACGAGTAGTGGTCGCAGTATTCAAAGAGTTCATTCACAAATTCCTGGAAGTATACTTTGATGATTGGACAGTATTTGGATTTTTAAAGAAGCACGTCTCGAACCTGTGCATGATGTTGGATGCCTGTAGAAAGCACTATATTTCCCTAAATATTAAGAAGTGCATATTCTGTGTACCTTTCGAGATCTTCTTAGGCCACATAGTCTGTCGACGGGGTTTGATGGTTGACCCTGCCAAATTTGCAGTTATCATCAATTTAGAAGTCCCCACAATTGAGAAACAACTGTGCTCCATCCTCGAGCACACAGGCTACTATAGGAAGTTTATTCAAGGGTACGCACTCATCACAACACCCATGGAAAAGTTGCTAAAGAAGGATGTATCATTTTTTTGGGACACAGAGTGTCATAAGAGTTTGAGCTACTCAAGGAAAATATGTTCTCTGAACAATTCCTCGTATTTCCTGACTGGGCGAAGTTTTTCCATTTCCATGTGGAGGCTTCAGGGATCTCCCTAGGAGTTGTCCTTACGCAGCCTGGGGAGGGGGACATTGACCACTCGGTTGTGTTTGCTAGTAGAAAACTCTCTAGCGCAGAGCGTAACTAATCCACTACTGAATGCGAGGGGATGGAAATGGTGTATGCCCTGCAAAAATTCTGGCATTATCTGCTGGGAGGACACTTCAAAATGTTCACGGATCACTCACCTTTGAAGTACCTCATCAAAAAGCCTGTGTTGGGGGGAATATTTTTCGATGGTTACTACTATTTCAAGAATATGACTTTGAGATAATTGTGAAGCGGGGAAATTAAATGTTGGACCAGACCACTTATCTCGAATTGAGAGTGGTGAAGAACCAACCAACCTAGAGGAAGGATTTCCCAATGCACAATTATTTGCTATTAAGGTGGTTGATGAGCACTTTTCCAATATTATTCAATTCTTAACTATGGGGATGGCACCTGGAGAATATTCGATACCACAAAAAAAAGAGTTGGTAACCCGCGCAGCTGACTTTACCATCATCACAGGCCACTTGTATAAGCTTGGAGTTATGAGGTATTGTGAAGATATGTACTGAAGCACGAAAGACAAGCCATTCATTAGGGGAATTTTGAGGTCTAAAATGGGCCTCTTATGGAAATTATAAAATAATAGTGGAAAAAATCAAATAAGATTTGATGACATCATCAAATTTTAGAGGTAAAAATGAAAAAACTACTTTTTCAACTCATATTTTCAACTTATCTCCCAAAGTTTTTACTCAAATTCCAAGCTGGAGTACTCGTTGAATGCGAAATTTAATTCCTCATCCAAGGAGTACCCATGTTGCATACTTTCGATGGGTCCTACTACACGAAAAATGAGAAATACATAAAAAACGTGATTGTAATCGCATTTTTTTTTATGTATTTCCCATTTTTCATGTAGCAGGGTTCATTGAAAGTATGCAACATGGGTACTCCTTGGATGAGGAATTAAATTTTGCATCCAAAAAGTACTCCCACTCGAAATTTGAGTAAAAATTGTGGGAGATAAGTTGAAAATACGAGTTGAAAAAGTAGTTTTATTATTTTATTATTTTTTAATATTTTTACCCTTTTATTTAAAAAATGGTAAATCATCCTCCATGGTTGACATCATCATCTTGAATCCTATTGGTTGTTATAAAGTTTATTTTTGTTGTACATTTTTCTTAGGAGGCCCATTTTAGACCTCAAAATTCCCCTAATGTTAGCAGAATCCCACGCAAGCGTAGCAGGAGGTCACTACATAAGAAAAGTGAGAGCACATAATATCTTAAGAGCTAGGTTGTAGTGGCCCACTCTACATAGCAACTCTCACGACTATTGCAAAGCCTGCGACACATGTCAACGAACAGGAAGACTATCACGCAGGGACGAAATGCCCTTTATTTTTGTTGTACATTTTTCTTAGGAGGCCCATTTTAGACCTCAAAATTCCCCTAATGTTAGCAGAATCCCACGCAGGCGTAGCAGGAGGTCACTACATAGGAAAAGTGAGAGCACAGAATATCTTAAGAGCTAGGTTGTAGTGGCCCACTCTACATAGCAACTCTCACGACTATTGCAAAGCCTGCGACACATGTCAACGAACAGGAAGACTATCACGCAGGGACGAAATGCCCTTACAACCACAGATGACCCTGTAGGCATTCGATAAATGAGAAATAGACTTCATTGGGCCCATCAACCCACTAGGTAAGAAGACAGGTGCCCAATACATCCTCATTGTGACTGATTATGTAACCAGATAGGCGGAAGTGAAAGCTGTGAAGGATTACACTGTAGATACCACTGCGCACTTTATTTTTCAGCATATTTTAACCAGTTTTGGTTGTCCGAAGATCTTGATGAGCGATAGAGGTACGCATTTCATTAATGACACAATTCAAGCTTTGACTGAGGAGTTTCAAATCCACCATGCAAAAATTACCCCATATTACCTGCAGGAAAATGGAACGGTAGAATCCTTTAATGAAATTTTGGAACAGGCACTTACCAAGGTTTGTAATGTTGATCGAAGAAATTGGGACATGTGCATCCCGTCTGTCCTTTGGTCCTATCGGACCACGTGCAAGAAATTTAGTGGGAAAACATTGTTTCGTATGGTTTATGGGAAGGAGGCCATTATTCCCATGGAGTATATCATTCCTAGCCTACGCATCACGGCCTTTACAAACTAGGCGGAGCCCGATATCATGGAGGAGCACTTAGCGCAACTAGTCTCCTTAGGGGAAGACCAATTCATTGCTAACTTTCATCAACAAGTTCAGAAGGCCCGAGAAAAATCCTCGCACGATAAGCATATCCGACAGAAGTCGTTTAAAGAAGATGAGCTAGTATTATTATATGACAGCCAGTTTGCATGCCACCCAGGGAAATTCCGCGAACATTGGTTAGGACCTTACATCGTAATAGAAATTATGAATGGTGGTGCGGTGAGATTGACTAAGCTGCGCGGGGACCCCCTGCCAGGATACGTTAATAGCATCCGTTTCAAACCATACCGGACCAACTCAGTGTAGACCAAATTACTATATGGCCAAAGTAGTCTTATTAGGAGAGATATGCGCAAGCAAGAGGAAAAACACACATAGTCTCGTTATGCGCGCAGGGGTTGACCATAGCATGGAAAGGTGCGCTGGGCACGCAAGGGTCGACCACAGCATAGAAAGGTGCGTTGGGCACGTAGGGGTGATACACAGCTCTGAAAACTAGTTGCTGGAATAGTAAAGCTGGGTAAAAATCCAATTTTACCATTGGAAGGAGCGGGAAGTAGGCAATTAATGTGGCGATTTCTGAGGATTTTTTACTGTTTCCTTGATGGTAAGTTTTAGGTAAGTTTCATCCGATCGTTGTTCACTATCCAAAGCTATAAATGGTAGAGAGTACATCAAAATTGGGTTTCGTACGTCCTGAAAGTCTTGTGCCTTGGAAATTTCGGTCACTACTGTGCTCTGTTCATGTATGGGCATGCTACCCCCTCTCATAGCAGCAACCCCGAGTTCATATTTCAAGAAAGAATAACTGCAACCAATCTCGCTGAGTCATCACAGACCGTGGCCTCTACTAAGAGAGAATCCGATGAAGTATTGGAGGTAACCCCTGAAGTCGAAGAGGTCATTTCCACACCAACCAAGGGGAATCAGGTGGAGAAAAATAAGAGTAAAGGGAAAGGCTAGGAGCAGGGGCAGGGGAGGACTATGAAATGGGCTAGGGTGAAGCCATGCACATCCCCTCAGAACATGCAATCCCCCTGAAAAGTTCCTAGGGCACACTCGCCTAACCCGTCAAAGCGACCTCTGTCTGCTCAAGAAGAAACTCTTCTGGCTACTCCACTAACTTGGCTACCACCCTATGTTTGGCCTAGAAGACCCTCGGTGTGCACGCACAAGAATCTCAATGTTGTGCACTCCTATCTAAAAATGAAACTAATTCCAGATGAAGTCCCCATAATTGGAGAAGCATTTGGCAGACTCCCCTCAGTTAAGTTTGACGATCATGACCTTTCCAACCTGGAGGCCTTCCCAGAATTAGCACCTGAGCTATATCTCGAAAGAGTACTGGAGGATGATGTGCTAAAGGTAGTAACAATGTTTTGGGTGCATGGGTTATAAGGTTCAGGACTACTAAACTTGCTGTGGATACCTCACTTTGGCCGATATAATATCACTGACTTAGTTGTACAAGAGTTGCTAGCCTTGATCCATGATGACAGCTTCTGGATCTAAGACTGCATTCCCATAAATGCCACCCTAATTCACTGCATTACTGGTCTCCCCATGGATGGGACGAATCCCATGGAGTGCATCAACAAGAATTATGAGAAACAGAACGCCGACAAGGTGCGAGAAGACTACCATGTTAAGCAAAACACAATAGGGTTCCTAATCAACACTATTGCCGACCCTACAATGCATATGGCTACCCTGTTGCTGTCCTATAAAATGATGCACAAGTTCTAGGCTACGACTGTCCCTGCCTATGTAATTCAGCTTGCTAGCCGCTACAAAAATGGGGTCTGCTTTAACTGGTCGCAGTTCCTCTACACCGAGTTTCTGGAAAACGTGCATGAGGCCCAGGACTATGGGAGGGTGTTCTGCTACTCTTGGCTGCTGCTCCTAATTGCATTAGTTGCATGGGAAGCCCCTGAAGGCTCGAACCAGGCATGTGTGAAGGGGCGCTCTATGCAAACTTGTGGGATTCAAAGGATGCGAAGTGTATTGAGGAAAATAAAGTATTTTGGGCACTATTTGAGGTTGTGCTTGCAGCAGTAATTCACTCTTGGCCATGCTTGTCGCCGACGATCTATGAAAAATATAAGTGCATCGTGGAATTCCAGGTTACAATGCACAACATGCATATTCGGGGCTATAAGGATCTAGCATGGATGTCACTGCCTTACATGGTCGCTGATGAGGAAATCGACTGGCTCATCACCACTTGGTCGTCGCACTGGAAATTGGGATTCAAATCGGATGTCCCTGTAATGATCAACACTGCTGGTACAAGCACAACTCTGAATACCAGTGCCCCACCTGATACTACCAAGAACTCAAAAGTCCATGGCTAGGAAGGCTCCACTAGGACGGAGGTTCCCCTCGATACGGCACAGGGCATGGAGCAGGAGTCGCAGCGGGACATGGATACTGAGGGCCTAGATGCGCAGGGCGCTGGTTCCCCATGTGGCATGAAACAGACAGCTGAACCTCTCAAGCGCTGATGAAAGAAACAACGAGCTACGAGGCCCAGTAGGGAGATTGAGGTTACCTTAACCGAGGAATATTCGAAGCAAATTGCAGATGCGATCACTCTTTCTTCGAAGAATAGGTGGCCTACCTTGGAAGAACATTAAAAGGCCGTGGTCGCCACATTACAGTCTGAGCTCCAAGCTCTTCATCTCAAAGCCAATACCCTGCAAACAAGTGTGGTCCAAGCAAGGCTACCTCAATCGACCAACACTGAGTTGATCTCCACGACCGAGAGCCGTCTCTACCCCCTGCCAATCCCCGCAATCACTCTGAGTCTGCCCAAATTATGTGCACAAGTCCAGGCCTACATGGAAGTACATATGGACTTGGCATGGCTTCAGAGTGAGCTGCTACAGGCTCTCCACACATTCCTCTTTGAGGAAATCCAGCACAGAGACCGACGGTGTAGCAGCAGCTAAGTACAGCCGAGAAAACCATCGTAGAAAAGCCTATCGAGGCATACCAGGCACAAGCTACGTGTATCCTTGCCACCGCGTAGCAGACTGAGTTAGAACGTCTAATCAATATACTCTGCAAAGATGTGACCAAAGGCATTTCAGCCTCTCCCACCCCCAGGCCAAGATTGAGGGACTCGTCGCAGCCCTGAAAGCTTCTCGAACCGAGATCTAGCATGTTAAGGCCGAGATGGAACAACAGATTGTTGCATTGCAAGCTATGTTACAACCGGAAACCCCTCCTGAGGTATGCACCCAGAGAGCTGCACTGGTCATAGAATCCATGAACACCATTACAGCACAAATTTCTCCTGGGCCACGTATTTCTTGAGACAGCTATGCCGTTGTGGTCTACAATGCAGTGTGACCCTCTTCTGCACGATTTTACCCAGGAACTATGCCAGAAGAAAGAAGAATTCAAGCAAATGAATGATGCAATGCCCACTCTAATCCTAGCCCAACGTCTGGCACATCTGCGAGTCAGCCATGCACTCAGAGATGATCTAAAAGGGCTTCGCCACAAGAAGAATGTTCTGAGTGACCACCTCAAGCCATGGGTCGATGAAGCCCTCAAGATATCTCAGGGCATGGATGTCATGGTCAAGCAGTTGAATCAAACCCTAGGGAGCATCACCGTTGCCACAGAAGGCCCAACTTCGCAAAAGTTGGTGGACATTTCACAAAACGTGGTCGCACAGAGCGAAGGAGCATTTCCCCTTGTAGTCAATGCAATCAAGCAACTCCAGGAAAAGTTGAAAACACCACGGCTGTTGTGACTCGAGACGAGTCACACCATGTTGGGGGCTCATTGAACCTGTTTACCCTAGCCGCATATATATATATATATATATATATATATATATATATATATATATATATATATATATATATATATATATATATATATATATATATATATATATATATATATATATATATATATATATATATTTGTAGTAATTAATCTAGCATGGGGGCTTTGGCGCGGGTCAAAGCCCCCATTGTATTGTAATGAGTCAAAGTGTAGACCTAGAGTCTGCAAACCATGGTTTGCGGACCATAGGATAGAGCAGGCTATGATGATATAAATAGATAGATAGTTTGAGTCTAAGACGAAGAAGTAAGATTGATGCTAAGTATGAACTATTGAGATCTGTTTTGGGTAGTATTAAGGACTCCTACTGGCTGTGTGCGTGGAGATCCTTAGTCCTTCTGTGTGCGGACCCCGCTGGATGTGTGTGTGGGTTGTGACTTGGGTTTGTAACCAGGTTTTGGATAATTAATGCATGTAGAATCTATTGAAGTATCTCTTTGTTACCCAAATTAGCTACATTTACTATTGAAGTATCTCTGTGTTCTCTGAATTAGCTGCAATTGTGTCTGTGTTATCTGAATTAGCTGCGATTGAGTTATTATGTGATGATAATTACTGATGTGCACGTGCATGCAAAGGTGTTTTTGAGATCTTTTTAATTATAGTAGCTTTTTTTATGTTTACATGATGTTTGTAAGGTTATAAGCTTCGCTTCCTATATGGTTAAGGGCTCAGTAATAAGACTGCTTCTGTGCGAACCTGATAGATCTCAACGGGACTACTTTAATTACCTGCTTTCTCCCATGGTGAGAAAACCTGGTTCCAACACCCACCCATACTACTTCGGGTGAGACCTTGGCCTACAAAAGTAGGTCATTGCCGAAAGGGCCAATAGTATAGGGGTTTGTTGGAAAACCTTAATTCTGAACCTAGGTCAGGACCCCTTAAGCCAACAATAGGCATGCTAGAAACTTTTCAATCTCAGGTTCCAAAAAATCCTATTTATCAACAGGCATCCATGATTCTTAGACCTTATATAAATATTCTTATTCTAGTTTTTGTTCTTCAATGGCAACTGGAGAATCACTTTGCAATACCTCAACATTGTAAGTGGATTGAGGTATTTTATTGTTGGGATTTGAAATGGTTGTGCAGTTAGTGGAGTAGGAATGGATCTTTCGGGTGCTTGTGTGGGTGGTAATGGGAAAGGTTGAATTGAGGTCAATTGAGGATCAAACTGGTGTTGTGGTGGAGGGGAATGGTATGGATAACATTGATATTGGTATTGAGGATAGTGAGGAAAATATTGAGGATATGTTGGATTTCCTCTATAAGGCTCTTGCCAACCTTGTTTCCAAGATTGGTTTTGAGGTTGGGATTGCGATGGCCAAGGTTTCCAAGGCTAGTTTTGATGTTGGGATTGATATATCCAAGGTTTCAAAGGCAAGGGTGTTTTCCAATTACTTTGAGATTGTTTTGCATAACCATGAAATTGGTAAATAAGATTTTGCATCATACCAGGTTTATGAGGTTGCCATGGACTTCTTGGAGTTACATAACATGATTGTTCCAGTGTTTGATTTTATCTGTGGTAAAATTCCTTTAACCCTAAGTAATGATAGGAAATATTTGGTAGTATGTGATCCTATGCATATTTCACAAATTTTAATGTTATCAAGTGGACATTCATGCAAAGCATGTTTCTTTCTAAATTTAAGGCAAAATATAAATGAAGCAACATTCTCAAATTTTTTCTTGTTTTGCATTCTTATAATATCAAATTTTTCATTTAAATTGCCAAGAATGTCTCACAAATTGTTAAGTTCAGTTTGACTTACCAATCATGATGCCAACTTACTTATTGTTTCCATAACTGGATCTTGAGGAGATCTTCCATACTTTGCTTTTCCTCATGATATGTTCTTGCACAGTTCACAGATATCTTGAAATGACAATTGAGAGACATCTCCTTTTCCCATTAGGTTAAGAAGATCAATCCATTCATCCCTTGTAGCTTTAGTAGGAGATTTTTTAATTTTTCTAACACTAAATCATGCAATTTAGATCTTTTGACATTATAAGTAAATCTCTCCACTAAATATTCTAGACTTTCCTCCTCTTTTTGGTTCATCTTAAAGACTTCATTTCTAAGGTCATGGTGTATGCAATAATCTTTATATTTTTCCAAAAATACTCTTTCATATCATCCCATGTCCTTATAGAATTTTTTCCTAAATCCATGAACCATTTAAAAGCTTTATCCTTCAATGTTGCTGGAAACAAATTTAATTTTGAGCGTATAATGAGTAGACATAATAACTGAAAAAATATTTCAAACTCGAAAAGAAAGGTTTCTGAGTCTTCTGATCTCATACCTTTGAAGTTAAGAAGTACGGATGGAGGTGTGTTCTTCATATGAACATTGACATCAGCTTCTTGAATGGGAAATCCAAAAGGATCTTCCTCAGTGTCATTATTTCCATTCATTTCTTCAACCTCCTTTTTTTCACCTCTTCTTCTACCTGCAAAAATATTACTTCATCATGTGGAAGGTGATGTAGCTCTTATTGCACCACGTGATATAGCAAAGGTGGTAAGTGATTGAAAGATTTTTGATTTTTGATTTTATTCTTTTAATATACCTCTAGGATGTACTAAAATGAGATTAAATGAATGAAACTAAGAATGAGATGTGATTGAAAGTTAATGCTTATATGTATACTTCCCTAGCAATGATGCCAAAATGTTGGATAATTTAATTGAACGTTAAATTACTTGTCATTAATTTCCAAACTCGGGGTTCCCTGAACTTGTGAAGTATACATGCACTATATTTTCTAGGAAATTTACTTTCAATTAAAGGAAATTATGAAGATGAACCTTATTTATGACAAGATCATGGAAAAGAAGATTGAAATGGTGCAAATGGAAATGAAATCTAGACTAGATCTAATTAAGAATACACATAGTCTTTTCTCTAATAAAAACTAAGAAGCAGTTTCAAACCAAACGATTTTGAATGAAAGAACTTCAAAGTCTATTATAACAATGTAAATCTCTTATTATAGAGCTTTGAATGAAAATTTTATTCTATGAATTTAAAATACATAACTACTCTATAAAATTAAAAAGAAACTAGAAGGAAACTTAATCTATTCCAACTTGAAAGGAATCTTGATTGTGAAATTGAAACTGATCTAAAGTTATGACGTTTGGAAAATGAAAACTATTCTAAATTATGACAATTAAGAGAATTACTAGGGTGCATTTCTTAATTCAAAACTGATCATATGAATTCAAAATGGAAACTGAAGTACGAAAGCAAAAGAAAATCTAAAAAAATACAATTCAAAGTAAATTTTTTTGTGGTTTTTATTTTATTTAATAATGAGTGTTCATTCTATTACAAACAAAATATTGATGAGTAATTTTTTTCTTGAAAGAGAACATCAAATCATCAAAACATACGTCTATTTCATAAACTAAATAAAAACAAATGCTTAATGAAAATAATTAAATCAAAAGAACAAATACACCATCTCTCAACTCTGAGGGGGGACTCCTGTTGAGTGTGAGGAAGTAGGAATATTAGATCACTAGATTAAATAATCAACAATTAAAAATTGCGCCATGAAACAAAGTTTTTATGTTATTTTAAACGGGGTCTTGTTTGTGTTATTTGAAACAAGGTCTTCCTCCAAGAATGATAGCAGCAATCTGAACTTAATACATTGACTTTCATTTTCTTGTAGCTTAAGCATTTTTATAGTTTTTATATTAGAACTACATAGAGATACTTATGGATAAGAATCAAAATTGAAAGTACACCTTATTTCCACAAATTTATTGAAGCACAGTCCATTCCAACCTCTACACAATGGCACATTTCTTTCTCATGCAATCTCCAAAATAAGGCTCCAAATCACCCCGAAAATCTCTCAAATGGTAATGCATTTGAGAAAAAATGCTCATTAAGAACTTAATTGGGCGCGTGTTGAAAAAAACCCATGTTTTCATTTTCCAAAATTCATTTTTTTATTCTTAGAAAATGCGTTTTAAGTTGACTAGTCAAAATTGTTGTGTTTTTCCTTTGATCTCTTGTTGGAGATCCACACGTGCAAGTTGGGTGGATTTTGACCAATAAAAATCCATATTTGAGCTTCTATAAACCAATTCCAAGTTTCATATTTCCTTCTAGGGTGATTTTACTACCTTAACCATGGAGATACCTACAGAATTTGACTTGAGTTGCAGAATCTTGAATCTAGCCAAACTGTCATTAGTAAAACCAAGAAAAGTTCTTCATAATTCATTAAAAATAATATAAATGATAATAATAAAGAATTTAAACATGTATGTGGGAATTTTATGTGTTTATGGAGAAATATGGTTAAAAATGCTAACAATGGGTGAATGGAATGATGTGAAAATGGATGGTTTCAACAACAAAATCATGGCTAGTTGGAGGCCCAATAATTACCTGCAATGAACTCTAGTTGTAGCTTCTGATCGAACCTTCTTTTTAGTTGTGATCCAATTCCTTACTTGTTCTTTTTTTCTTCTCTCCATGTCCAAGTGAATGTAGGATGCTCCAAGAATATTGTAAGTGTGAAAGAGTGTAAGAGTATGGAAGAAGAGAGCCAAAAATTACACTGACTAAAGTTTTTATCTATTTCTCTTATGGCTTTTTATCATTGATTTCTAGTCTCTTCCTTTTTCATTTTTAATTTTTCTTCATTTTCCTCTAATTTCCCTTGCATGCATATTTGTGTCTCTTCATCTCCCTTTTCTCCTATTCTCCTTTGTTTCTCATAATTAAAAGTCAATTATTGCCTCTTCTCCTCTGCCAATTTCCATAGCCATTAATAAAGTACAAGTGATTCCCACTATAATGTTTACCAACCATTAAACTTGGAATACATTTCCATGACCTTGGTATTATTTTATTTACATGGAAAATTAACCCAGGGTTGTTACAGAATCAATGGTTCACTATTAGCTTGGTCTAGTCTCATAAGGGTTTAAAGATTTTGTTCAGATGATTAAAAAAAATTGGGACTTCTTCCTCATAGTCTTCAATTCTCATAAGAATCTCTTATTTAAATTATTTCCAAATTGTATTTATATGTCCTAACAATCTAGGGAATAAATGGAGTAAGTGGGGTAGGTTGCAAGAACAACAACATGTGTTGGTTGTGTCATCCTATTATTTGGATTAGGAAATGTTTGTACAGGAAGTTGAGGATGAGGAGGTGATGGGTTATGAAGATAAAATTCTGGCTATGGTATATGTGGCATTAACGGTTAAGGAATAGACTATTGAGATCTCACAAAGGATGTCTTTCTCCACCCATTCTATTGCGGGTAATTTTGGGGTGTGGAAGCCATCCTTTTTGGATTAGGTTGGCACCACTACTGAGAATAATGCATCGAAGGATTTGTCCAATAAGAAATATAATATTGAGATTGGTCTGGGATGATACCTTGAGTTATGGGTTTCCATTGTAATTTTTTTATATGAAGCATAATTGTTTGGCTTCACTACCTGCTTCCTCATAAATTATCTTTAATCCTGGGAGGATGGATAGTTGTTAGTGGAATGATCATGTTCATATATTTCATAAGTCTCTACCTATTTTAATGGGAATTTCTTTTTTGTGTGCTTTCTGCTACATTTTTGGTAGAATATTTCAATGGCCAATTCTTCTTCTTCCCTCTTATTTTTCATATGTAGTGTGTCTAAATACGATCTTAGAGATAATTATGTATATTTTAATGGTCCCCCAATAGGTTGTTGATTTATTTCTTGGTAAATCCTCCTCCCAATCCCTTGTAAATTATTGTTAGCATATGTCAATGGAAAATAGCTTCAGTGGTAGCTAGCAGGTTTAATTCCCCCTCCACCTTGGTTCTATTCACTCGAGACATGTTAGCATGTGTGGAAAAAAAATTGAAGTTCAAAATCAGGACAGGTATTTCCTATAAGCTCAAAGGGGCAGGAAAATTTGAATATATTGATATTTAGGTGAATAGTGATAGTTGTTGTGATTTGATCCTGGGTCTTTCCTAGAATAGTCCTCTAAACTTACCAATTCACCAATTATCATGAAAAAAATAATAATTCTTGTTAGCATATCTCTTGGCCCTTTTGTTGGTTATGATATTTCTCAAAAATATATTTGGTACAACTCATATATGCCATCATAAGTGTTCTTGGATATATCACCTCCACTCATTAGGTTAAGAATTGAAATATAGTCATCCTTATTCCTCTTAGTATCAACACAAAGGGCATCATCTTCTAGATGACCTTTTCTAAATCACTAAAAAATTATTTGAAGAATTTTATGTAGTATTCCACACTTTCATCTTCCTTTGGTGACATTTTGAAGATTTTTTCCTTTTGGTCCCAATCCATGCGATAGTCATGGTACTTCTTGAGGAAACTATTTCTCATTTATATCCAACTATTAATAGTATCCCCACCAAGCACCATAAACCAACATAATATCACACTCTTTATGGTGGCGGGAAAATGTCCAAGCTTATGTGAATATATAAAATAATCATAACTTCTACAAAGGACATATAAATCAAAATAGAATGTATCTAGGTTTTCACTCACTAATTCATGGAAGTTTGGTAGAGAAGAGTGAGGGATGTTTTTCATTTTTCTCACTCCTTTAGCTATCTGAATTGGGAATTAAAAATTGGTAGTCCTCTTTCACATTTTAACTGAAATTTTTTTCATTTCTACGTAAAATTTATCACCTTGCTATTATGGGAGTTAGAGTGGACTGTTTGGGTCCTGAAAGTATGATTTTTGATATTTTTCATTGTAGTGTTCACACCCTCTTTAGGGAATATAAACTTAACTTGAATGGAAGATGTAGTTCTTGTGGGAATGGTTGGTTGTATTGATTATTAGATGGAGATCCTCGGTTGAGTCTTGGATGAAGAGGTAGTTGTAGGCATTTGGTAGTTGTGTTGGTTGATCCCTTCTCCTTTGATAAATTACCTTTCATTGTTAGTTTCTTGAGAGTTTCTCACATACCTATAAATTTTCCTTTCGAATCTCTATTTCTTCACGAGTTTTAATAAAAAAAAATATTTCTAAGCTATGTTACCTACACGCCTCATAATTCAATAAAATAGGAATTCATCACAAGATATATGTGGTGAATTTGTAGGTTCTTACTTCTCATCTTATCGGTCCTATTTTTCATCATTCTAAGGCATGCTACAAAAAATAAAAGTACTTAGGTTGAAAGAAAAAAACACACAATTGAAAAGGAGATAAACACACACGCACGCTAAAAAAGACACTCTCTTTAATAAAAATGTAAACACATTGGTTGAAAAATACTCACTTGGCTGAAATTTGACTAGAAAATAAACACATGGAAAATAACATTATGTTTTTGACGATTTCCTAGTAGTCGCACCCAACATGATGTACCTTGTAATTACCTTTCTAATTCCCTCAAAATTTTGACTAAAGGATTGTGTATTTAATTATTATCCAGGATTCATATTTTACTTTTGAATTTTCATGCATTATATATGCTAGAACAATTAACTCAACACTATTATAGTTATTTTGTTGTAAATATAGGAATTTGAATGATAATTATAGAGAAATAGCATTAGAATACTTCTTAATAGGGCCACCAATTAAATTCAACCAATTAATGTTGAAATGAAAATTTGTGGAATCTACTCTAATTGTTGCAAGGAACAAACTAATTCAATTCAGAAAAGAAAACATTCTCCCGAATCAACTAATTGCTGAAAGTAATGACAATGCAGTGAACTTTTTTGTGAAGGAAATAAAGGACTATTCTACTAATAGAAGGGAAAGGCTACACTCGCTTAGTCCTAATTGCAGGAAATGACATAAATAAATTGTTTCTTAAAAGGAAATGTCTTCAGAAAGAAAACATTCTTTTGAAAAAATGGAAGAACTATGACGTAAAATTTCCAATCTTTACTTTCAAACTGTTAAATTACAATTGGAATAAAATAAGACTCGGAATAGAACATGGAAAAGTAAACTAAGGTTAGAGTATCTTCCTAAAATTTTATAATGTTTGACACAATATGGTAACTAAGCATTCAATAAATGTTCAACAATAATTAGGAGACAAACTATCATATACAAAATTAGAGGAATGAATTTCTTTAATAGAGTTTTCAATTCTTAAAATAACATTATTCAGTTAATGCTTAACTGCTCACAAAAATGAAGAGGTAGGAACTAATCATAAAACAACTAATTCCTAATAAAATACAATATTACTTGGATAAGGAAGGGGCTTTGTCTCCTTATATGAAGTATTGGGAAAGACAAACAATATCTAATTTTTAAAATTTTCATTTAGCATAGTAATGGAAGTACAATACTCAGATAACTCTTTCTATTCAATAATACTGTATGGTTTACAATGTATCAATATTACAATATTCAATCCCCCCTTCTCAATTTGAGTGGGGTACTTATACAAATCAACAATAATTCATTTTTAAAATCATTTCATGGATAGCTATCAGAATCTATGCCTCTTATACTATCCTATCGTCGCAACTCAAAATAGTCATTTTTTCCTATGGTTGGCCCCAAAATATACTGATGTTACAGTGGATTGTGAGGAACTACCATTGTTATGGGTACTCCCAGAATCAGTTAACATTGTTACCTTTTTCTTTTTTTATATATCCTACTATTTTGAGGGTTTTAAAATTACTAATATCAGCTAATTTATGAGAACTATATATTTTTGTAGTAGTCTGTTCTAGCTACAGATGTTGTGATAGTTCCAATTTTTTATCCTCTTCCTATTCATGGTATATGTAGAATAATTTCTTCTCATTGTATTATGTACCTTACTATATTTGTTATCATAATTAAAATAAAATATATTTTCTCTTCTTTCATCCATTCGTTGTAGTGTCAGCCTTGTTGGTTTAGTGAGGTTAGGAGAGGGAGAATAATATTTTTTTATAGTTGTTAGTGATGACTCATAGCCATAATTCTAATTTCAACTTTCCCTGCAATACTGAAAACATGCTTTAAGGATTTAGGTTCAAATAGATGTACCTCATGCCAGATTCTTTCTTTCAAGGTTCCCATAAATAGGTTTAACAAAATATCCTTTGAAATGTTCTTTACCCTA
Organism: Pinus albicaulis; assembly: GCA_034641835.2. NCBI lineage: Eukaryota > Viridiplantae > Streptophyta > Pinopsida > Pinales > Pinaceae > Pinus > Pinus albicaulis. The sequence goes on along the minus strand of CM076575.1, from coordinate 755,632,880 downwards.
AAACTTAAATTTTTGGAATTGTTACATGTTATTTATAATAGGACCTATTTTCTAAAGGCATATCAATTGACTAAAGAATGTTTTTTTTTAATATCTCCAAAATGTGCTATCAATTCCTCCATTAAAATGGGAAAATATATAACATAATCCTTATTCCTTTCACAAAGCTATTGATATCATATAAATTGATCTTTTTCGAAATACATGAATGATTTATTCACCTTTTGTAAGGATATTGCTTGGTGTAGATCAAAGTATTGCTCCATTTGGAATATCAGTGTTATAGAATTGTTACCATAAAAAGTCCTCATATTGGTATTCAAAATTAAGCATTTCTTTGGTACTAACTTGAATCCCTAATGATTTGGATCTTGGATTGAAAAATCATGATTATAGTAATGTGATTTAATATTTTGTTCTTTAATTGTCATCAAAATACTCCCCATATGTGAATGAGTCTCAACACAATTGTTTTCCTTATTCTCATGATTTCCTAGGATCTCCATATATTTTTTAGGAAGCCTCACTAAAATAATCTTTTAACCAATTCTTTGTATAGATTTTTGTACCTATGACAATTGAATTTCCAACTTGGGTACCTAGTATTATACATTTGTTATTTCTTGATGAATAATGAATGATATTTTTGGAAATTTTAGTGGTGAAGTAAATTTTCAAGCACCCTTTAGGAGCAATGTGTGTAAATAATAATGATCTTCTTTTTCCTATTTATCAATATTTTTGAATCACCAAAAATAGTTCTTTCAATCAAAATTTATTCCAATCGTAAGTCGCATGCCTTTCAAAACCCTAAATTATAGACTATCTAAATGGATAACCTTTTTGTTAATACATCTCTAAAATTTGTGCGTTCTAAATATGAAATTATTCCTTGTAGTACTTTGATATGGCTTCTTTGCAATTCCATAGCTAGGCCAAAATTTGATGTTCCAAGTGAAATTTTGTTGTAAGTTTACCAAAACTTACTGATTTTTTACCTCTTTCCAAGGGTTAAATTATATAGCATCCCACATGTCTAATTTTTCAAATATGATTATGAAATGTTTACCTAAGGTACCTCAATATGTCTCCTCGTATCCTTGGAAGTTTAACGATTTGAGATTTCTTTGGGAGGAATTGATAGCAAAAATTCTAATATCGCTCATTTGAAATTGATTTCCACATTATTCATAAAATCTAAGTTCGACAAGATATATATCCAAGCCTGTAGCAAACTAAAATCTAAAATTCTTATCAATTGTACATAGTGATATCTCCTCAATCTCTTTAAAATTTCATGGTTCGTAGTGTCCCAAGAAAAAGGTTATAGTAAAATTCCAACATCACTCATCTAAAACTAGATTTAGGACCATTCACAAACCCTTACTTCAATACAGTACATCTCTGAAAGTATAATGAACCATAATTTTAAATATTGAGTAAATGTGCTTCAAAATATCTCCTCAAAATTTTCAATATTTCATATTTTGAAGTCTCATAAATAAATTTATATGAAATTCCCTTAAAAAAATTTATAGTGAAAATGTTGTTATGACTTTTTTATAGTAAAGCCCTCGGTTAATATTCTCTAATACCAAATTTTATGAATTCATATCATATCACACACTCTTTATGTTGATGACCTTAATCTCATCAATAGTAACCCTAAAATTTTAGACAATGTGAAATGCAACCTTAATAAGACATTTAAAATCATAAACTTAGGTTATTTCCATTATTTCTTTACCCTCCAACTATTACAAACCAAGGAATGAGTTTCTATTTCCCAATATAAAGATGCATGTGACCTTCTTCATTGATTTCACATGGAAGATTGTAAACTAACCCACTCTCCATTCCAATTTAGAATGAAACTTATCATCACATGTACTACACCTAAAGTAGTTGTCACTTTTTACCATTAGTTAGTTGGTACCATTTTGTATTTGACTCATACCAATCATAATATTTCCTTTGTTTTTGGTCTTGTTTTCTGGTATATGCACACACCCAATGAAAGCCATTGGAAAGAAGTACAAATAAAAATTTGGTATATTTGTGATATAGTTCAGTTTGGGATATATTTTAGTTTGGGGGGAGAGAGGGGGGGTTTCCTTTGTTGGCTTATTTCATTGATTCTAATTGGACTAGTGAGCTTAATGATAAAAAAATATACTGCAAATTATGTTTTTAATCTTGGTTTTGGAGCTAATATTTCAGCTTGTAAGAAATAGTAGGAAATTTCTCTTTCTCCAGTAAAAGAAGAGTGTGAAGGAACAATTTATGCAAGTCAGAAAGCTTTGTGTCTTCAACAAATCATTTCAAGGTTTGGATTCTAGCAGTTACATTTGACCATCTTCTAATATAACAACAAAGTGCCATCAAGCTTGTCAAATAGATCATTCAAACTAGTGTTATGAAAGCATTAAGTTACACATGTACTTCATCAAAAAGTTCATTCAAAATCATGTTCTTGAAGTGCTATTTTCCCTACAAATGATCAAGTTGCAAAATTTTTCACAAAGTCTATTATAGAAGCGAAGTTTTCAAAACTGCATTCTATATTTGGAGTTCAAGTAATTTCTAGTAAGAGGGGATAGGTTCTAATATATCCTTCCTTCTCCTATTGTTCAACATTATAAATCCATCAATCCTATCCCAACTTATTATAAAGGGGGGTGTGTTAGAATATTTAAACACTTAGAAGTTAGTGAATATCCATGTATATTTATGTAAAATCTTGTTTCTTTAGTATGCATTTGTAGCTATGTAATATAATGGTTATGATATGTTCTAGACATATTGTAACCAACTATTCAATTACTAGGAAAAATCACAACCTTAATGTCCTTTTAATGATCAAGTCTTAAGTGAAAAAATTTACCTTGATCCAATAATGTACATTGATTCATTACATTTGTCTTGGCCAATAATGCCAAATAAAGGTGTAACAAATACAGATTTAAATCCTAGAATTTTAATCATATAAACCATTAGAACGTGACTTAAAATTTTAATTGGTAATTATTTATTCATTAATTTGTCCATTTTTAATATCAACTTGTCTTGAAAACCAATGTTTATATGAAAATTTAAAAAATTAACACTCACTTCTCTAGTAGAGTGGTGTTTATTTATTTGATAGTGTTACTCAAGATTTCATGTCTCCAAAGTATCCAATGTGAAGATGATATCTTATGGATTTCCACTTTCTCACTAGATTCATGTGATTATTATTATTATTGGTGTTAATGTTTATGTTGTTTTTTATGCCCATCCAATATTTCTTATCTATACATTGATGTTTAAAAATTCACATTCTATAGGGCAGTTGTCATCTCACTATAAGGGGACTAGAAGAGATGACAACTTTCCTATAGAATGGGACGAAAACCACCACACAGGCCAACATACAATGAGAATACCAAAATAAATTCCAAGCACCCTGCACAATAGGCCAAGAGAGAGAGAGAGAGAGAGAAATAAATTCCAAGCACCCTGCACAATAGGCCAAGAGAGAGAGAGAGAGAGAGAGATAAATTCCAAGCACCCTGCACAATAGGCCAAGAGAGAGAGAGAGAGAGAGAGAGAATTTTTTATTGTAACTTAAGGCTTTATATTAATCAAAGGCCAGACATGGGTTTAAAAATATTTCTAAAGATTCTAAAGTGATCATGGAGGATACAACCTCTCCTCAACAAACCGCATCAATCGACTAGACCAATAGGGTCACCACTCTTGTTAAAACTAGAGACATCCATAACCTAGGTAACATAAGAGTGAAGGAAAAAATTGGCATGTAACATTGCCCAAAAGGGCCACACTGAGATAGCAACCATATATCCTTAATACAAACAATGTTGTCAGTTTTCTAACCACATAAGGTCTACCCAAAAATAAAACATATAAACATACAAAGTGTCACCACCCTTTCACAAGATACCTAGACCAAGACTATAGTGTCACAACCGACTATTTTCCATATAGCAAGGGGACTAGAAGAGATGACAATTTCCCTATAGAATGGGATGAAAACCACCACATAGGCCAACATATAATGAGAATACCAAAATAAATTCCAAGCACCCTGCACAATAGGCCAAGAACCTTCACAAAAACCTTCGTGTTGCACCTCCAACCAGCCAAGCTCACTGATCATAATCCAAGGAAGAGATATTTGTTGGAGCCCTCGCACTACAACTGAGAGGATCCATTAGGTCCCCCCGCCCCCCCACATTTGATTCACATGCAATATGGATTTTTACATTTTCTAGGTGGGAGTCAATTATGTCGAATAAAAACTGCTAATTCTTGAGCATTCTCTTGATGTCCTCTAGGGATGCAAAGACATTATACTTCTCCACTTGCTTATCCTTCAGGACCAGGCCTAACAAAGCCTTCATTTGCCAATAAAGAGCCACAAAGTTTAAGTATTTGTTCTTCCTGCACCTGGTATGCACAGGGTTGGGAATCCAAGTCAACATATCCTCCAAAAGCTCATAATCCAAGAGGGATTATATTTCAACCCCCGCTTGGCTCTCAAGCTTACAAATTTCCTTACGAGTTTCTAGGGACACAACATTGAAATAGGTGGCAGCTGAGATAATGAGCGAAGATTCTAGCACCTTTTTTCCCTTGCTAGACTCGGCCACCACTCCACCACCCCACCTACTCCTCATCCTCTATCTCGATGACATAGTTGAGATGGGGGCATAGTTCCTGCAATTGCTATGAATGCCTCTACCTGCAAAAAAATAAGAGAATTGACGAGACCCACTGCCAACAAGACTGGGGAACCAACAAATTAGATCATCACAAAAACTCTAGACACTTGCCCCAAACTCTACAAACGACCTGACAATTGAGACAAAGGATAAAACTTCCTCCCCTAAAACCCTTTTGCTATTGACCATTGAACCCGAGAGAAACAACAAAAACAACAAAGGACCTTGAAACCCAGAAGTATGTAACTATACACCAAGATTTTCTAACAAAATTTTATCCATCCAGGGAGCAAACCTATCCCTACAAAGCACCCATAATTAACTTCAAATTAGGCTCAGATTCTACATCTTAAGGTTTAAATGAAAAACACAGACCAATACCACATAAAAAAATGACAACAAACCCCAAACTAACGCTACAAACTAGAATTGAAATTTGATACATAGAGTTGTATGCCCTATGTAACAGCCATGGTAAAAACATTCATGTAAAAATATATAAGACCATGGTGATGGGACACGTATTATAAGTTGAATGGTTGGAAAAACATCCTAGTGGGTTCATTTCGGTTAATATGGCTAAGGAATTTGGCAAAGGCAAAGGAAGAGGGTTTGGAAAGGCATGAGGCACTAATTGGTATTCTATTTAAGAAAATAATGGAAATTAGGAGAAAATGGAGGTGAAAGGTCTCAGGTTTCATGTGAGGAAAATGAAGAAAATAAACGTATCATTAATAAAAGGCTTCTCAGGATCAGTTGGTAAGATTTTTTCAGTTCAGTTGTGGAGCTCTCATTATTCTCTCTGTCCCTCATGCTCTTATACACTTACTCTTGGAGCACTCTTGGAGAGTGTGGCATTTTTGGAGATTTGGATCAAGAAAGAAAATGAGAAGTAGGAAAGTGCAAGAGGACATCCGGATCAAAATCTACAACAGGTTCTAAGTGCAGGTACCAAGTTGCATGTATGATTTCCTCACTAATTTTGGCATGCATTTTGTATGCATGTGGATTTTCCTAGACTTGCCATTTCCTGGACAACCATGGTATTGTGGGTTTATCTCCATTGATTGTTTTTCTGGTTGGTTCTCATGATTCCTTTAGTTGTTGGTTTGAGTCATTAGTTCTTGGAGCCTTGGTTGGACAAACGCTCTAGAGCCCAACGGACAGTTGTTGGGTTGAGCTACTAGTCCTCGAGCCTTGGTTGGACAAATGCTCTGGAGCCCTAGGTGGGTTGAGTCACAAGTCCTAGAGCCTTGGTTGCACAAATGCTCTGGAGCCCACGAACATCTAGGGTTGAGTTACTAGTCCTAGAGCCTTGGCTGGAACAAACACTCTGGAGCCCTGAAGCAGCATGGATGGAGACCAATCTGTGACAGTTAATGATGTCCGACCATGAGGTGGAATCACTGGTTTGGGTTTGAGATGGGTTGGTCTCTGGAACCCTCGTTTGGTGTTGATTGATGTGTTTGGAAAAGTCCCACATTCATGCTTGGAATATGGCATGGGGGTGACTAACTGAAGTGAGACTTGGCTCAACCATGTCTATGGTTGGGTGGAACGTGGAAGTCCCATTCCGGGTTGGTTTTTACATTAAGTAATGAAAGGTACAATGCCTTGGTATTTCATGAGTATATTCATTGGTTTATATATGGATTCTATTGCTAATGTATCCATGGTATTTCTGTTGGTATTATGCTAGTTATAAGCATGTATTGTAACGGTGATGAGGTATGGCTCTATCCATGTTTTTACTTGTAAATGAATGCACAATGTATCTATGGTCTAATAGATTGTATAGTAGGTTATGATGGAGGGGAGCAATGCTTCTTAGCCATTCTCATATTTGTAAGAGACCCCTTTGTTTAAATTTGTTGTTTATGCATGTAGGTGTTATGTTTGTGACATGTTTGACGAAATGTATGTAATGGCTCGGTCGGGTCGGATGAGTTCCTGATGATGTGATTGCTTCCATATGTTTGTCTTAATGTTATTTACCCTCTCCTAAAATTACAGGAAGTTCTGGGTAGTGACTTGGGCTCAGGGGCTGAAAATGTGGCACAAATCCCGGAGCTGGGCACAGAAATTTGTTGTTTGGGCCTGAACCGCTAGCTTAACAAGGCTAGCCCACAGCGCTAGGGTCTATAGCCACTCCCTTTCCCTTACAAGCCCTCGGTTAAGCCTCAAAAGGGCTAAAAATCAGTCCCCCCTCAAGGAACAAGGCCCTGGAAGGTTGGGTTACCTATTGGGGATGTTAATGATGTAGTGTAAGGTGTGTTTTTGGCGTTTCCGTCGGTTCCACTTCCTTAAGGTCATCTAGGAGGTTGAATCTCATATTAGTAGCCTATCATCACATGTTTACCCCGGTTGGCCGGTTATTTGGGTAGATGTGGGTGGAGGGTGTTACACCCTAAAATTCCACACCCAAACACGACGTGCCACCAAAAGAAGGAGACCAATAATAAAAAATAAAGACTTGAGAATTCACACTACATATGAGACAACGCTCTCGACGGTCCTTCGAGAGAGAAATCTCCCAACGACCAAGCACAAGACCAGAAGTCCAAGGAGCCCAACACATTTAACCCTCGCTTCCACAAACTTGCACGACCACCTCTCAAACCTTCGAATCCACTAACAAACCATAACACAATGATGCTTACGCAACCAATTTTGGCAAAGAAGTTGAACTAGAAGGCCAAGTACCTTCCCTCGACTCCTCTCCATTCACCATAAGATGTCTCAACTTCCATGAAAGTTGTTTAATAGAAACCACCACCACCTAGAAGACCGCATGTGCATGCATGTGAAGGGAGGTTGCATCCTCCCTCCTTAAATGCTTAGTACATACCATGGGGGTGGTGAGCCCTACCTCTGAGGCCCTATTAAATCTGCATTTACACCCCCATGAGAGATAGAAAGATATATATCAATTATATATAAAATAATTTTTAAAATTTCATTAGAATTTACAAATGCATTATACATATAAATTTAAAATTTTCTTAACATTTTCATATTCATACTCAATGTGAAACATTTTTTTTATTTTTTTATTTAATTTTATATTTGATTTCATATTAATATTTATTATTTTATCTGAATCTAACTATATAAGTAATCCATTTAACTTTTTTATTGAAAAAAAACTTATATATAAACCTGTTTCATATTTCAATTAAAAATAATAATCGTATTTAATTTAACTTATTATCTTGGTTAGATACCAAAATTTTATTTGGGTTTAATATAAATTAAATATAATTTTTAAATGCCGTTAATAAGATTAATCGATCAAAACTTTCCATATATGAAAAATCCGTACATAGGTTTGAAGATTTGGTATATGTTTCCATTAATTCACTGTTTTTTGACTTGACAAAATGATTAAAAGTTAAAACCAGTAATAGTTTGTGCAATAATTATATGAACTTTTTCTATAATTTTCAAAGTGAAGTACTTTATGAAAAGACATAACTTCTTTTGGGCACACTTTTGACATCAAACCAACTCAATTATTAAACAAATAATAGTGATTATACAAATATTGCATTAATCACTTTCATCACCATGTTCTCCCATGTGAATATCCACTTGGAATCCAACTTTTGTTAAGGTAAAATTTGTTCTCTCATGTGAATATCCACCTGGAATCCAATAAAACGAGGTAAAATTTATCATCAGATCAATCTTGTCGATTAAAATAATTAGACAGTTTTTATGTTAATGATATCAGAGAAATTAACTTTTTAACACAATTATTAATAATAAGTCAAAGTCAAAGTCATGAGGAATGGAGTGCATTAGTTTATGCCCAACCAATTTACAACAAAACCAACACCGTCCATTTAAAATATAGTATAATGGATGCATAATTTTAGCATAATTTAAATTAATGATATCACACAACATTACAATGTCCATCAATTCAATCCATATTGTTATGATGTAACACATTATCCCAATACTGTAATGTATCAATTTAATCATTATGATGTGTTCAGTCTACAAACTCTATAAAGAAATCAATGCAGTCATCAATAAAATATGACTTACCAGGAATATGGTATAATGGACCTGTTCAATATATAACAGCAGAAACATTGTATAGAAACTGATATAAATACTGTTCTGCAGCTAAGTAAGAAGATGTTATGTAGAATAAGATACAAATACAAACACAGGGTCACTTATCTTATTTCATGGTATTCACAAGAAGGCAGCTATGTAGCATTCTTATGGTTTTGATAAATTATCATTTGCTGCTGGGAAGCACAGGTATATAGAAATATTCTAATCTGAAAAAAGAGCAGTTTCTTCCATGTATATGCAAACTATAGCTGAACCATTAAATACAGTTTTCAATAATGATTTGCATCTATTTGATTTGGTCCACCCTGCAATTAAAATCCATCCCCTGGCACTGCAACAATAATACACCATATATTACCTTCCCATCAAAACTGAGAATGAGCTGCAAGTAAACTGTGAGAACGTGTATGCCTCATAAACATGGAGTTAAGTTTCATCCCTGAGCTTTGCCACAAACCTCAATTGGAGAAATATTGAAATCTTTAAGAAGACTCTGGCCATTTCATAAGCAACTGAGTTGCCAGCAGAGTTTGTCTGTTGCTGAGTGCCAATCATAGAGGTGTCTAATACTATATGAGTTATGTCAATGTCTAAGTAGAGCTGTTGAATAAGGAATGTGGGTGTAAGTCCTCATCTCTGTCCAACTTATGTCAAAGCAAGGATGCTACATAGGCTGAAAGAATTGGTTAATCGGTTGTGGATGATGGCATTTTTTCTAGAAAATGCAGTACCTCCTTCATTGATGGTCTCTTTTGAGGGGAAGCAGAAGCACAATTCAATGCAATCCCCACAGATACTGAGATTTCTTCCCTTCCTTCAACCTCTGGTCGAAGAGTAGGATCTATGATGCGCAAAAGGCGATGCTTGTCATCAACAAAGTTTTGACCCCATGCTGCAAAATCCTTATCTGAAGGTGGCTTCCCGGTAAGAATCTCCAGAAAAATAACCCCAAAGGAATAAACATCCCACTTTTGGTTGGGTTTGAGAGTTTTCAATGCCTCTGGGGCCTGGTAAGGAGATACAAAGTTCTTGGATGTGCCTGGACTGCCAAGCAAATCAGGTGTTGTCTGCAGGCTATCGCGGGAGCCAGTGGAACGTTTGCTCCCTGAAAATATACCTTCAAGGTTCCTTAGGTGGATAGCAGAGCTACTATACTTGACATTGGCAGTGTCCAGTATCTTTTCTAGTCCAAAATCTGCTATGTATGGCTCCATATCAAACCCCAGAAGGATGTTGCTTGGCTTAATATTTCCATGAACAAACTTCCTTTCGTGTAAATAAGCCAGGCCTCTGGCTACTCCCTTTGCAATTTTAATCCTGGCCAACCATGGGAGATAAAAGGGAGAGTTTGATGACCTTCCTGCAAGATTGGAGCGATATAGTGTTAGTCAATGTCCATGTGAAAAGATCTGAAACGGATAGGCCACTAAAAATTTTAGAAGCTGAACAAGATTATCAAGATCCGCATGCAACAAGAGGAGAATAACCATTCAAACCCTAAATGATAATGGACTCCCTTCTGCAATGATTACAGAGAATTGGATTTGGTTTATCTAGAATGTTGAAATTGAAAAGGAATCAATACCCTTTGATAAGAAAAGGAAAAAATTATACTCGACCTCAGGGAACTCAATGGGCAAAATTTTCAATAGCCAGTTATAAGAAAACACAGAGAACCCAGTGAACAAAATGACAAATATCCATTTTAAATGAACCGCAGGGAACCTGGTGAACAAACCGAACGATAAATATCCATCTTAAAGATAAAGGAGAAATGAAATGAACTGCAACATAACCTAGAAACAAGACAAAAGGGTTGATATATATTCTAAAGAAGAGAAAACCAGGATAGACTCTGCAGAATCCAGAATCTGAACAAAAATCACTGATATTGTTTTCTTTAATAAATTCTTTTATGAAGCAGCAAAGATGAAGAATCCCAAACAATTTGACAGATCACAGAAAGTTTATTCCTATTCCTAAACTTCTCGTTTTCATTTTGAAAGATATATTTCTAGCTCTCCTTGTTTATGTAGAGATGGGGATCTTGTATAATCGCTGTAACAATCTTCGTTCACATATATGATGCTTCTGCCAAAAAACCTGCAACTTTCACTTTCCTTCATTTTCTTATTCCTCGTGTTTGTATCCTTTAAAAAAGAAAAAGAAAAAAGACTCTCAAAGTCTACAGTTTCATACAGGGTCATTCTAAGAGGCAACGAGAAATCAGCATCACTGGTGATGGCTTCAATTTCAGGGACTTGAGCCCAGCCTGTGGCATACTTGTGTATAAGCCTGCAGACTATTTGGAATAATAGCATATGCAATTTCACAATAATATCAAATGTCACCGAGGTTATTGATAATAACCTTGCAGAGATAGCCCCAAGGGTTAGCTTGGTTGGAAGATGCTTTCGTGCAAATGTTCAAGGAAGTCCTGGAATCAAATCTCATTGAATATCTTGTGGTTACAGCAGTATCTAAACAGGGGAAGAGTGTGGAATCCATAAGGAACTCATAATAATATGCAGGCTTGCGGTTACCAGCAGTAGCTAAACAGGGGAAGAGAGTGGAATCCATAAAACAGGGGAAGAGTGTGGAATCCATAAAGAACTCATAATATGCAGGCTTGCGGTTACCAGCAGTAGCTAAACAGGAGAAGAGAGTGGAATCCATAAGGAACTCATAATAAGCAGGTGATTGAAGGACTCTCTTTGTGAAAAAAAAACAACCTGGCAGAAACGAATTGAACGAGATTTCCTACAGACATACATGAAATGGAAAATAGAGAACCAGAGAACCCACCATAATAGGCATTTGCCAAGCTTCCATTTGGAATGTAGTCATAAACAAGCAGTTTTTCCTCTATACCCCAATAGAAAGCTCGGAGGCGAACAATGTTGGGATGCTTAACTCTACCGATTGCTTTGGCTTCTGCTTCAAAATCCTTGTACCTTTCCAAACCGCCATCACCAAGTCGCCTTACTGCAAAAGTCAGTCCATCTTCCAGAACTGCCTTATACAATATAGTATAACCACTGGCACCCAATATATATGCAGAGGCTCTGAGTAGCTTATCTAATTCCAAGTCAAGATCTGCATTTAATGCCACAAAAGTTCCTTGCTGTTGATCTCCATTGTCTGAGACACTTCCATCTGAGCTCTCATCAACTTTTTTAAGGCAGAGCCATCCAACTCTACCCGAACTCGAAGAACAGTCTGCATTGTCGTCCAGCTGAGTATTCCTGGAATTAGGCCCATCCTCTGACTCCTCCTTTCTTCTTGTTCCCCAGTAACGGTACATAAAAACTGCACAAAGGAGGCATATCCCTGCAAAATCGCCAACTACAATGGCAGCTATGGTGCCTTTGCTTAGACCCTTGCTCTTGTTGATAACAGGAATGGCTGCAATTGCTGAAGGTGAGCTGATTTTTGGAGGATTCGAGAGTGTTGAAGGAATTGAACATAAATTTTTCAATGGGTGACCACAAAGACCTGGATTACCAGCAAAAGCATCAACTCTCTGATGCAAAAGAGCTCCAAGCTGTGGAATGGGTCCAGTCAGATTGTTGTTGGAAAGGTCTATATTTGCATTCACTGGAAGACGCCCTATAGCTGTTGGTATGGTACCAGAAATTCTGTTTCCAGACAGGTTGAGAGAGCAGTATAGACTTGACAAGTTGCCAAGATCAGGAGGGATAGATTCATTAAGCAGATTTGAAGACAAATCCAACAGTTCAAGAGCTTTTACATGCGATCCAAATCCTTTGGGAACAGGTCCTGAAAAATAGTTACTTTTCAAAATGACAGCTCTTAGTTCTCTCAATGTTGTGATGTTCTCTGGGATGATTCCTGAGAGGGCATTGCTTGACAGGTCAAGGTACTGTAAAGCTTTCAGCTGCTGTATGCCCCAAGGCAGGGTGCCAGAGATTGAATTGTTGGCCAAGGTAAGGTTTTGGATGTCTCTTGCCTGGAAGAGCTCATCGGGAATCGTTCCATTGATCTCATTGCTGGAAAGGTCAATGTGGCGAAGGTGTTGAAGGCATCCTAGCTCTGATGGAATGCTGCCCACAAGCTGGCTTCCGTATAGAACTAGACTGATGACACTGGAATCGTTATTGCCTTGAATTTGTTCACAGGTTACTCCATTCCATCGGCAGGGTGTCAAGTCTCCTGCGTTCCAGTTCCCTAGGAAAGACAGTGGATCACTCATTGAGTTCTTCAGTGTAAGCAGAAGTAAACCCTCTTGATTCAACCCACACACTGAACAAAATATGAAATTCAGCACTAACCATTGGCAGCATAATACTAGATATGCTCTATAAGGACACCCATTAGGCAAAGGAGACATGGTATTCATTGCAGGAGAGTGAAATCTTCTATAGCAATACAGAACCCATACCCATACTATATAGTACATACCCTTATGCTCTAAGAGCCAAAATCAACAGCATAAGATCTCAGAACAGAAAGAGTGTTAAACAAAGCCTGAGATTGACGATAAAGAACACACATTGCAGACGATGCAGTGTTTGCTATGATGGTGCCAATTGCAGAAACCAAGAATCACAATTTGCTAGCAGAGCCCATAAGTCCTATTTAGACCAGGGGTCTCAATTTCCAAGTACTCCATGAAAGTATACAATCAGACCGAGATTGAACAGGCAAAACAAACTGTATTAACACAACCAGCTAAGCTCGGCAAAAACAGAACTAACCCTACCTATACCCTGTTTCAGAATGAGCTCAGAGTGGTAAAACTAAAATAGCCCATTCTTCTCTCTAACAGCATGAATTTTCACATGGAATGTGCAGGAAATCCACGTGAACTTTCACACGTACCAAAATGACAAAATGTTTTGGGGTTTCCCAATACAAAACCACAGAGGTCGGGCATGGGCAGATGCAGAATTGCTGAATATTTTAGCACAGAAGCAGGCTACTGTGGTGATGATGGCTTCAGGGAATTAGAACATAATGCAGTAACGTGATAGGCAAAGGGCGGGATTAGCTCACCTAATGCCAACCAACGGGGGTGGTTGTAAATGACTGCGGTTGGGAATGCGGGATTTCATGGGGTCATCGATGTCGGAAGGACACATTCAATGCCTTTTTTTTCCTCTGCAAGGGAATCCCATCCATTAATCGAGAATATGGATAAATGGGTCGGTTTCAAGTCACTGTTCAGTGTTACGACCCTGCTCTTCGTCTGCTCTGATCTGAGTTTGACGATTTTATTGTATTGTTGCCTGTTGCTATGATGACGAGAGAGGCGAGAGGAAGAGGGGACCATGTGCTTAGTAACCCCACCACCTAAACCATGTAATATTCTCATCCTATGATTTGAGTTGTGATGGGAATCGCATCAATCTCATATCTGAAACTCTTTGGTTCAGTGGTGTGAAATAGAAATTCGTGGTTAATGATATCATAGTGATTTTCGTGATGATGAGCTTCATTCAGTATTTAGAAACAGGTAAGTTTTATTATTTTTATATGATTTTTAGAAAGATTTATATTAATAATTGTACAAAAGGTTTATTTATAATAAATTTGAGCTAAATTGAAGTTAATCCAGTTGCCAGATATTGTTATCAAGACTCTGCATAAAATTTTAACAAGCAGTTACCATCTTCGTTCTCTCTGCATAAAATTTCAGCAATCTCTTTATAAGAAGTAAATGTAGATTAATTTTTATACAAACCAGCTAATTATTTTATAAATTTAAAAAGTTTAATATATTTTTTATATAAAACTTTTTAATTATAAATATTTATAATTGTTTTGATGATTGGTTTAATTGGTTGAATCTTTATTAACGATTAGTTTAGGATAGGTCCCATTGTTAAAGCACATTAGTTATAAAAAAAATTATGAATTCAATTCTCTTAAGACCATATATAAGGTAATACAAATGATTAAAATGAGGTAAATTTATGTATATACATGATAGTGACAGAATGATTAGAATGAAATAAATCTATACATGTGCATGACAGTGATGATCATTAAAATGAGGTTAATGCATAATACTATGCAACAATTGGAGAATTCAATCCTCCTAAAACATGGTCACTATCAATATTATGCATATTAATATTTTTTTTTAAACAATGTTGTCCAATTATTATTATAAGTTTTGAAGCTTTTGGTCTGTTTTGGTTAAATCTTGATCTTTGTTGTTTAAATTTGATTTTTAAATTGTATTTATAAAATCAATATTCTGAAAAACCCAAAAAAAACTGTGTTATAATGAGTTCACAACCCAGACTTGTGATTTAAACAAATTGCTACAGGATTTTGAGCAAATTAAACAGGGAAATATAAGAGAAATCCTTCCAAAACCTATAACATAAAAACTTTGGCTTTTAAAACTTATGGATGCTTCTTTCAAAATTGCAACTGGTTAAGTAAAGATAAATTTATGATTTTTTTAATAGCTATAAATAATATGTCTAGTAATAGCTTAATTATATGTATGTTTTAAATATTAAATATGTAATTTTTTAATAATAAAATAAAAAAAATGTATTTTCATACTTATTAAATTTAAGATTATTAACAATACAATTTAGGATTATTAACAAAATATATATATATATATTAGTAAAATACAATGTAGTATCAATTCTTTGAAATCATTTCAATAGGCAATCACAGTGTGTAGGAAGGTTCTAGATTCAAATACATATGGAAAGGGTATACTATAGGCATCTAGAAGTTATAATAATAATATTTAGGATTGATCTCATATTAAATACAATATCAGTCCAATCTTAACTTTATATATATATAATAAAAATATTTTTGAATTACAAATATTTTAAATAAAAAAAATATTTTATAAATTATTTTTATTTTAAAATTGTTAATAACACAATTGTAGTAAAATACAACATTGTATAACACATGTATATTTTTTATATAAATAATAAATTATAAATTATTTTTATTTTAAAATTATTGATAATAATTTATTAATATATAAATTTAAAAGATAAATATTATAATAAAACTAAATTATAAGTTTAATCTTTTTACTTTTTCATTAGTACTTTCTATTCTTCTTCAATTGTTGTTATATAAATATATATTTTTCATTAGCACTTTATATTTCTTATTCGATATTATATATTTATAATACATTAGCTTTTTTATATTTTGTATAATTAATATTTTTATTAAAAATGTATATTAATTATATATATATATATATTAAGTAAAAGAAAATATGTATTATTAATATTAATTATGAATTTTTATAGTTTTAAAAGTTAGTTTAATTGGTTGAGTCTTGTAATTAAAGCATTTTGTTAATGTTAAGTTATAGGGTTAATAATTTCATTGGATCTGCTTGAATAGTTTTCATAGATGTAGTGGTCACAGAACTCCAATGTCAGTAAAACACATATAAAAAGAAGAAAAATGACAAAAGAAAAATAAAATTATATATATATATATATATATATATATATATATATATATATAGATATAGATATATGATATTTAAATTGTTACAATATTAGCATTAGAGTAAGATTATATGTAATCACATTAATATAAAAACTTACATATGAAAATCAATTTTAATATTGACAAAGTTGCAACAATATTAACACTGCAATGAGGTAGTATGTTATCACATCAATTTAAGACCTTGTACATAAAAGTCAACTTCTAGGTTGATAAAGTTTTTATTACAAATATTTTCTATATTAAACTTGACAATAATGATGATGATTGTTATCATTTATGGTAATGGGGGAGTGTATTATCACATCAATTAAAGAATTTACATAGAAAAGTCAATTTTAAGATTGAGAGAGTTCTTAACGCAAACAATCTCTATATTAAATTTGATGATAATGGTGGTTATGAGTTACTAAGAACAATCATAATTTATTATACTTTAAGAAAAATTATCAAAAAATAAATAAATGTATTTGCTTTAAAACTTTGCTTATATAGTTAAAAATATTAAAGAAATAATATTTTAAATTCCCATGATTTTGAAGAGTCAACATATTATGAACATTTCCAATGTTATACATATATTGAGTTAATATATTATGATGATCGTTATTGTTATAAATATTTTGATATTGAAATTTAATGTGGATATATAAATAAATAAAAATGTTCTCCATCCTCCACTTTTTTTATATTGCAAATGTTTTCACAATTATTTTAAAATTTGTTCTAACAACCATTTTTCTTATAAAATCTAAAAAAATAGACTTACTTTATTTTTAAACTTACTAAATTAATTAAAAATTATTTTGGGTTTTTCACTGAAGATGGGCTCACACAAAAATCAGAAACGTTGGGTTACTAAACTTTGCACAGATTATTCCTCTCTCAAAATTAAAACTTATTATATTTAAACAAAACTTAAAATATTCAAATTTATTTACTTTGCAAAACATTATATCATTATTAAATTGTTTTAAGTTAATGATGGTGTTACCTTGTTGACAGGAAAAAATGGCCCTGAAATACTTAATACTACATCTCTACCTTTACAATAATGAAGCAACCTTTGACTTTAAATCTATATTTTTTTTTGAGACTTCAAAAGCAAACATATCCAAAAAGTGGTAAATATGTTCTGTAAAGTGCACACCAATTCTCATCAAATCTAAATATACATTTCATTCCCATGCTTTAAGGGGTCAAACATCTCATATCAATTCCATTATGCATCTTCGTGCGAAGTTGCTATCTCTCAAAGCTGTTCTCCATACCAAGTCACTATTTCCCAAAATTGCTCTCTAGAATTTGAGGGAAAAAAAGTCATTGAAAGCAATCTATTTCTTAATAATTCTCTGCCACCTATGCCACCTAAGCCAGTGTGCCTTTCAAAACAAACCCAACACCTCAACCCAATAAGTACAATAGCCCCACATTTATTTTGACCCAATTATCCCCAAAGTCCAAACCATGAAACCAACCCAAGTGCATGGATTTTCCAAATTGATTAATATAAAAGCGTGATCCTCACAATAAGCCTCCAAGGTCAAAGGTGCCCCTCTCCCAAGTTATCCAATAAAAGATAACTTTTTGGGACTCCTAATTTAATTCCAAACCCTAAGCTTGGTTGACTAATGAACCTTGGGACTCCTAATTTAATTCCAAACCCTAAGCTTGGTTGACTAATGAACCTTGGGACTCCTAATTTAATTCCAAACCCTAAGCTTGGTTGACTAATGAACCTTGAAAACTTTGATGGCAGTGAATAATCAGTGTGGAAAGAGTACTAGGAAATATAATGCTCATGTCATGAGGAGAGAGTACTGGGAAAAAAAATGGTCATGTGATCAAAATATTATTGTTAAATGGATGTTGTTGGTTTCTTAGTCGAATGAGGTATTTAAATAATACCGTACTTCACAGTTTTTGTGGGGCCATCACCAATTCCAAAAGTTAAGTTACCAAGCCTTCACATTTACCCATGAACTTTTATTACATAGGATTTGTTTATGAATTTTGCTAATGGAGTTAGGATTATTTACATGATGAATTTTTCTAATGGAGTTACGATTATTTTAAAGCCAAAAAATTAAGACATGTCTTATGTGGGTCGACTTTAAATAATTGTTAGGAGAGGTAGAGGCTATATGCTTATTTTTTTTACTAACCGATCCCTAATAAGTTCAACACACTAACAAATTATCATGTGATCCTCAAGGAACCCCATGGACTTGTACGGTTAGAGTGTGATGGAAATGTTCATAGCTTTTCTTCTTGTCCCTATCGTTTGGAAGTAGGTGATACCATTTGATTCTCTCTGCTTGGAATCAAATGTATTCGATCAGTGTACATCATTCAACAACTCTTACCACAATTGGTTTTTTTTTTGTCAATTTATATTATTCAACAACTTTTATTAATTATTAGATTTAGATTTTTGTTATTTATTTTCAATATACAAAAGTACAAATAAAAATGAAAGTTTTTTTTTTTAAATCATTAGAATGTTTTTTTGGTAGAAAATCAAATTATGGAATTATGATCATTTAAAATAATTATAAATAGATACATCACAATGCAAGTATATGAATATCGTAGTTATTAAATAAAAGTAATATTCTCTATATTCTCTAGTTTATAATTTTCTTAGTGTGTTTTTTTCGTTATTTTCTTTTTATATAGTGTTATTGTGCATAACTTTCCAACCTCTTTTATCTTTCAGTATTTTTCTTCTACTATATTCTATTCTTAAGATCATTTTTTGTGTTGTGAGATCCATGTTTTCTTTCTCCTTTAACTCATCTTGTAGGATTTTCATTCAAATAACATGTAATCCATAACTACCAATTTTAGTCTATACATAATCAATTTTCATTATATTTGCATATATTCTTGGTTTCTCTAGAGGTATCCCATAAATGGTATTGTTTGTAGTTTTAGGGAAATTGTTATAATGTGTTATAGCTATCATTTACTCTAGTTTCGTGTGTTTTTTTGGATATATGTGATCACATACTTTATATCCATAAAGGAATATTGGAACTATGATAATCTGAAAGATGGAACATATTGTTTGCTACTCTCATTTTTTCTTTTTTCTTGCATTTAATTGCAGTAGGAAAAATGCTTCCCAACCTTCTTATAGTGTTTTCCTCGTACATTAGTCCCACATTCACTTCTCATGAAAATCTAGTCTCAAATATATACCATTTTGGCATATCTCTTATGTCTCACCTTTTAATATAATTTGTCATTGTTTTGTTCCTTTTGAGTGAGAGAACAGCTAACTTAGTTTTGCAAGTGTTCACATTCATTCCATTATATGCACAAAAGGACTCCAAAGCACCTAACTAACCATGCAAGTCGTGGAATCTCCTAATTATTAATGTTATATCATCACCATAAAACAATATCTTTAAAATCATCCCTACTATGTTCACTCCCCTCCCCCACTTTACATGTTCACCTATTATTACACTTTATATATGCAAAGAGCGAATAATGTGTGGGAAAGGAGGATACCATGTTTTGACCTCGATGCCACTATTGAAGCTCTCTAAAATATCTCTTCTAGTTCTAATTTTATCCTTATATATATATTGTATATTGTTACTTGTGAACCATTCTAAAATTCGATTTATATCATTTATCATATAATTTCTTCATGTCAAAATACCAAAAAAAATTTAAAACAAAACAAAAAAACAACATAATTCTTCATTTTTATTATTCATCATTTTTTTAAATATAAAATAATAATCAATAAAAATAATTTCCACAAAATTTTTGATAGACTGTGATCAAATATTCGATTAAAAAACTCCTTAATGCGAAGTCACTAGTTAAATTCCCCGCCCCTATCAAAGTAATATATTAAATATCATAAAAATATAAACTTATCAAACTTTCAAAAAAATAATATTCAATAAAAATAATAATATTCCCTTCAATACTATTCAGTCTTATAATTAACCCCCTGAAAGAACCGGACTTATCACAATTACATAAGCAAGTTGTGAGTGCCAACTAATATAGTTGGCAACCATGATGCCAACAACAATTCCACCTTGACATTCAGTGGATGGTGCTAATATTTCAAAGTTCTAGAAAGTTAAAGGAAAACATGCATATTAATTATTTTTAAAAATCAAATAATTAACAACTGCAATATCAATGAGGTCTTGGTTTATGGTTGACTTAATATATTGTCAAGTACAAATCCCAATATACGTTGTATTCTAAGGCATTTAATGTTATAAAGTTTTAAAATAATTAAATAAACAAACAAGTTCAAAGGGAAACCTTGACTCTGTTGCTCCTAAAAATTTATACATAATAACGATGACATTATTTGGACATGTTTAATATGTTATTTTTGTAATATGTGATTAGGTTTATTAATTATGGAATATATTAAATGACATTGAAATTAATATGCCTTCAGCTCGAACCAAGTGAAAAGAAGCCAAACACAATCATGATAAACCTATAAATTATTAGATCTTTATGAATCCTTTCTAAAATGTTTGTTCAACAAGAGGTATCTATCATTTATAATGTTTTCATTTGTTAATGCGATACATTAATCCTATTGTTAGTTTGAATTGGTTTGCATATTCATTATATTAGGTAAGGAAATTGATATAAATATCATTATTATGATTATATATATATAATGATAATGATAATATTTTTTTAAAATTATTATAATTTATTAATAAATAGAAATAATATATTGAAATATTTTTTTAGATTATTATTTAAATATTTAAATATATTGTAAATGAATGTATGGATTTCGTTATAATTTAAAGAGGTCTAAAATTATGTAATAATTTAAAAGGACATTATTTTTATTGTAAATATATTGTATATTGTAAATTTACAATTTTTTTATTTGAAGGTTGTCTTAAGTTATTAGATTTTTGTTTATTATTGTGAGGTATATGTTCATATACTTAAGGAGAATTATTTTAAATTAGGTAACAAAACATAGTCAAGACCTTATTGAGGGATTTAGAATCTTTCCATCTCAACTCCTTTGTGAGTAAACAACCTTATCAAGCACTAATGTCTTTACAATTATTTCAATGGTCATTACCAAGTTATCTCATGAATCTTCACTCCAACTTATCTCATAGAAAAAATTCTCATCTATCTTCACTCCAATTGAAATCAATTGGGTTAAGATGGTATTAAATGCAATCTAATGCTCTGTTACATAATCACCATTATTTTGCAAAAAAAAAAGCATTTACCAAGGTTAGGGTATTACATATCCCCCAACTTCTTTTAGAGATTTGTTGCATATTTTTCTTCCAAAGTCTTCAATAATACCAAACCAACCATACAAAACCTAATAAGGCTTCTTGCCTTTCTCTCGAAAACCATCCATTCTTTAGCTTTTATAACAATGAGTTTTGTTCCGAAAACTACAACCCATGGATTTCAATGTATGAGAAGATCCTCCATTTTGTGCTTCCATAAATCAAAGTCGATGCCATTAAACTTATCAATTTCTAATCTATACATGCCCATATTTTCCTTGCAATAAGATTACCTTTACACAAGCTCCCTCTTAAACCAAGATTAGATAGAAAACCTTGTCCCTAACACCTTGAATCTAAGACGATCAAGAACCTTGTCCCAGATCTAAGGTAATCAAGCTTTGATACCAAATGAGAGGGATCACAAGTGTGGAATACTCTTCCCACACTAACCAACTAGAAAAGAATGTGTAAAATAAATTGGTAAATAGTTGCAGAAGATAAACAAAAAGTGAATGAAAGAAATAAAAAGATCATTACAAAATAATTTCTTGGGGAACACCCTTCCAGGGAAAAAAAACCCACACTATAAAGCATGTTCAATGTATTATTTAACTACAAAATAATTACAATACATTTCTTAGTGCTCTTAATAAGAATGTCCAGTAATAACCTAATAATTCCTCACAAATTTCATCTACATAATAATAAATTAGAACCCACACATTGTTTTTTTCCATCCCTAACATTCAATAAATAAACATAACAAACCCTAGATCAATTATGTTTTTCCAATTTTACATGCTTGAAATCACTATCAATTAATTGAGCAAGTGCCACCATTGAGCATTCATTGAGCATTCTCTTCCACTATGTGCATTTATTCTCGACTATTGGTTAGCATTTATTCCTACCAATACTCAATAATCATTAGCTACTTTATAATAAGACGAAAATTTTTATGACACGCATATTTTGACAAAATCCCTCGAGAAGTAATATTTTTTATCATTTAAAATTATTTAAGTGAGTTAGAGCACGACGCTTTCTGTAGCCAATATGAGATATGTGTAATTATTTCCATGTTCAACATAATGTTGATAGGTTACATTTGAAAAACATATTAATAATAAAAAAAATATTTCAATGTGGGCCATAAATGAAATATATCATTATCTACCTTAAGTAAAATTTATGTGAATTTTATATATAGAGAGTAATTGAGAGTAAAAAATTCTTACATAAAGTGTAACAACCCTGGTTAAAAATCCATGTAAAAAAATATAAGACCAAGGTCATGGGACACGTATTCCAATCTGAATGGTGGGAAAAATATCCTCGTGGGTGTTCATTTCGGTTTATTATGGCTAAAGGAAATGGAAAATGCTTTGGAAAGGCATGAGGCATTAATTGGCATTTCATTTATGAAAATAATGGAAAATAGGAGAAAAGGGAGGTGAAAGGCTGGAGGTTGCATGTGAGGAGGAAAATGAAGGAAAATAATGGAAAATGAAGAAAATAGAGGCCCCATTGATAAAAAAGATTTAGAGGATCAGTTGGAAAGCTCTTGGCTCAAGATTTTTGCTCACACTTATGACTCTCATTCTATTCTCTCTCTCTCTTATACTCTTGGATACTTGATTTTTCTTGGAGCACTCTTGGAGGAGTGTGGCATACTTTGGATTTGGAGAAAGAATGCAAAGGAAAGAAATGAAATCGCAAGAGGACATCAAGATTAGTGGCTACAGTTATATTTCTTTGTAGGTATTGAGTTGTGTGTATGGTTTCCTTGCTAGTTTTGGCATGCATGGGACATGCATGTGGTTTCTTGGTTATGACATGTCATTGGCATGTAGGATTTCCTGGATTGACAGTGGATTTTTCTAGCCTTTCCATTTCTTGGATAGCCATGGTGTTGTGGGCTCATTTCATTGTTTTTTTTTTTTTTTTTCTCTGATTGGTTATCATGTGCCTTAGTTGTGGGTTGAGTTACTAGTTCCTAGAGCCTTAGTTGAATAAATGCTCTAGAAGCTTAGATGACAACTGTGGATTGAGTTAATAGTCTTGAAAGCCTTGGTTGGACAAAAACTCTAGAAGCCTTAGGTGGGTTAAGTTACTAGTCTGCAAAGCCATGATTAGACAAACGCTCTCAAAGCCCTGTAACAAATGGGGTTGAGTTACTAGTCTTAGAATCCTTGGTTGGAACAAATGCTTTGGAGCCCTGGAAAAACTTGGCTAAAGACCAATACGTGAGGGTTCTGATGTCTGATCGTGAGGTGGAATCGCTGGTTGAGGGTTGTGGTGGTTTGGCCTCTGGAAGCCCTTGTTTGGTTTTGATGGATTTGGTTTATGAGGTCCCACATTCATGTTTGGAATATGGCACGGGGGTGACTGGATGAAGAGATATTTGGCTCAACAATGTTTATGGTCGGGTGGAATGTGGAATTCCCAGACTTGGTTGCATTTTGCTTATGGAAATAAGAGATATTTTTTCTTTGTATTTATGGGTAAATATGCTTGTTATTCTATGGATTATATGGTTTTTATATGCTTGTCATTTATGTTGCTAATATGTTGGCTATGATTGAGTTTTATGATGGTGATGAAGTATGGCTCTCATCATGTTTTGATTCATAATTGAATGAACAATGTATCTATGCCTAAATACACTATAATGCAGTTAATGTGATGTAGCAATAATGTTTCTTAACGATTCTCAGATAAGTATGAGACCCCTATGCTCAGATATGTTATTTAAACATGTAGATTATATCCTTGTGACATGTTTGACGAAATTCCTATCATGGATAGTAGGGGTCCAATCAAGTCCATTTTCGAATGTTTGATTGTGCACCATTGTTTCATTTTTATATTTCACTTCTGAACTTGTCAATGATTTTTGGGCAGTGAATTAGGATTTGGGCCTAAAAAAGTGGCTCAAATATCGGGGATGTTGGCACAGGTCTGTGGGGAAAAGTTTGTGGACGCATGCATGCATATGTCGTGGGAGCATCAAAAGCCTCCCAGATGCACCCATGCCTATATTGTGGGAGCATATAGGGGTTTGAAGGCTAAAAACCTCCATGGGACCTAGGGTTTGGATGTGTGAGTCGTTGGGATGCCTCCTGGAAGTCATGTTGCTGATGTGGAAGGCTTTTTTGATATGTTTATGTTGGTTCCACTTCCATAAGGTCACGTAGGAGGTTGAATAAGATCATAGTAACTCTTCATAACAAGTTTACCTTGGTTGGCTGGTTACTTGGGTAGATGTGCGAGGAGGGTGTTACAGAGTGGTATCAGAGTGTGGTTGCACTCTCCTTGGGGAGGGGGGGGGGGGTCTAGTTTCCTGTCTCTTTGTGTGATATACAATACCACAGAGTGGTATTAGAGCATGGTTCACCCCTTGGACAGGATGGGCAATGTGTGTTGGTCATGCATTCATGTCAGTTGCACATTTGTTAGTCATCCTTGTGGTCTATATGCTTGTTGCATATGTTTAACAACCCTGGTGAAAATTCCATGTAATAAAGTTAAAAATAATAACCACGGTTGATGGGACACTTATTCCAAGATGATTGTTGGGAAAAAAATCCTAGAAGGTGTTCATTTTAGTTATTACAGCTAAAGGAAATTGGCAAAGGCAAAGGCAGAGGCTTTGGAAAGGCATGGGACATTAATTGGAATTTTATTTATGAAAATAATAGAAAATAGGAGAAAAGGAAGGTGAAAGGTCACATGTTGCATGTGAGGAGGTAAATGAAGAAAATAAAGGCCTCGTTGATAAAAAGGCTTCTGAGGATCAGTTGGCCTATGGCTCTCATTCTATTATCTCTCTCTCTCTCTCATACTCTTGGATACTTAGAGTTTTCTTGGATCACTCTTGGAGAGTGTGGCATATTGGTTATTTTCCTAGCCTTGCCATTTCCTGGATAACCATGGTGTTGTGGGTTTATTTCCATTGATTTTTTTCTGGTTGGTTCTCATGATTCCTTTAGTTTTGGGTTAAGTTATTATTTCCTAGAAGGCTTGGTTGGACCGATGTTCTGGAGCCTGTCGAAAAATTGTGGGTTGAGTTACTAGTCCTGGAAGCCTTGGTTGAGAAAACACTCTGGAAGCCCTAGGTGGGTTGAGTTACTAGTCCTAGAAGCCTTGTTTAGAAATTCTGGAAGCCCTGTAACAATTGGGGTTGAGTCACTAGTCCTAGAAGCCCTAGTTGGAATCAACACTCTAGAGCTCTGGAACAACTTGGATAGAGACCAATCCTGATGGTTGTGATGTTTGTCTGTGAGGTAGAATCAATGGTTTGGGGTTGAGGAAGTTTGGCCTCTAGAAGCCCTAGATTGATTATGATTGATGTGTTTGATGATATCCCACATTCATGCTTGGAATATGGTGTGGGGGTGATTGGTTGAAGTGAGACTAGGCTCAACCAATCTATGTCGAGTGGAACGTGGGAGTCCCATCTTCAGTTGGTTTCTAAATTCATTAATGAGAAGCTTATTCCTTTGGTATTTGATTCATAAATGTACTGATTATTATGTGGATTTTATTGTTGTTATATCCATGGTATTTCAGTTGTTATTATTCTGGTTATAAGCATGTATTTTATTAGTTATGATGTAAGGCTATCCCCATGTTTTTACTTGTAAATTAATGCACTATGTATCTATTTTCAAACAGATTGTATTGCAACTAATGATGTAATGTAGAAATGCCTCACAACTATTCTTATATAATCACGAGATCCCTACGCTTATATATGTTGTTTACACCTGTAGTTTCAATGTTTGTGACATGTTTGACAAAATGGTTTTCATGGCTAAGAGGGGTCTGGATGATTTCTTATTGATTTGATTTCTTTTGTGTCATTGTCTTGTTGTTATTTATCATCACTAAAATTTTCATGAAGTTCTGGGTAGAGCACTAGGTTCTGGGTCTGAAAAGGCGACTCAAATCCCGAGGATGCAGGCACAAAACTGAGTATTTGGGGCCCTCTTTGCTGGAATGCAGTGTTATTCCTATACCTATAGCCTCTTGGTCATTGTAATTTAGTGTTATGACTACTTCTATGGCTCAAAGAGGTCAAAATGTCATTGTCACCCAGGGGTAAGAGGCATGGATGATTGGGTTACCTCCTGGGGGTGTTGTTATTGTTGAACATGGTCTGTGTGATATGTTTCTATCAGTTCCACTTATTTAAGGTCAACTAGGAGGTTGAATCTCATTATAGTAGCCTCTCATCACATGTTTACCCCGGTTGGCCGGTTACTTGGGTAGATGTGGGAAGAGGTTGTTACATAGTGGTATCAGAGCATGGTTCAACCCTCAGATTGGATGGGAAGTGTGTGGATCATGAATTTATGTTGGTTTAATATGTGTTTAGTATGCTTATGTATATATGTGCTTGTTGCATCTGTGTCATATTGGCCATGGTGGCAATGGTGTCACCATGAAAGTGTTGATGGTTTTGTTGTCAACATGTTATCATGAGTGTATGACTGCTTATGATTTGTTCACGCTTGTGTAGTTTTTTGTGCTAGTATTCTTACATGTAGTTACATATTTTACATGAATTTATTGCCTTTGGTAGGGTTACATATTGGTCATGCTACGGTGTTATCCGTGTATGCTTTCTTGTGTGATGTCATATGTTAAACATGCATTGGTCGTTCATGATTGGTTATACATGTCAAGTGGGTGCATATGGTCAAGTTTGCATTAGTTTTATTGAGGTCGGTTGTGCATAAGCTCATTATATGCAAGTAGGTCATCATGATGATATTGGTGTGTTATGATGCTAATGTGTTGGCTGAGATAAAGTAGGAGATGCAGATCATTAAAGTGACGTTGCAAAAATGGACTTCAAGGTAAGAGCAGATCGTGATACAATTTTGTATGCTTGGCATGCAGGTATGTGATTCATGGTTGTTGTAAGCATTCAGGTTACTTATATTTTGTCATTATATTGATTTTATGGTTACATACATGATAGATGTTGGTCAAATAGTGTGATCATATGTACATGGGTTGGTTATTCATGCTTGGTTAACTTGATGACTATGTTATATGTCAATTGATGCTTATGTTATATGGTTAACTTCTTGTTGTTATATGTTTGTTAACTTGATGATTAGTGTTATTTCCTTTAAGATATTTATGTTATATGTATTATGCTAATTTGGATTGGCCTATGCAGTTGGTTAGGGTTATGAGATTCAGGTATGAGTCGACCTAACTATGATAGTGTGTTGTACTAATCTAAATTGACTGTGCATGTGTGATTATTATGCATGAATTGCAAATTTTTATGAGTTTATGATATGAACATGTTAGCTAGTTATTTTTATGGATATTATGACCTTATTTATGTTTGAGTTGATGTGTTGAGAAGTT
Organism: Pinus albicaulis; assembly: GCA_034641835.2. Lineage (NCBI taxonomy): Eukaryota > Viridiplantae > Streptophyta > Pinopsida > Pinales > Pinaceae > Pinus > Pinus albicaulis. The sequence goes on along the minus strand of CM076575.1, from coordinate 755,604,937 downwards.
ATATTGTGCTAATCTAGATTGATTGTGCAAACAAGGTAATCTCCCCTAAGATGCATTAAGGTATGAGTTTACTTATGTCTTATATTTTGTGCTTCAATGTTTGATTATGTCATCTTTTTGGTGTTGATGGTTGGTTTCTATTATGTCATCTATTTATTGTTTAATGTTTGATTAATCGCATGATATGAGTATGTGTCTATAAGATTACATGAAGAAATGAATTGGTCTTAAGATGGTTGTACTAATGCAATATGTGTTGAGATAGTTGATGTGTACTTGAGTGCAACTAGGTGATAGTTGTAGTATTACAATCTTGACTATTAGTTTATTATGGCATGGTTGTTAGTCTTCGTAGACACAGATTTTAGTTAATAGATATGATGTCTTGATATTTGGAACATGTGATTGACATGTGTGAACAGTTGTAGGGAAACATGTTTGGTATTAGCATGACAAGGTAATAGTTTATGTGTTTATATAACTAAAAAATGAGTGATGTGACAATACATAGTAGGACTCGATTGCAGTAAGGTAAATGGTAAAAGAAATGAATTGGGTAAGAATTCCTTTGGTTGTGTTTAGAAACCCTAAATTCCAAACGAATGAGTGCTTTGCATACATGAAGTCTTCTTAACCTTGATTTTGTTTGAAAATATGTGGATATGTGCTATAGTCATGAACATGTATATCATTTGGTTTCTAGTTATGGCTAGATTCATCAAGGGATTGGAATCCCTTGAGAGATGATATATGTATGTGTTCAGATACAAGGCAGCGTGTTTGGCACAACAAGTAAGATAACTTGTATATTGTTATATTTATTTATTCGTTGACAGTTATGTTGTTATGGCAGTATGATGCAGGGGATTTCATGGAAAGAGACTACCATGAAATCTTGGAGAAGGACGAAGTTGATTTTCCATGGGAAGCACTGGGAACCCTAGGGTTGAGTCATGGTGGTTGTTTCTAGTCTTGTGCATTTGGTCTTTTGTGATTTTTTGTGCTTGATTTGCGGTATTGATTGTGTCTAGTGCATGGTCATGCCACTTTGTCGTGATGTTGTATTGCTTTTGGTTTTCCATGGTTTTGTTCTTGTTGTTTTTTGTTCTTTCCTTTAGTTTGAGAGTTTGGAAATTGGTTGGGAGAGATGAAATTTGATGGATATCTCAGAGAGTTGGATGGAACCTGACAGGTAATGAAAGACACAGATGAAGCTTGGTGCATAAGTGAGCATAACAGAAGGTAAGAATATGACATTTGGTTGGACTGGTTGGGTCCATTATGATAAATGGATGGTGGCAGTATAGGCATGTGAAAGGTAACATGAATGGTAAAGTGAATGGATGTGAGGTGTTAGATTCCTTGGCTATGTTGGGAATTGTTGGTCTCAATGTTGTGCATGTTGTGCATGAATAAATGAATTTCTCTGAACTCGAACCTTATGATATCTATAAATTGTGTTGTGATCATGATTATGCTAATGTTTATATATGCATACATGTATGTATCTATGTATGTCTTTGTCTTATAGGATCATGATTGTTTTATGATAATGATTATATATATGTATGTATCTACGTCACAATATGAAATGGTTTTCAAGGATCATTCTTGTGGAGGAACGATCTTGTATGGAGATGAATGACATGAATAGGTTCTTGGTCTTATGAGGAATCAAGTGGGAAGAGTAACTATGGCAGATCTATAATGTCAGTATGATATGGACATTAATTGATATTATGTGCTTGTACTATGTCTATATTTATGTTATGGACATGTAATCCTAAAGGATACATCAACGAAGTGAAAGTAATGGGATCTACGACATGCTAGGATAAGCATGGACATTGGAAAGACACTAGAAGCAAGGTTGCCTTATGGAGTCAATGTGTGGTCTATGGATGTGCAATACTACTGTTGTTTATATGTTGTGCATGTTGTATATTCAGTGAGTGTATATGAATTTATTATGCATGTCAATGTCTCTATGTTGTTAGGCATGCATTTTATTGGATAATACTTTTGTCCATGAGGTCATTGTATGCATTTTAGGTCATCATGAATTTTTTGGTATGTTATGATGTTGATGTGTTGGTTGAGATAGAGAAGGAGATGCAGATCATCAAAGTGAAGTTGTGGCACTAGACTTCGAGGTAAATAAAATCTTCATATAGGTATTTTATGTTTTGCATGCAGGTATGTTGATTAATGGTTATTATAAGCATTAGGGTTATATACATGTTTTTCATCTTATTGTTGTTGCGGTTACATATATGAAAAATACTAGTTGATCAGTTTAGTTATATGCATTATGATTATGTGTGTTCCTTTCATTTTATTGATGTTATTGTCACATACATGATAGATGTTAGTCAAATAATGTGATCATATGTACATGGGTTGGTTAGTCATGCATGTTATTAACTTGATGACTATGTCATATGTTGTGGATGATTATGTTATATGATTAACTTGTTGTTGTTATATGTTAGTTAACTTGGTGATTAGTGTTATTTCCTTTAAGATCTTGATGTTATATGTACCATGCTTGTTTGATTGGGCTATCTAGATGGTTATGGTTATGACATTCAGGTATGAGATGGTATAGTTGTGATATTGGGTTGTACTAATCTAGAATGATTGTGCATATGTGATTGTTATGCATGAATGACAATTTTTTATGAGTTTATGATGTGGACATGTTAACTAGTTACTGTTATGGATATCATGACCTTATTTATGTTTGAGTTGATATGTTGAGAACTTATATTTTTCTAATGTAGATTGATTGTGTAGACAATATAACCTCCCCTGAGAAACATTAAGGTATGGGTTTTCTTATGTCATCTACTTGATGCTTGATTGTTTGATTATGTTTTCTATCTGGTGTTGGGTGTTTGGTGTCTATTATGTCGTCTAGTTGATTTATCTAACGTGGTGCATTTATAGTTTGTTTGAATGTTTGATTACTTACATGATATGAACATGTGTCTATAAGATTGCATGAAGTAATGATCTTGTTTTAAGACAATTGTAATAACATGTATGCATTGAGACAATTGATATGTACTTGAGTGTAAGTAGGTGATAGTTTTAGCAACGTGTATTATGGCTGATGAATGTGAGTTGATTATTGATAATGACATGGTTGTTAGAATTGGTAAATGTTGATTTAAAATTAATAGATACATTGTCTTTGAATTTGGAATATGTGATTAACATGTGTGTTCAGTTACATGGCAACATGCTTGGTACATCAAGGTAAGATAACTAGTATATTTTTATATTTAATTATGCGCTAGAAATTATGTGTTTATAGAAGTATAATACAGGGATTTGAATGGAAAAAGATACTACCATGAAATCTTGGAGAAGACTTGGATGAGCCTTCCCTTAGAGGAACTATGAACCAATGGGGATTGAGTCATGGTGTTTGTTTCCAGTCTCGTGGTTTTGGTATTTTATGATTTGTTTGGTCTATATTTTTAGTTTTGTTTATGTACGGTGCAAGGCTTTGCCACTTTGTTCGTGGCGTCATATTGTTATTCGTTTCATGGTTTTCTTATTTTTTGTTCTTGTTCTTGCCTTTTATGTTTTGAGAGTCTTTGGAATTGGTTGGGAAAGAGGAAATTTAATGGAGCTTGGGGAGAGATTCATGGTACCCAACATGTAATGTAAGAATTGAATGAAGCTCGGTGCATGAGTAAGCACGACGAAAGGTAAGAATCTGACAATCGATTGGGTCGGTTGGATCTATTGTGGTAAGTGGATGATGGCAGGATAATCATGAGAAAGGTAATCAAATGAGGTAAAGTAAATGGATCCGAGGTGTTAGATGTCTTGGCTATGTTGGGAATTGTTGTTCTCAATGTTGTGCATGTTGTGCATGAATAAAGGAAGTTATCTTAACATAGACCTTATGATATCAAGAAATTGTGTTGTGATTATGATTATGGCCATTTCCATCAAATTGTGTTTTTCATGTGACCCTCAAGGAATCCCATGGATTTGTATGGTTAGAGTGTGATTAGAATGTGATGGAAATGGCCATTTTATTGAAATGTTCACATTTTTTAGGATTATTTCTTGTCCCTATCGTTTGGAAGTAGGTGACACCATTTGGTTCTCTCTGCTTGGAATCAAATGTACTCTATTGTTTACATCCTTTAGCAAATCTATGATAACAATTGGTTTTTTTTATCAATTTAGATTATTCAACAACTTTCATTAATTATTAGATTTATTTTTTTGTTATTTATTTTCAATATATAGAAATTAAATAGAAATATATTAAATATTAAATTTATAGAGTGAAAGTTAATTTTCTTGGAATATCAATTGGATGATTTTCAAGTAGAAAATAAAATTTTGGAATTATGATAATTTGAAATAATTATAAGTAAACACATCACAATGTAAGTAAGTATATGAACATCATAGTTATTAAATAAAAGAAATATTCTATATTTCAATATATTCTTAGTGCTTTGTTTTCTTCATTTTCTTTTTATATAGTGTTATTGTCAATAAATTTCCAACCTCTTTTTATCTTTCAGGCTTCTACTATATTCTACTCTTAAGACCATTTTCCGTGTTGTGAGATCCATGTTTTCTTTCTCCTTTAAATAGCCATGTAGGATTTTAATTCAAATAACATGTCATTATCCATGGCTACCAATTTTAGTCTATACATAATCAATTTTCATTATATTTTCATATAGTCTTGGTTTATCTAGGGTTATCCCATAAATGGTATTGATTGTACTCTTAGGGAAATTGTTATCATGTGTTATAAGTATCACTTAATCCCACTTCATATGTCTTTTGGATATACGTGATCACATACTTTATATCCATAAAGGAGTATTGGAACTATGATAATTTGAAAGATGGAGCATAGTGTTTGCTACTCCCAAGACTTTTTTTTCTTGCATTTAATTGCAATAGGAAGAATGATTTGCAACTTTCTTATAGTGTTTTGCTCGTACATTAATCCCACATTCACTTATCATGAAAATTTAGTCTCAAATATATACCATTTTTGCATATCTCTTATGTCTCACTTTTTAATAAATATTTTGTTGTTTTGTTCCATTTGAGTGAGAGAACTTCTAACTTAGTTTTTCACGTATTCACATTCATTCCATTATATGCACAGAAGGACTCCAAGGAATCTAACTAACCATGCAAGTTGTGGAATCTATTAATTGTTAACATTACATCGTCACCATAAAACAAGATCTTTAAAAACATCCCTACTATGTTCACTCCCCTCCCCCACCTTACATGTTCACTCATTACTATACCTTATATATATATATATATATATATATATATATAAAGCAGACAATGTGTGGGAGAGGAAGAAACCATGTTTTGACCTTGATGCCACTATTTAAGCTCTCTAAAAAAATGCTATATAATTCTATTTTCTATCCTTATTTATATTAATTGTATATTATTGCTTGCTCACTGTTCTAAAAACTTATTTATATCATTTATCACATAATTTCTTTATATCAAAACGCAAAAAACATATTAAAATAAGACAAAACAACAACCTAATTTTCCACATTTATTATTTATAATTTTTTTAAATACCAAATAATAATATTCCCTTCAGTACTATTGAATCCCCCAAAATATGCCCTATAATTCACCCCTAGAAGAACTCATAATTACATAAGCAAGTTGTGAGTGACAACAAAGAAGTTGGCAACCATGATGGCAACGACAATTCCACCTCGACATTCAATGGATTGTGCAAATATTCGTCACCATAAAACAAGATCTTTAAGAACATCCCTACTGTGTTCACTCCCCTCCCCCACCTTACATGTTCACTCATTACTATACCTTATATATATATATATATATATATATATATATATATATATATATATATATATATATATATATATATATATATATATATATAAAGTAGACAATGTATGGGAGAGGAAGAAACCATGTTTTAACCTTGATGCCACTATTTAAGCTTTCTTAAAAAAAATGCTATATAATTCTATTTTCTATTCTTATTTATATAAATTGTATATTATTACTTGCTAATTGTTCTAAAAACCTATATATATCATTTATCACATAATTTATTTATATCAAAACCCAAAAAACTTATTAAAATAAAACAAAACAACAACCTAATTTTCCATATTTATTATTTATAAAATTTTTAAATACCAAATAATAATATTCCCTTCAATGCTATTGAATCCCCAAAATATGCCCCATAATTCACGCCCCAGAAAAACTCATAATTACATAAACAAGTTGTGAATGACAACAAAGAAGTAGAAGAACTCACAATTACATAAGCAAGTTGTGAATGACAACAAAGAAGTTGCCAACCATGATGGCAACAACAATTCCACCTCGAGATTCAATGGACAGTGCGAACATTTCAAAGTTCTAGAAATCCAAGGAAAACATGCATATTAATTATTTTTAAAAATCAAATAGTTAACAACTGCAATATCAATGAGGTCTTGGTTTATGGTTGTGACTTAATATGCCGTCACTCTTTAATCTCTCGATCTTTGTCACTTAAATAATATATTGTTAATTAAAAAATAAAGTCAAGTACAAATCCCAATAGATGTTGTATTGTAAGGCATGTTATAAAGTTTTAAAATAAATAAACACACAAGTAAACAAGTACAGGTTCAAAGTGGAATCTTGACTCTTGTTACTAAAAATCTATACATAATATCGATGACATTATTTGGATATGTTTAATATGTTATTTTAGTAAGATGTAATTAGGTTTAATAATTATTGAATATATTAAATGGAATTGAAATTGATATGCCTCGAAGACATAAACACAATCATGATAAACCTATAAATTATTAGATATTTTATGAATCCTTTCTAAAATGTTTGTTCAACAAGAGTTTCAATAATTTATAATGTTTTCATTTGTTAATGTGATACCCAAATCTTAATATTAGTTTGAATGTGTTTACATATTCATTATATTAGGTAAGGAAATTGATTTAAGTATCACTATCATGATAAAAATTATATAATTTATTTAACAATTATGAATAAAATTAATTATAATATAAATTATTGTTAAAATTTTAAATATATTGTAAATGAATGTATGAATTTCATTATAATTTAAATAGGTCTAAAGTTATATAATAAGTTAATATATATTGTTTTTATTTCAAATATATTTTATATTGTAAATTTACAAAAACAATTTATTTGAAGGTTGTTTTAAGTTATTAGATTTTTGTTTTTTTATTATGAGATATATGTTTATGTGTTTAAGGAGAATTATTTTAAATTAGATAATAAGACATAGCCACAAATTTGTTGATGGATTTAGAACCTTTCTATCACAATGCTTTTGAGAGTAAACAACTTTATCAAGTATTAATGTCTTTACAATTCTTCCAATGACCATTAACAAGTTATTTTGTGAATCTTCACTCCAACTTATCTCGTACAACAATCCTCCTCATCTATCTTCACTTCAATTGAAATAAATTGGGGTAAGATAGTATTAAATGCAATCTAGTGCTCAGTTACAAAATCACTATTATTTTGCAAAACAAAATCATTTACCAAGGTTAGGGTAGTACATATCCCCAAACTTATTTTAGAGATTTATTGTTTTTTTTCCTTCCAAAATGTTGAAATACCAAATCAAACATACAAATCCTAATAAGGCTTATTGTCTTTTTCCCCAATGCCATCCACAGTTTAGCTTTTAGAGCAATGAGTTTTGTTCCAAAAACTACAACCCATGGATTTCAATGTATGAGAATATCCTCCATTTTGGGATTTCATAACTCAAATTCATTGCCATTAAACTTCTCAATTTTTATTCTATACATGCTCATGTTTTCCTTGCAATAATATTCTCTTTGCACAACCTCCCCCTCAAACCAAGATTAGATTAAAAACCTTTTCCCTCACACCTTGGATCTAAGATGATCAAGATCCTTGTCCGAGATCTAAGATAATGAAGCTTTGATACCAAATGAAAGGGAGCACAAGTGTGGAATACTATTCCCACACTAACCAATGAGAGAAGAATGTGTAGAAAAATGCATTAAATAGTTACAGAAGATAAACAAGAATTGAATGAAAGAAATAGCAAGATCATTACAAAATAATTTCTTGGGGAACACCCTTCTAGGGGAAAAAAAAACCCACGCTACAAAGCATGCTCAATGTATTATTTAACAAATAAATAATTACAATACATTTCTCAGTTCTCTTAATAAGAATGTTCATTAACAACATAATAATTCTTGAAAAAATTCATCTTCATAATAATAAATTAAAACCCACACACTGTTTTCCTCCATCCCTAACACAATAAATAAACATAACAAACAATAAATCAATTATTATTTCCCAATTTTACATGCTGGAAATCACTAGCAATTAATTGAGCAAGTGCTACTGTTGAGCATTCTCTTCCACTATGAAAATTTATTCTCTACTATTGGTTACCATTTGTTCCTATCACTACTCAATAATCATTATTTATCATTATTTACTTTATTATAAGACTACAAAGTTTATGACAAACATATTCTGATAAAATCCCTTGAGATGCAATTTTTTGTATCATTTAAAATGATTTAAGCGAGTTAGACTAAGGTGCTTTCTATAGCCAATATGAGAGATATGAAATTCTTTCCATGTTCAACATAATGTTGATAGGTGTCATTTGAAAAATATATTAATAATAAAAGAATATTTCAATATGGGCCATACATGAAATATTTCATTATCTACCTTAAGTAAAATTTATAAAAAGAGTAATTGAAAGTAAAAGAATCTTGAAAGACACTTTAGGAGGATGCATCATTCCTTTTATGCTCAAAATGGAGTTGAAACATGGTATTTGAAAAAAATATTAACAAAAAAAAATTATTTTTATGTCGTCCATAAATAAAGTAAAAAAATGTCTTGCCAATATGTATTTTTTACAATCCAACATGAGAGAGATGTGTCATTCCTTCATTGTTCAAGATGGAGTTGATGCATGTCATTTAAAATATATCCACTAGTGCAACCATATAAATTAAATGCGCACTCTAACTTATAGATGAAATGACCCTTTTCACTGGAATTCAATGATACAATTTAAAAAATGTTTATGCTTTTTTGTTTTTTAGAATACGTTTGTAAATGATTAAATGGATTCAACACCCTGAAAAACCCATGGGGCACTTGAATTATATAGATTAAACAACTTAAACTCAATTTTTAAAAATATCTACTGGATTTTGGTTAAAATTAACGAGGAAAAATGCCCTAAAAAGGTCATTTCATCTTTTAGTTACACTACACATAAATCAAATGGTTGATAAATGTTGATAGGCAATATTCAATAATAAACATCAAAACACTTACTTCATGATACCCCTCAAGTTTATCAAATTTAAAAAAAAAAAACATAAAGGCTAACTAAATTATAACTTTTTTTTTTTTAAATTAGATCCATCTTAAACCCAAATACATAAAGTCTCGAGAGCGATCAAATCTCTCGAGGTGCAGACTTAGTTTTTGAGTGCAAAACTTGAGGAAATGTTTGCACCTCAAGAGATTTGATCCTTCTCATTGCTTGATAAACAAGGGGTTAAGATGGATCTAGGTTAGTTTCAATTGTGCGCGGTCACACACAATTTGTTGAACACATAATTATTTGGATCATTTTAAATATGTTAAATATTTCTAATATTAATTTTAAATTAGGTCAATTACCTTAGTTTGTTTAGATGGTAGAGGTTATTAATAACTTGAACGATGCAAAATGATGAAATAAATTTTTTGAATGAAAAGTTACAATGTAACAGTCTTGAATGATAGAAAATATTAATAATAAGAATGTAGTCAATTACAAATAGTCTTCAGTGTGATTAATCTCAAAATATTTTCTTTTATTATTCTTATTGTCACACCTGTTAGTTTTTCCATCTTTTCATATCGATCATATGAAAGGGCTACTTGAAATCATAGATCATTTGAATATTTAACTTGATCTACTGTAGTAGTTTATGTCATACCTTGTCTCTCTTGCTCTCCAATATTAATAGTAGCTTTCTCCAAAGTCAATCATTGTGACTTATGGAGTGTTAAACCCCATGTAAGTTTCAATGTTAGTTGTTTTCTATTAACTCATTTGAATGCAAAGTGACTAAAAATGTTGAATTATGGAAATACAAATAATAAGAATGTCTTCAATTACAAATACTTTACAGTTTCAAGAAGAAAACATTTTAGGTTAGTGAGTATTTTATTTATGAAAATTCAAGTATTTTATTTATGGTTGATTTATTGTAACCCAAATAACAATGCACAGAGTCCACACTTTTTTCATGCTTACACTGAAATCAATGCACACCATTAATCTAATTACTTTGAAATTAATCTGTTTCATACATCTAGTTACATCAAATCAGAAATCAACATATACACTAAAATCAATGCATCTAGTGCAAGCAATCAAATAGGATTAGAAATCAACAACTACATTAAAATATATGCATCGAGTGCAATCAATCAAAATGATTAGGAATCAACATCTACATTGAAATCAATGCATCTATTTCAATGAAAAACCAAAATATTCATGGCTTTGTAAATCTCACTTCTTTTACCTTTTGTAAAAGTATTACTTCCTCTTCCTCTATGGTTAATAATGTTCAATATTATATAATATTATATAATATTTGTATTTGTCTATATGTTTATTTTTCTTATTCTCTCTTTCTCCTCGTGCCTCTCACCCCATCTCTCTCCCCTACCCATCTATTTGTCTATCTCTCCACTTCTCCCTCCCTATCTTTGTCTCTCTCTTCTTCCCTCTCTCTACCCTTACCATATATATATATGTCAGTACACTAACACTATAGACCAGGAAATCCACCGACACTGTTTTTTAAGGCATTGGACTCTTACCTGCACCATATTTCCATCGTCATCGTAGCTTTTAATCCTATTTAAATAGTGATCGATTCATTACTCATACATTTAAAAAACCTTATTATTAAAATGTTTTAAAAGTGCATTATTTACTTTTATTGAGTTCAGGTTGACGAGAAAATATAAATATTCAAGTGTCTCCTTAATTTGGTAGGAACTCACAAAGAGATTTTGATTAACGTGTCACAAGGAAACTAAACTATTCAGTGGTGGTAGGAGTATATTCTCTTATAAAATCTTGAGTTGAGTTGGGAGACCATCTCTTCTTAAAATCTTGAGTTGGCATATCTGCCAGATACGATTGAAACCAACAAAACGATTTTAAATTGTCCTATTGCACTTCTCTTAGAGTTTGGTTATGGTAAGTAAGATTTTTATCTAAAAAATAAAAAATATTAAAGGAAGATTGGATTTATGACCTTCGAGATTATTTTTATAAGTTTAATTGTTAAGAATATATGTTTTCTTGTTATAAATTTAAAAGTTTAATAATTAAGAAAATATGTTTTATTTTGTTAAGTTATAAGCTTAAATTTAAAAAATATTATAGAGTGAGATTTTATTGGATACTAATTATTTATATCACAATAAGAAAATTTCATATGTTAGATTATTTTTTATTTTTATAAGTTTAATAGTTAAGAATATATGGTTTTTTATAAAAAAAGTTATAAGTTTAAAAAGTTATAAATTATAAAGTTGAATAATTAAGAATATATGTTTTATTTTTTTTAAAGGTTACAAGTTTAAATTTAAAGAATATATTATAGAGTGAGATTTTATTGGATACTAATTATTTATATCACAATAAGAAAATTCCATATACTAGATTATTTTTATATTTTTATAAGTTTAATAGTTAAGAATATATGTTTTCTTGTATAAAAAAGGTTATAAGTTTAAAAGTTCAATGATTAAGAATATATGTTATTTTTTTTCTAAAGGTTATAAGTTTAAATTTAAAGAATATATTATAGAGTAAGATTTTATCAGACACCAATTCTTTATATCACAATAAGAAAATTCCATATACCAATATATTTTGTACAATATTATATAATTTTTAAATTATTTAAAAAATATTTTATTAATGATAAATGTTTATTTATATTATTATTGAAGGTAATGAATAATCTTAGATTTACATATTTTTATCCATTTCAGTGTTATTGTTGAAGTTTTTTTTGTGGGGTAAATTATATTCCTTCAAAACTTGGGAGTTATAATGTAGTACTAAGAGTCTATGGTTAGTTTGTCAAAAGGTACACCCAATCAAGGCCAAAAATATACTCTTGGAAGAGAGGCACAAGATAACTATAAGGAGGAGTGATCAAAATACAACATAAAACATAAAATAGCAAGCCTAGTTGGCTGAAAGTGAGGAGTAGGAGCTAGAAAATTAGAAGACAAAACTGTGACATACAATTAAGGTAATGGTTTTGATTTCGTGACAACCACTTGGATGGGGTATTTGTTGTCTCAAATAGTGCCCCCCATTGAGGGGGGTATCATAAGGTGTTGTTCAATGCATTCCATCCATCGATCCAGGTCCTTCATACGCTGGTGTAGGTGCTCAAGAGAGTTGTTCAAGATGTTGGTTTGATGCTCATGGCAATACAGGAGAACTTGACCCAAAAGGAACTTCATATGCCAATAGATATTGATGGTTTGATGTACTGATTAAACCTGACACGTGTGTGTTTTGTGTTTAGAACCTAATCAACCATCTAAACAAGAATCTTCATGTTTCAGAGATGAAGTTTGTGAGAGCCACCTTTTCCCTTAGCACGAGTGAGCTCATCCTAGATGGTCCCGAGAGTAAAGTCACAATAGTGAGAGGATGCTTCTTCTAGGGGATGGTGCATATGTGAACTAAATTTATGGGCCCATTCTTTGTAATAGGTTGTTCCACTACAAACCCAAGCTCACATACGAGGCATGGGGAGAGGGATAGAGAGACAAATGGAAGCTAACAACAAGGAAGAGAAGAAACAGACGAAATTGGCACTAGGGGGATGCCATGTCGCAATAGACCAAAGAGGAGGAATAATGATAAAAAGGAGAATACCATGGGGATTAGCTAGTGACACCCAATCCGAGGGAGGATGGTGACTGAGGAATTCATTGTGTGCAAAAATATCTCAAGTTTCACTGTACGAACCTTCGTACTTCACACAATGTATTACAAAATAATTTCAAAATAACACAAATGCATATGTACTCTAAAGCTAAATAAGAATTGCTTTTGTGCACAATCTACTAACATGAAGTTGCACGTGCACTAACTCCCAAAGAGTAAAAACACATTACAATTATAATATTTCTCTGCACTTCCCTCATTCCACTCAAATCCTGCACGTCCCTCTTTCCGCATATGCATTTGTTCTCTACATAACCACCACACACACACAACCGCCTCTGCATAGCTTCGTCCACACAACTACTTCTGAACCCAACAATGCCCTTTGGTCATTCATTGACATTTGAAGCCGATATTAATAGATGTGGGTCCCGTATATCGTGGGGAGGAATGATTAGTTGTGAAATATCTTCCTAAATAACAATTAAAAAAGAGATTTGTATATTTATTATTTTAATAAACTTTCGGTAAAGATTTCAGCAAAGTCAGAGCTCTGCGCATATGCATTTGTTCTCCATACACGCTTCCTCCGAACAACACAGTCCATTGTCTACAAAAATCTCTCAAAATTTCATTGTATGAACCTCCACATTCTACAAAATCTATTAATAATAAAATAAACAGTGCTCTTGTGCAAAATCTACTAATATAAAAACACATTAAAATTTAAATATCTCTCTACACTTCCCTCATTCCGTACAAATTCCGCACATGCATTTGTTCTTTGCATAACCTCCGCACATGCATAACCACCTCCGTACAACTACTTCCACACTCAATAACACCTAAAACCAATTTTAATTAATGAACATACATTGTGAAATACATTCTTAAATTAGAATTAAAAAGTGTTTTTGTATACTTATTATTTTAATAAACGTTGCACAAAGGTTTTGGCATAGTCAAAGCTCTGCACAAATGCATTTTTTCTCCACACACGATTCCTCTGAACACCTAGCTCTGCACAACCACTTTCGTGCAACTCCCTCCACACAACTATTTTTGTTGTTGTGAAATATGTTCCTAAATAATTAAAAAAAGATTTGTATATTTATTATTTTAATAAACCTTGCACAAAACTTTCTGCACATTTGGAAAACTAGAGACTCAACTAACACTAAGGACTAACATGTACCGACTCCTTTCAATCTAAAGATTGAATTGAATCACTTCATTTTCCTATACAACACTCCCCCATCTATGTAAGGAGCCCTAGTTCTCTCACACATATTCTTTAATAATATTAATTGGAGATTTGTTCACCCCCCCTCCCCCAGGGCCTATGCAATTCTCACATCATTGAGAAAAGAACTAACATAACAGTTTCTCGCAACCACATGTCACACGAATTGAAAACACGATTTATTTAGTATTACATAATAAAAGTAGCTTTTATAGTCCAATGATTACAATAATTGTTAAAAATATGATACTAGCTCCCTCTACCCCCCCCCCCCCCCCCACTTAGTGTCAGAGCACCCCCATATATGCAAAGGACCCCCATTTCTCCCGCACATACTCCATTCTCCGCACAATAAAGGTTTCACACAATGAAACCATACCGATTACGATATCATTGATCAATCCCACAACACTCACTATACAAAGGAATCCAGTTCTTCTGCACATACTCTATCGTTCACATAGGAAAACATAATTATTAATTCAACATTTGTTCAGTGCGCCCACCCCCCTTGCCCAAAAACCTATTAATTTGACATTTGTTCAGCACCCCCCGAGGCCTATGGAAACAACCTGCAACCACATCAATTCTCATATGATTGAGTAAAGCACTAACATAACAATGTCATGCCACCGCATCATTGAACACTCACCAACTCTATGACCACTTACAAAATTACTTTTATTTTAATTTTAAAATGAATTGTCAAGGTCTGGAAAAAAACAAAAATAAAATGCCCTCCACTAGGGGAATTATGTCCTATTAGAGCTTCTTCAACAAGTCGAAAATTAGAAATAACACTTAGTGAGAATTTGATTTGTTTTTTTTGAATTTATGCAAAAATAGAAATATTAATCATTTTACTGAAACTTCGGTTAAAATTGCAAAAACACACCGAAATAATGCACAATCAACACAACTTGATCGTGAAACAATTGCTATAATCTTTGGTCAAACAAGAACCAATAAACACATAGTAAGGAAAAATTCCCAATCTTTCTTTTTATATAATTTTTTTTTTAATGCAACTTGTACTTTTATGATAAACCTAAATGTTAGTGTAGAAAATACTCTTTAACTCATTACTCCTCTTTGGGCTAAACATAATTTATGTGTGTTTTCCAATATGCCTAAATAAAGAGTCAATAAGATAAAACAAATCTATAGCTTTACATGATTGAATGAAATTTAGTTCTAATCCAAGATTCTCCAAGACATTAGAAGCAAACATTTTGGGAAAGTGGCCAATATGTTTTGTAAAATGCATTCCAACCTGACACTGCAGGGATTCTCCAAATGGCTAATATCAAATTCTTATTCTCGTCATATTATAATGCACACCTTGATATCCGTGAAGGTCTGCATACTCCCAAGCCTAGGCAACATAATGGGAGGCCACCAACCTCTTCATCCAATGACAAGATACCTAAGCCTAGGCAACATAATGAGGGCCCACCACCCTCTTCATCCAATGACAAGATACCTAATGGAACTCCTAATTTAATGCCAAACCCTGAATTTGTATTAACGAGTGAACACTCCAAACGTTGGCGGTGTGAACAACTCTTAAAGGAGTACTACGAAATATAATGGTTGTGTGCCACAAAGTCATGGTGAAGTGGTTGATTCCCGTTTGCTATTGGGAATACCAGATTGTACCGCCCCTCACAAGCATAGTGGACCCCATTAGGTAACTTACCTAGCTTTCACATTTACCGACGGAATGCCGTTTGCCTCGCTTTTACCCCACATGAATATTTTACTTGGCTCCGGATTTACCGTAGTATAAATAATTATAAGGGAGACACGCTTAGTGCTAGGCCCGTGGGAAACGAAGCAGTTTCTTTTGACAATTTCCTTAACCTTTCCATAAGGTTACATAAAAATAAGGTGGGGATTTAATATGGTCACTAGAGTAGAAAGTGGATGTATGGTTGTTTCGTTCCAAATTACTTTTCTATTATATATGGTTTCGTTTACATTCTATTAAGATACAGTTTTTTCGTTTAATTCTTAATCGTATATTTGTTATTTTTTCAATCTTGTTACGATATTGCGAATTTTTTTCCTTTTAATGTATATTGTAATATTAGATTTTTTTTTTAATTTTTTTTAATTTTTTAATTTATATATATTTAATATATTTGATCTTGTTTTGATGAGTCATATTGGCTCGTTCCAAACAGGTAAACAGATGTGATTTTTACCAAAACAAAATTTATATACAATTTATGGATTAGAGAAGCAAAATTTCTAATATATATATATATATATATATATATATATACGATTTAGGATATTTTATAATATATTTTTTTAGTTGTTTTATATAATATTACTAGTGAAGCTTCAAATAGTTTTGGATTTTGATTTTTGTTATTAGCCGCAAATACTTTATTTGTTGACTACTATTAGTTTAGCAATACAATTCAACTTATAATATTTAACTTCAAAAATTAAATATTTAATTTTCAATATTATTAAGAAAAACTAACTTTTAAATATTTGATTGGACCAGAAATTGAAGGTCTTATTACAACCTTCACACAAACTAATTTCATGTGGATAATTGCTTCACATATTTATACCCTATGGATATAATTGCAATCTCTATTCATTATTTTTACATATTTGTGCAGTGATTTTTTATTTTTGAGATTTAGAGGAAGTAAATAACATATTTACGCTCCATTACTTTCTACCATAATTTAAGCAAGTATTTGCATAAAAAATAGATAATAATAAGATGTAAATAAATATATTTACCATGAGTTACTTCTTGCCATTATTTATGTTTTTCTCAGCATTTATGTAGGAGAAAAACTATAAATGTGTAGACTTACTAGTGATTACCACCCACCAAGATTTGTGCAAGTTCATATGCCCGAGTAAGAAATTAATTTATTTACTTTATATCTCAATTTATTAGTTCCTCCCAAAGCAAAACTATAAGATTTTAGTTTCTATTAATCACTATAAATTTGTCTAACATTAACCAATGTAAATTATAATTTTACCCTTAACATAATTTTAAATTTGAATGGAAAAGACTAAACTACCATAGCATTTGTTTATTAAAATTATTTATATAATATTATTGTTTTATTTTCACACGTTCTATCTATTTTTTCCTTTTAAAACAATTCTTGTATATTTCTTTTTAAAGTCATTTGTCATTTTTATTTGTTGATTATCTTTTTTGCTTCTCTATTGTATTGTGACAAACATCGACATCATAATCTGACATATTATTGTGAATTTCTAACTTACAGAAACAAATTTTCACACAACATTATATAATTTGACTATCATCTTACCTCAGATCATTACAAGGATTAATTGTAATAATTCTCGACACACTAAGACTCTATTGAAACTATACCCTTGATTATTCATGAGGTCTTACTGTACTTTATGTGACATATATATTATCTATTCCAAATCTTGAATTACTTACAAATTTTTTTGAGCAATTTAAATGACACATTACATTTAAACGAAATTTCGATGTGCTTATGAAATTTGTTGTACTAGACGTCTCTCTCTCTCTCTCTCTCTCTCTCTCTCACACACACACACACACACACACACACACACACACACACATATTTAAAAAATAATGTGGTTAATGATCTTCGTGGTCAATACTAGTCCTATAAACCCTCAGTTGGAACCGATGGTCTTGCACCTTTCTGCAGAACCTTCTTGACTACTGGCACCGACACCTAGAGGTGGCATTCCGAACACTTGGAACTTTGTTAGTCGTTGATCTTCTGGTAAGAGATCAGACGAACTTGGTGCTTTGCTCGGGCGTTAGGGTAATGAACCCTAACCCTCCTTTGTCATTGAACTTTCATTCTACTGCAGCCCTTCCTCATTCTGGCTCTGCAACACCTCTTTTACTAAAGCACTCTGTAACGCCTTGGTGTCATTCCTCTGGTGCATAAGGTGAGAATAAGGGGTTCGAATTTTCCTTTTTCAACCAGGTTCTCACTTTTTCCTTCGTTATGCTTCTGTCCGGTAATGAATTCTCTCTTTTCTTATTATTTCCTTACTATAAGTTTTCTATTAATGTGTTGTGTTTTGCTCTACAGGTTTCATGGCTTTTGGAGTTAGCTCACTCGGAGGCATGGTCCTTTCTAACCCTTCCAGTACTTCTAAGTGGTAATACCTCTTCTCGGTTTTCTCTCATGAAGTCTTCTCATGGTTTTTCTAGTGATTTTTTAGTGATAACGCTTGGCAATTCCCCTTGCCTCGAATGTGGAGAAAATTCTTGCATCTCAGTAGAGAACCCTTCTTCCATCCTTGAGATAGCACGATTCCCACCATGATTTCCAGAGGGTTCTCCGTTGAAACTACGTGGGTAAGTTCACTTGGTAGAAGCACTCGCACAATTTATTATTTGATTAAAGGTTGATTGTTGTACTGAGAGGGTCATCCCTCTGTTTGAATAGGTTTTCTAGCTCGCTTGTCTCACAATGAGGTTCTTCCCATACTTGCTTTAGTTTTTAATTCTAGGGTTTTAAATTTAAATCCACTATATATGAACTATGAAGCCCTCCACCGAGGTGCAAATCAATTTTTTTCACTGACCCTAATACCAAAACTTACTGTAATTATTTTATTTATGTTTTGCTTGTCTGAGCCATAGTGAAGCACAACTCCTTCTTTATTGTTAAGGCAAACTATTTTTGGTAAAATATGTAAACTGTAGAAGATTTTCAGTCTTTCAGATGTTTTTCGTCATTCTCTAGTATTTTATCAAGAACTTATGATTACGGGTTTTCTTGTATGGATAAAATTTTTATTTGATCATGCTTCCTTCTATGCATATATTTTCAAACCTATGGACTAATTCTGGTAGAAGTCTATGAAGTCTGTGCTGAGGGATTTCCTCTTTGATTTGAAAATGAGCAAGATATTCATTTTAAGTTTTCAATGGTCTTGAACTGCAATGTTAATTTTAACTGGGTTTTGAATATTGTTTCAAGAATGATTCCACATGTAGGGTCCTTCTGTTTTCAGTTTACAAGTGTATAAATGCTACATGTCCCTTTTGTTAACTTCTCTGTTTAGGTTTCTAGGACTTGTTGAAATGTACATGTTGGGTCTGCTACACAAAGGTTACTTTGCATTGTTATTTTCTCCTATTTCAGTCTTATAAATTCTTAAATTGTTATTTAGATACTGTTGAGGGTATTGTTTTATCCATAGCTTTATTTTCATCGTTTGCAATCGAGGTTTTAGTATGGAAACAACACAATTTAAGCCATGGTACCAGAGGACAAAGGACCCCAGCTGGGTCTTGTTCCAATTAGGGTCTTAAACCTCTGCTACCCTGTCACAATCAGCACAATAACTATGCATAGGAATTGATGATATCTAATACACAATAATATAACAATTTAATAGAACACATATCCTCGGTAGTTCTTGGAATTTCCTCAATCCATTTTACATTTCAAATACGTGTTTATAGGAATATAGAAAAAAGAATATACCACTCTTTTATTTTTGTCCAGAAATATAACTATTTAACTCAAGAAATCATAACAATACTGAATTTCACTTATACATTTTCTTCAATCATGAGGTTAAGTTACTTATCTCAAATTAAATCAAAATTGATGCTAATCCACCCAACCATGAGAGAGGCGATGACGTCCTCTTCTCCCCCCGTGCTCCTCACCATAGCAAAATTTTCGCAGTAGTTCTTTAGGAGAAAGACCTCAAGACTCTTGTCCAACCTCTTCTCCAACTCAGTTTGCAGAGTTACAATGATTGCCAACCAGCTCTGGACCACTCTCACCTCAAAGCCATCCTGCTATACATGTCTTTTATTCTTTTCACAGAACCCCTTCTCCTCACTGGGATTCTTCATTTATCCCCAAAGGAGAAGGTAATTGTTAATAACTGCTTTCATTTCAACTACTCTAAAATCTTGGAATTATTTACCCATCAGTTATAGAAAATCATAATGTATTTCTTTATTCATAAAATAAAATGTAACTAAGGTTCATCAACTAACTAACATATTCGTTAATCTCTTTTCACTTAAAATTCAAATGTACTTTTTGGTAAAATATTTTAAGATAAAAATAATAAATAAATTAAGATGGGTGTTACATCTTCCCCCACTTAAGGCAAACATCGTCCTTAGTGTTTTACTTCATCACAACAAACAATTCTGGATATGATTCTCGTATAAGATTTCGTCTTCCCAAGTAGCCTCTTTCGGGCCAAAGTGCTTCCACTACACTTTAACTTGGTAGATGGCTCGCCTTCGAAGCATTATTACTTGGGAGATGGAAACTAGTGAAAAATTATAATTAATTTAACTAAGTATTCATTTTTTTATTTTTATTTTTTATTATTTTTTTATTTTTTATTTTTGCAGAAGACATAGTATCAAATACAACTTACTTGTATGTTCTACCAATTTATTACATGATTTGGGCCATGAACATATCGTTTGAATAGGGATACATGAAACACGTTGTGCACCCGTATGTGTCTGGGTAATTCCAGTTGATAGGCCACCGACCCTACTCTTTCCAAAACTTGGAAAGGTCCACAGAACCGAGGAGCCAATTTGGCACATGTGGTCCATCTTAGAGTGCTTTTCTTGGGTCTAATTCTAACATACACGTGATCCCCCACTTTGAACTCCTGATAGGTTCTTTTTCGATTCGCATAATATTTCTTCCTGTCCTTGGAAGCTTTTAGATTCTGTCGGATCTTCCTTACTTCACGCTTCATCTCTTCCAACATCTCCGACGAAAGCATTAGTCTAGTTTTTGGATTGCTCCAATTTCTAGGTGTTAGGAATTGTCTTACATACAATCCTTAAAGGGACTCATCTTAAGATATTCTTGGTACCCGTTGTTGTATGAAAACTCCACCAAATGTATGTAATCCTCCAACTTAGTGGGTCACTGCATTACATACATTCGTAACATGTCTTCCAGTATTTGATTCACTCGCTTGGTTTGTACATCCATTTGCGGATGATAAGCAGTACTGAATTAGATCTGTGTATCTATACCTGTGAAGAGCACCTTCCAGAAAGTTCAGGTGAACTTCAGATCTTGGTCTGAGATGATATTTTTTGGAATACTGTGTAATATGAACACCTCCCTAATAAATATATCAACGATTTGTATTGTTTTGTAGTTGGACTGGAACAGAATAAAGTGAGATTCCTTGCCCAGCCTATCAACCACCACAATAATGGAGTCATTATGTCGCTTTGTTCTTGGTAAGCCTGTAATAAATTCAAGTAAAATGACTTCCCATTTCCACTCCGGTACAGGAATAGGTTGTAGTAAACCTGTTGGGTGTTGATGCTCCACCTTGACCTGTTGACATTCAAAACACTTGGTCAAGTATTCAACAATATTTTTATGCATCCCAGGCCAATAATAGTCTTTTCTTATTGCCGCCAGCATTTTCTGGTAACCAGGATGTCCAACATAAGAGCTTTGGTGATACTCATCCAAAATCAACTCTTTCAAGCTCATCTGATTAAGAATGTATATATTTTCTCGAAAAACCAATATTTGTTCATTATTGATCTTATAATATGATTGTTTTCCCTGATTTTACACTTCTTGTGCTTGCTACCACAAAACTGATATTTAGGATCTTTTTGCACTGCCTCCTTCACTTGCTCCTGGAACTTAAATTCTACTTGGTTAAAGTAGAGCTCATAAAAAAAATGCAATTTCCTACTCAAGGCATCAATGACACAATTTTCCTTAACTTTCACATGTTGAATTTCAAATCGAATTCACTCAGAAATGCATTCCACCTTGCTTGGCAAGAATTCAAGTCAACCTACTTAAAATAGCTAGTCAGGCTAGTGTGGTATGTTTCAAGCAAAAAAAATTTCCTCAACGGGTAGTGCCTCCATACTATGAGCGCGTGCACTACTTCGGTAAGCTCTAGATCATAAGCCATTAGGGGAATTTTGAAGTCTCAAATGGGCCTCCTAAGGAAAATGTACAATCAATATTCACTTTATGAGAACCAATCACATTTTAGGGGATGACATCATCCCTAATGGTTGAGGTGGCATTACTTGAGTTAAAGGTACTTACTTCTCACATTCTCAATAGTGGATAAAACTCATGGGTAACCATGGTAGTGCTATAAGTACTTTTAAAGTCAAAGTAAAGTACTCATAATAAATGTCATTTCACACTTTTTGAATAAAAATATATTATTTTCATTTCATATTTCTTGAAAGAAACAATGCATATCCCTTTACATTTATTATATTATATTATACTATATTATATTAAAATATATTACTTTTATATAGTGTATTAATTACATGTTATTATACAATTTAAATAATATAAATTTCAATTAATAACATATAATATAATTAAGAATTTGTAAATTTATATTTATATTTTATTTTAAGTTATTTAAGTACAAAGGAAAAATGCATTAGTTGTTCAATGATAATTACTTTTTCTTGAAAATATCATTCTTATTTATAGTCACATCAATACAATTTTTTTATTAATTTTATTTTGGTACAACTTTTGAATTGAATTTAACTATGCTTACATGGATTGTGGTGCAAAAAGTGAATTTCAAATTCCTAAATATTATTTTATTGGTTTAGATATTATTTTATTATTTCCTTAAGAGGCCCATTTTAGACCTCAAAATTCCCCTAATATCACTGTTCATGATCTTTCAAATTTCTAGATTCATATGCAATGAATTTCTCGTCTTGTGACAACACTGCTCCCACCCCTTCCTTGCAAATATCGATGCAAACTTCAAATTTTTTGTTTTGGGTTAGCTACTTTCCACACAAGAGCGGTAGTTAGTAGTTGCTTTAACTTTTCAAAGTTGGTTTGGCATTCATTTTTCCATTTAAAAATTCAACCTTTTCGTTGCAAGGAGGTAATGGGGGAAGCAATTTTAGAGAAGCCTTTGATAAAACACTGGTAATAGCCAGTCAAGCCCATGAAGGAATGTATATCTGCTACGTTTTTGGGTACCCTCCATTCCATAATCATTTTTATTTTCTCGAGGTCTACTGATGGCCCAAATACTGGATTTGTTCTTTGTAGAAATCACACTTACTAAATTTGGCATAAAGCTGGTGGTCCCTCAAAATTTTTAGCACCAAGCGTAAATGCTCCTTATGCTCCTCCATGGTTTTAGAATAAATTAATATATCATCAATAAAGATGAAAACAAAATTTTCCAAAAATGGATGAAAGATGCCATGCATCAAACTCTTGAAATTTGTTGGTGTGTTAGTTAATCCAAACGGTAAAACCATGAACTCATAATGCCCATATCAGGTGCAAAAGATTTTTTTATATATATCCTCATCCTTAATCTGTATTTGGTGATATCCAGATCATAAATCTATCTTTGAGGATATTGTTTCTCCCTTTACTTGATCGAAGAGATCGTCTATCCATGGTAGCAAATACTTGTTTTTAACCTTCAATTTGTTAAGCTGCCTGTAATCCATACACATCCACATCGTACCATATTTCTTTTTGACGAACAATACTGGTGCCCCCCAAGGATATACATTAGAACAGATGCACCCTTTGTCCAACAATTCTTGCAACTCCATTTTTAACTCAGTTAGCTCAGGTATACTAATTCGGTACGGTGCTCGTGACATAGGCACTGTCCTTGGCATGAGTTCAATTGTAAAATCGATATCCCACTTTGGAGGTTGTCCTGGTATGTTTTCAGGGAACACATCCATAAAGTCCTGAACTACCAGTATATTCTCCAACATAGGAATATTTTCCTTAGAGTTTGTGAATCCTACTTGAATAACATAATTTTGACAACCTTTCCTGATGCATTTACCTAGTTAGGATGCAGTGATGGGGCGTAAATGGAGGGGCTTCTTAATTCCTTGTAACTCCTGGCAAGTACCATCTTCAGCCATATAATTGATGGTTTTCTTCTTGCAATCTACCACAAACCAATGCCCTTCTAACCAGTCCATTCCCAACAATAGATCATAGGAACCTAAGGGTAAAACATTCAACTCAACATTTATATGATGGTTTCCTATGTCTCGAGGGAAGTTTGAGACCTTTGCATTAACCCTCCTCTTTTCCTCAATGGCTAATTCCACCAACCAGGCACTTTTAAATTTCAGGATTTGCAAATTACATTTTTCAACTATCTTAGGATTTATATAGCTTAAAATAGCACTAGGATCAACCAAAATAGATACAATTTGGGAAAATAACTTACCTTCCAATTCAATCATGGTTGGCTAGTAATCTGCTCGTCGATATTCTAGTGAAGCGTTGATCCTTGGTATATTTCATGCAATATATCTCACTATGGATGCCTCTTATAGATTAGTTAAAATTTCATTTCTTCCAAGATGAGGAGAATTTTTATAATAATGTGCTTCACTGCAGCCCCAACATTGCAACGACAGTTTCTGGATCTGCCCATGGTCTGGTCTACTGGATGCTTTAGTAGGCCAATCTTCTGCTGGCCATTTGGGATTTTTCTTGTTTCTTCCAGATTGTCTATGTGTTGAGTTTCTTGTAGCATTCTTTTAGTTACCCGATCTACTACTTTTAAAATTCAGAGTACTCTTCTGTCCTTTCTTTGGCGACCAAATCCTACCAGCATCTCCTTTCATTTTTGATTGTTGATAGCACATTCGTGCTTTTCGAACCACCTCATCCATAGTCCTTGGATTTACGAATTCAATCCTTTCCTTCATGTGGGCAGGTAAACTAATCAAGAACCGTTGTAATTTTTCATTTTCATCCTTCAAATACGGTACATACCTCAACAAGGAGGTAAATTTAGTTATTTAATCATTCATAGATAGCTTTCCCAACCTCAAATCATGAAATTATCGAGATTTTTCATTATAAAAATGTTATGTAAGATATTTTTCTTTAAAATAATGTTGGAACTCATCCCAAGTCACATGTTGGTCTTCGATTCCCTGCACATTTTTAACTTCCTCCCACCACAAGGCAACCTTTTCTCGCAATTGGTAAATAACCAATCGTGATTTGAGCTTGTTGCTATACTCGTAAACTTAAAATAATTTATTAATGTTAATGATCCTTGCTATAGCCACTTCTTCAGCTTCTCCATCAAACATGGGAGGCTTAATCTTTCTAAACTCCCCGTGGAGTTCTAATTTTTTCCTTTTTAGTTCTACCTGATCGAATACATTTCCAGATTCCACTTCATTGAAAGTTCTGCTTTTGTTACTTCATTGGGTACGACTTCCTTTCGGTTTATCATTAGCTTGCTGTTAATATTCACCCTCATCATGGGTGCCCCTCTTAAGATTGAGATGTGATGTGCAATGATTCTACTTGTCTGAGAGGATTTTGAGAATCCTCTCTTATTCCCACATGAATCTTTCATTTTCACGTCTTACTCGAATCATTTTTGTCTGAAGTTGTTGCACTGTATCCAATAATCTATTGTTTTGATGTTGTTGTTCTTCAAGTAATTTTCTGGTTTGTAGGTGTTGATCCACACTCAACTGTACCCACATCTTCGGGTTAATATCTAGATTAGGTAGAGAGTGAGCTTCCCCTATAGCTCTTGGTGTTTGATAACCAAATCCTCTCCTCATCGCGATTTGTCAGCAGTTTTCCTACCACTGTGCACAAGTTCAATGCACTCATTGTTATTCAATTGGCCTGTTCGGGTCCTAGCGTGCGAATGCTGCTCTGATACCACTTATGACATACATCGACGCCATAATATTATAAATCATAGCACTATTGCGAATTTCTAACTTACAAAAAATATTTTTCACAAAACCTTATATAATTTGGCTATCATCTTACCTTAGATCATTACAAGGATTTATTGTGATAATTCTCGGCACATTGATACTCTATTGAAACTATACATTTATTATTCACGGGGTATTACTGTACTTTATGTGAGATATATTGTCTATTCCGAATCTTGAATTACTTACAGATTTTTCTGAGAAATTTAAATGACACAATACATTTAAACCAAATCTCGACGTTCTTACAAAATATGTTGTACCAGACGTCACACACACATACACACACACACACACACACACACACACACAAACACAAACACACACAAACACACACAAACACACACACACACACACTCACTTATTTAAAAACTAATGGGGTTAATGAACTTTGTGGTCAATATCAGTCCTACAGTCCCTTAGTACTCTTTACCTTTGGAACCAGTGGTATCAAAGCTTTCTGCGAAACCTTCTCGACTACTGGCACCAACACCTGGAGGTGGCATTCCAAACACTTGAAACTTTGTTAGTCGTTGATCTTCTTTTCAGAGATTGAACTACCCTAGTTCTTTGCTCGGGCGTTAAGGTAACGAACCCTAGCCCTCCTCTGTCATTTGAATTTCATTCTGCTACAAGCCTTCCTTGTTCAAGCTCGACAACATCTCTATAACTAAGGTGCTCTGTAATGCCTTGGTGTCATTCCTCCGGTGCATAAGATGAGAATAAGGGGTCCAGCTGTTTTGTTTTCAACCAAGTTCTCACTTTTTCCTCAGTTATGCTTCTGTCTGGTAATGCATTTCTCTCTTTTCTTATTATTCCTTACTGCCAGTTTTCTAATAATGTGATTTATTTTACTCTACAGGTTTCATGGCTTTTGGAGTTGGCTCACTCCGAGGCATGAATGGTCCCGTCGAACCCTTCCAGTACTTACAAGTGGTAATACCTTTTCTCGATTTTCTCTCATCAAGTCTTGTTCATGGTTTTTACAATGATTGGTTAGTGCTAATGCTTGGTAATTCCCCTTCCCTGGAACGTGGAGAAACTTCCTGCGTCTCAGTAGAGAACCCTTCTTCCATCCTTGAGATATCACGGCTCCCAACATGATTTCCAGAGTGCTCTCCACTGAAACTACGCAGGTAAGTTCCCTTGGTAGAAGAAATCACACAATTTATTATTTTCTTAAGGGTTGATTGCTTTACTAAGAGGGCTATACCTGTGTCTGGACAGGTTTTCCATCTCGCTTGTCTTGCAATGGGGTTCTTCCCATACTTGCTTTAGTTTTTAATTTTGGGGTTTTAGATTTAAATCCACTGTATATGAACTATGAAGCCCTCCATCGAGTTGCAAATTAGTTTTTGTCACTGGCTGTAATACCAAGACTTACTGTAATTATTTTATTTATTTTTTGCACGAATCCTTCTTTATTTTTAAGGAAGAACGTTTTTGGTAAAAGATGTAAATGGTAGAAGAGTTTTAGTCTTTCAGATTTTGTCCGTCGTTCTCTAGTCTTTTATCAAGAACTTATGGTTATGGGTTTTCTTGTATGGATAAAATTGTTATTCGATCATGCTTCCTTTTGTGCATATCTTTTCAAACCCTAGGACTAATTCTGGTAGAAGTCTATGAAGTTTGTGTCAGTGGCTTTCCTCTTTGATTTGAAAATGAGCAAGATATTCATTTTAAGTTTTCAATGGTCTTGAACTACAATGCTAATTTTAGCAGGGTTTTGAATATTGTTTCAAAGAATGATTCCACATGTATAGCCCTTTTGTTTTCACTTTACAAGTGTATAAATGCTACATGTCCCTTCTGGTAACTTCTTTGTTTAGGTTTCTAGGGCTCGCTCAAATGTACATGCTTGGTCTAATACACGGAGGTTACTTTGCATTGTTATTTTCTCCTATATCAGTTTTATAAATTCTTAGCTTGTTCTTTAGATGTTGTTGAGTGTATTGTTTTATCCGTAGCTTTATTGTCACTATTAGCGCTCGGTGTTTTAGTATGGAAACATCACAATTTAAGACATGGTACTAGAGGTCAAAGGACCCCGGCTGGGTCTTGTTCCAGCTAGGGTCTTAAACCTCCGGTACCCTGTCACAACCAACACAGTAACTATGCATAGGAATTGGCGATATCTAATACAAAATAATATAACAATTTAACAGAACACATATTCTCAGTAGTTCTTGGAATTTCCTCAATCCATTTTACAATTCAAATACGTATTTACAGGAATATAAAAAAAGAATATACCACTTTTTTCTTTTTGTCCAGACATATAACTATTTAACTCAAGAACGGATAACAACACTGATTTTCACTTATCCGTTTTCTTCAATCATGAGGTTAAGTTACTTATCTCAAATCAAATCAAAACTGATGGTATCCACACAACTATGAGAGAGGTGATGACTTCGTCTTCTCCCCTTGTGCTCCTCAGCAGAGCAGAATTTTTGCAACAGTTCCTCGGGAGAAATACCTCAAGAGTCTTGTCCAACCTGTTCTCCAACTCAGGTAGCAGAGTCCCATTGGTTGTCAACAAACTTTGGACCACTCTCACCTCATAGCCATCTTGCTATACATGTCTTCTATTTTTTTCACAGAACCCCTTCTCCTTACTCGGATTCTTCATTTATCCCCAAAAGAAAAAGTAACTGTTAATAATTGTTTTCATTTCAAGTACTATGAAACCTTGAAATTATTTACCCATAAATTATAGAAAATCATAATGTAATTCCTTATTCATAAAAAGAAAATGTAACTCAGATTCATCAACGTTAAGCTTTTCACTCAAATGTACTTTTTGATTAAAATTTTTAAAATAAAAACAATAAAAAAATTATAACGCTGAGTGTTACATATATTCTTCACACTATTTTAATGCACTATTGATTCCAAGTTTGATTCGTCTTTTTGATTAAAATTTTTAAAATAAAAACAATAAAAAAATTATAACGCTGAGTGTTACATATATTCTTCACACTATTTTAATGCACTATTGATTCCAAGTTTGATTCGTCTTTTTTAAGGTTGATTTTAATTAAGAGTGATGCAATTGCGAGGGTCACCTTTTCCTATTTTTATAGAATCAAATAGTGTTTTCTGCGAATCAAATATTGTTTTTTGCGAATTCTACTAGGTATGGGTATTTCCTAAAAGAAATAGGTTTTTACTTTTAGATATTTTCTTATTATGCATTTTTATATTTACTCAAACCTATTATATCTTTCTTTAAATATATATGACTGCTTTATTTTATATAATAAATATATATGATTTCACCATTTCCCATACATAAAATAGTATCAAGGTTATTGTGATCTAAAAGATAAAAAACAATATTTGCTATCTCAAAATATGAAGAATACTTTCCAATTTTAAATCTAGCCTCTTTTTGTTTATTTTTTAATTAATTTGTGATTATTTTATTATTATTATTTTTAATATAATTATTGTTTTATTTTTTTAAAATTTTATAAAAAACCTCAAAAACTTTTAAATACTACGATGTTATATAAGTTTATTAACTCCAAAACTTCTAAATAATACTTTGTTATATAATATTATTTTGTTATATAATATTGTTTTATTGATATTAAAAAACTCCAACAACTTTTCTTCCTTTTTATTATGCTTTTTATTAATAAGGAATAATTAAAAAAACATCATTAAAATACTTATACATTCAAAAAAATCATTTTCGAGTCTTCCTTGGGAGTTTTCGGTTCCTATCAGTTCAGTCAACCTTGTGATTGCTTCTTTGCATTTCTTTGGTGGTTTTCTATTGTCTCATTGCGTTGTTTGAGTGATTCTTTCTCTTTTCCATTCAAATTCCGCCTTGTCTCATTTGGGCCTAAGATTACACGGCTCATTTGGAGTCTTTGGGATCCTTTTCGTTTTGAGGGACTTTTGGTCGGTTTGAGGTCTGATTGTGATTGCTATTGAGTGAAATTTGTTTGTTTTGCTCTCTTGTCATCGTTTCTCAAATTTCCTTTGCATTAGTTTTCATTTTTTAGTGCATTTCACTCTGAAATATTGAAAATAAAAAAAATCTCTTTTGCTTTGAATTAGTTAATGAGAATTAGATCTTTTCGGTGTTATTAGTGGTTAGTGACTTTGACCGAAAAGCTTTTAGTTTCCATTAGCTACATTAGAGGTATCATTGGTTGTTTTCTGTTCATTTCGTTGTTGTGTGAAAAGCTCTCGACTCTCTCATAGATAGCTTCCATCGAATGAAATGATATACTGTGGCATATAGAGTGCATTTAGGGGATTTTGAGACATTACATTCGCTAGGGCCTGAAAACTGAAACGTAATTGAAGATAAATTTTAAAATTTACTCAATTTACACTAAGGCAGCATTGAAATCTAACGAAACACATTTAGAGGTCTAGGCTAGAGACGTGTTCCGGCGTCTTAAAACCGAGTAGCTGCCATTCGCCTTCGGCTTTGCATGCGCACTAGCACGATTTCCGTGCTCCCCGCATCGTCACGTATATAAAGCGGGAGACCCCCACTAGGTTTCTACTTTATCCAGAAGTCGAGTCCTCTCTCTCTATACCCATGATACACACCCTGACACAACATTCGTGGGAGATCGTCGCACGTACGCAAGTCCTCGTCGATTTCTCTTTCATTTTGAAACCAAGGTGTATATTGCAGTTCACGGTTATTTGGTACACCCTTTGCCTAGAATTCCTGAGCAGTCATTTTGATCTTATCTGACTCCTTAAACTTGAAAAGATCACCAAGCGCTTGTCCTTTCACGCTTGTTTCAAAACTGAAAGAGATAGAGTCACCTTTCATCCGTTTCTCGACTCTTAAAAAATGAAACAGTGAAGTTTCTAGTTTCAATGTGGTAAATTAAATCACCTGCGATTACACGCCCTGTTAGAATTTGCTTGTTGGCCGTTTTATTGTGTGCCTTGGTTTTTAGCCCGTGTGCGATTTTTTGGTCACGATGGCAACTTTTCCGTAGTTCACCAACCATGGAATCCCTCCGATGGGAATCCTGGTCCTTTTCCTCCTTTTGGAAATGTTGGTGCTCCTTATATGGCAACGTTGTCCCTTCTTGGGTTAACTGTTGGGTTGCCTGTTTGGTTGTTTTCAACCTCTGTGGTCCCAAATGTCTCGGCTACTGTTCAATCAGTTCCTCCGCCTGAACAACATTATGTTGATTCCAAGGTGGACCTCTCCCCTTCTTCGCCTGTTTCTGCGTCCTTCTCTTCTACTTTTCCTGGTGAAAGTCTGGATTCGAGTAACCAGGTGGCTAAGAAGAAGAAGAAGAAGACAAAGAAGAAGAAGTCCGATAAAGGAGAGGCTAGCTCTGTGGCTATTGCGCCTAAGAAGTCTTCGCACATAAACTCTCCACTCCCCTCCGCTGAAAGTCAAGTTCCCTCGCATGTTGTGCACGGAGACCATCTTCTTCGAGATTGCCCGGGCATTCCCCAGGGTACTCGACATGGTCCAACTGGCCGGCCCGACCGCGTTTTTGGCTTCCGGGAGTCAGGTTGGGGGCAAATCGTCAACTGGTGCTGGTAAGGCTCCTAAGAAGCAGGGTAAGATTACCAATCCCTGTAAGTTGTGTGAAGGGCACCATGCCATTCACCTTTGTCCATATATGGATGAAGCCAAAAGAGTCTTGGACAACTCAACCGTTTCTACACCATGCCTCCTGGCTGGTTATAAACCACTTTCTTTGAGTTCTCCACCAGCTGATCCTACGATTGGTCAAGAGTCATCCTTGGTCGATCCCGCTCCCCCAGAAATTCAAATTTAGGAATCCATTCCGGACCAACCATTGGTCGTGGGATCGGTTGAACTGGCCCCGTCTACGGTGCACCAGGTCTTTTCCATGGAGATTGGACCTCACATCCCTCATGTTATTCTTGTTTCTTCAGATTCCTTAGACTTGGAGAAAGATTCTCCTGTCCCTATATCTCAAGAAGTTGCTCCTCCGCTTCCCATGATGGAGGTCCTAGAGGATACTTCACCCGCCTTCAAGATGGAGGTCATGGAGGATGCTCCTTCTTCTTCCGTAACACTAGGGGAAGACCATCTCAGTTCGATGGTAGCCCCTCCGAGTAGTTTGGTCGCTTCCTTTGATTGGAATCGATTTCCAGGATACCGCCTTCCGTCTTATGTGCCTTTCGAGATTACAGTACAGGCTTTTGGTCTGGTCGTACCCAGCACCATTATAGATGAAGGCGCGTCTGTTAGTATTTTATCCTCAAATACTTGGCAAGCTTTCAGTTCGCCGCCGCTTGTGCCTGTTACGCAGAATCTGTTGGCATTTAACAGAAGAACGAGTCAACCGTTAGGGATCCTTCCAAGGTTACCTATTAATTTGGGAGGTAAAACCGTCCATATGGACGTGATGGTTGTTCCAGGCCCCTTGGATTTCAATCTTCTCTTGGGGCGCGATTACACCTATGCCTTGGGAGCGCTTGTCTCCTCCCTTTTTCGTGTGGTCTATTTTCCACATGAAGGACGGATCATGACCATTGATCAGCTTTCGTTCTTTGGTCTTGATGTGGAAACTGGCACGCTATCATCCCTTCCTGGTTTTTATCCACCCGTTGTATCTGCCCCACCGCAGGTCAACTATGTGGCTACCTACCCTGTGCCTGTGCTCAGTGATGATGCCGTCGTGCATCAGGTGCTGGGGGCATTGGGTCCTGACTTCCAGGATTTTTTTCTTCCATCGGAAGTGGAAATCTTGGAAGCGATGACTTCTTGTTCATTATGATGAGGTCGTTCAGAGCATGGTTCCCTGTCTTGTGTCAAGCTCCTTAAAAAATGAAACAAGGGTGTTCGGAGCAGAGTTCCTTGTCTTGTATCAAGCTCCTTAAAAAATGAAACAAGGTTGTCGGAGCATAGGTCGTTCTGCTTGTGTCAATCTCCTTAAAAAATGAAACAAGGTCGTCGGAGCATAGTTCGTTCTTCTTGTGTCAAGCTCCTTAAAAAATGAAACAAGGTCGTCGGAGCATAGTTCGTTCTGCTTGTGTCAAGCTCCTTAAAAAATGAAACAAGGTCGTCGGAGCAGAGTTCCTTGTCTTGTATCAAGCTCCTTAAAAAATGAAACAAGGTTGTCGGAGCAGAGTTCGTTTTCTTGTGTCAAGCTCCTTAAAATATGAAACAAGGTTGTCAGCGCAGAGTTCCTTGTCTTGTGTCAAGCTCCTTAAAAAATGAAACAAGGGTGTCTAAGGATAGTTCTTTTAATGTGTCGACCTCGTTAAAACAATGAAACACCTCCTTTTTCAATTCGAGTCTTTGTTTAGATCTCGTAAAATCCCAGTCGAGTCTTTCTCATGATCTCGTATCTTGAACCTTCACTCCATCTGCCTTTCATATGGACTGAAGCTTGGGGGGCATGTACCTCGAATTGAGTCACCATGCTGGGGGCATGCTTACTTTTTCAAGCATAGTTTGTTTCCGTTTCAAGCTTGTGTAAAAATAAAATTGGTTTCAAGCATAGTTTATCTTTGTTTCAAGCTTGTGTAAAAATGAAACCAACTTCAAGCAGAGTTTCCTGATTTCAAGCTTGTGTAAAAATGAAACCTTTCCCATTTACTTCATGTGATTGCCATTTTATCATCCTGTTTTTGCCAGATGAACCTTGGTTTTCTCACTCCATCGTCACTATCTACTTGGCCGATCATATGCCTTCACTTGGTTGTTTTACCCATTCTTGAGGAACCGCTGCGATGAGTGGTCTTATTAGCCGACCTCTTGACCTTTATTTGTTTTGAGCAGTTCCACCATTACCGGAACCAGTTGCTACCCTTTATACCACTTGTTCCTCCAGGTGGAGTCATCTTTCAGCTCTTTTCTGACTCTCTAAATATGAAAAGATTGCCGAGTCCCTTGTCATTTCGATCTCGTTAAAGTGGACTCGAAACGACATCTACCGAGTATACGTTTACCCCTTTTTCGGGCTGGGATAGATTATTTACGAAAAAGGAATACCCTAGCCTATCGCAACTAGGAGGTTTTCTCGGACATAGTTTTATACCTTTTCGGATCTGAGGAACTATTGACGAAAAGGGACCTTTGGAGTTTACTTTTCCGCTGTCTTTTCAAACTCTCTAAACATGAAAAGATGCCAAGTTCTTCCTTTGTCAGACTTGTTAAACCCTGATGACATCGGATTCAGTCATAATGACGCTACTCGAGTCTTTCCTTCCTAGGGCTCGTTAAATGTACTAGGATGGATTCGTCTGAAGGACAAATTTATATGAAAAAACATATGGTATCCTCTTCAAGCTTGTGTAAAAATAAAGAGGTACTAGCCAAGCATGGTGGGGAAACTGGAACCAACATCATTGTCGTGTCGGCAGTATGTCGCTCTTGAACATGGCACTTGTCTGCATTCGTGTCGGGTTGGGGACATCTCATCTCGTTTTTCACTTGCCTCCGTGGGTTTGGGTAATCCCTTTTGACCTCTCATCTTCTCTTTGCCTCGTCACTATGACCTCTGATCTTTTGATGTCAAATACTGCCAAATCCAATGTCGTGCCACCAATATGTTCAAGAGAATTTGACCTCTGCAAGTACCAACCTTCCTCTGATTCTCATCTAATCGTGATTCACAAACACATTATGTTTCTCTGTCTCATGTCGATGATGTGGGAAACACTATGGCCCACCTTCAATCAAGGTCACTTCCTGTCGACTTCAGCTCATTATCCGGGAAGTTGATATAGAGACTCCCTTTTGGTGCCTTGGAGCCTGCATGCCTCAATGGAAGGTTCTTCGCATTCGACGTGAGGTTTTTATCATTGGCCTCCGATCGAGTGATTCTACGGGTGTTCGACGCCAGCTCATTGATTCACATGCCGTAGATTGTACCTGTAGTACCTTGAGGGCCATCGTCATTATTGGTGGTACCTCTCGCGTCTGTTAACATCTTTCATCATTGGCTGGTAATCAGACGATGTTCTCGCATGTTCGACTTCAGCTCACATGTTCACATGCTTGAACTTGTACTGTGTTCAAGTTGAGATGGAGCGCAAGACCCTGGATTGTGTCTGTTGTAATCCAGGCTGCGATTTTGTGGATTATTATGATTAGTTACATGACTCACTTACTGGATGGATGCGACCATACCTGAGTCTATTTGTCGATCCTCACTGGATGGCTATGCCCATGCCTTGGATCTGGATTATTGTATACTCTGTTATGGATGGTTGTGCCCATACCGCATATATATCATGTACTTGAGATATCAGTTGTATTTCTCCACGCAGGTTTTCCGACGACGGAGTTTTCAGTTGAACACGTTCTTGTAAAGCATTTCACCCCTCTCTCTCTCTTGGGCCTCATGCTTTAGGGGGCATCTGTTACACAGTAATTTTTCATTGTCCCTGCAATCCCCATCCTGCACATTGGAGGGCTCATTTCATGACCTGTGAGCAGTGACATGGATTGAAACCACTTTCATGACATCCCTCTGAACAAAAGCTTTCATTGCCCTGAAGACATCTCCTTGTGGAAAACCCTAAAAATGGCCCTTTTAGCATTGGCGCGAGTAGGCAGTTCAGTACCCGCGCCAATGGGGAAAATACTTCAAAGAGGCCGCGCCAGTTGGCGCTCTGTCCCAGAATCGCACTCACGCCAGCCCATTTAAGCAATGTTTTTTAAAATAAATGGCGGAAGTTTCGTCCTAACTGATCCAGGAACTGATATATATCTTGAGTTGGGAGGTTTGGCTACAGGTTTCCATAGAGAGGAAGTGGTTTTCCACCTCTCATGGAAGCTTTCTTGAGGATAGGGCCAATCCCATGATTATAGGGATCCCAACTCCCCTTCCTCCATCTATAAAAGCTTGCCCATCTCCATTGCAAGCTAGGCTTCAAGTCTTCAAGTTCCCAAATTTCTAGAGCCTTATGCTGCAAGAGCCTCCATAATTCCCTTAAGGCCAATTTCAAGCAAGGAGACTATCGTCAAGATTCGAAGAGAGAGGTTTGTCCCATCCTTGACAGGCTTTTCGAGACGTGTTCTGCTGGCGACCCGCCGAAGGAGAATTCAGCGTCAGAACTTTGGTTGTAATTTTACTTTGATTGATTATTAATGAACGACTATTGGTTATGGTTCCACTCTTGTTGTTATTTATGATGATGAGTTATGT
The DNA here is from genome assembly GCA_034641835.2 of Pinus albicaulis. Lineage (NCBI taxonomy): Eukaryota > Viridiplantae > Streptophyta > Pinopsida > Pinales > Pinaceae > Pinus > Pinus albicaulis. The sequence continues at coordinate 755,568,725 of CM076575.1, read as the reverse complement.
CCTTTCTGACTGACATATAGTTGCATCTACTGGATTTTACGCTTGCGTTTGTTTTGTTCCTCGCATGTGCAGGTGTCCTATCGCGGAGATCGTGATCTGCCAGAGCTAAGGAACGGGAGCGCCACCTCTTCTACAAGCAACAACGTTGGATTCCAGGTAAGCCTTCATCATTGGTCAGTTTATTTGAAATTAGGAACCTGCACTATAGTGTGAACGATTGTTGCTAGACCCGGTCTGGGCTAGTAGGGATCGCCTCTGTCCGCAGAGGGGATTTACCTCCACAACAGAGACCAATCCTAATGGCTGTGATGTCTGTTTGTGAGGTAGAATCAATGGTTTGGGGTTGAGGAAGTTTGGCCTCTAGATGCCCTAGATTGATTATGATTGATGTGTTTGATGATATCCCACATTCATGCTTGGAATATGGTGTGGGGGTGATTGGTTGAAGTGAGACTAGGCTCAACCAATCTATGTCCGGTGGAACGTGGGAGTCCCATCTTCAGTTGGTTTCTAAATTCATTAATGAGAAGCTTATTCCTTTAGTATTTGATTTATAAATGTACTAATTGTTATGTGGATTTTATTATTGTTATATCCATGGTATTCCAGTTATTATTATTCTGGTTATAAGCATGTATTTTATTAGTTATGATGTAAGGCTATCCCCATGTTTTTACTTGTAAATTAATGTACTATGTATCTATTTCCAAACAGATTGTATTGCAACTAATGATGTAATGTAGAAATTCCTCACAACTATTCTTATATAATCATGAGATCCCTACGCTTAGATATGTTGTTTACACCTGTAGTTTCAATGTTTGTGACATGTTTGACAAAATGGTTGTCATGGCTAAGCGGGGTCTGGACGATTTCTTATTGATTTGATTGCTTTTGTATCATTGTCTTGTTGTTATTTATCATCACTAAAATTTTCATGAAGTTCTGGGCAGAGCACTAGGTTATGGGTCTGAAAAGGCGGCTCAAATCCCGAGGATGCAGGCACAAAACTAAGTATTTGGGGCCCTCGTTGCTGGAATGCAGTGTTATTCCTATGGCTATAGCCTCTTGGTCGTTGTAATTTAGTGTTATGACTACTTCTATGGCCCAAAGAGGTCAAAATGTCATTGTCACCCAGGGGTAAGAGGCCTGGATGATTGGGTTACCTCCTGGGGGTGTTGTTATTGTTGTACATGGTTTGTATGATATGTTTCTGTCAGTTCCACTTATTTAAGGTCAAATAGGAGGTTGAATCTCATTATAGTAGCCTCTCATCACATGTTTACCCCAGTTGGCCGGTTACTTGGGTAGATGTGGGAAGAGGGTGTTACATAGTGGTACCACAGCATGGTTCAACCCTCAGATTGGATGGGAAGTGTGTGGATCATGAATTTATGTTGGTTTAATATGTGTTTAGTATGCTTATGTATATATGTGCTTGTTGCATCTGTGTCATATTGGCCATGGTGGCAATGGTGTCACCATGAATGTGTTGATGGTGTTGTTGTCAACATGTTGTCATGAGTGTATGACTGCTTACGATTTGTTCACGCTTGCGTAGTTTTTCGTGCAAGTATTCTTACATGTAGTTACATATTTTACATGCATTTATTGCCTTTGGTAGGGTTACATATTGGTCATGCTACGGTGTTATATGTGTATGCTTTCTCCGTGTGTGATTTCTTGTGTGATGTCATATGTTCAACATGCATTGGTCGTTCATGATTGGTTATACATGTCAAGTGGGTGCATATGGTCAAGTTTGCATTGGTTTTATTGAGGTCGATTGTGCATAAGCTCATTATATGCAAGTAGGTCATCATGGTGATATTGGTATGTTATGATGATAATGTGTTGGCTGAGATAAAGTTTGAGATGCAGATCATTAAAGTGACGTTGGAAAAATGGACTTCGAGGTAAGAGCAGATCATGATACAATTTTGTATGCTTGGCATGCAGGTATGTGATTCATGGTTGTTGTAAGCATTCATGTTACTTATATTTTTTCATGATATTGATTTTATGGTTACATGCATGATAGATGTTGGTCAAATAGTGTGATCATATGTACATGGGTTGGTTATTCATGCATAGTATTAACTTGATGACTATGTTATATGTTGATTGATGCTTATGTTATATGGTTAACTTCTTGTTGTTATATGTTTGTTAACTTGATGATTAGTGTTATTTCCTTTAAGATCTTTAAGTTATATGTATTATGCTAATTTGGATTGGCCTATGCTATTGGTTAGGGTTATGAGATTCAGGTATGAGTCGACCTAACTATGATAGTGTGCTGTACTAATCTAAACTGACTGTGCATGTGTGATTATTATGCATGAATTGCAAATTTTTATGAGTTTATGATATGAACATGTTAGCTAGTTATTTTTATGGATATTATGACCTTATTTATGTTTGAGTTGATGTGTTGAGAAGTTATATTGTGCTAATCTAGATTGATTGTGCAAACAAGGTAATCTCCCCTAAGATGCATTAAGGTATGAGTTTACTTATGTATTATATTTTGTGATTCAATGTTTGATTATGTCATCTATTTGGTGTTGACGGTTGGTTTCTATTATGTCATCTATTTATTGTTTAATGTTTGATTAATCGCATGATATGAGTATGTGTCTATAAGATTACATGAAGAAATGAATTGGTCTTAATATGGTTGTACTAATGCAATATGTGTTGAGATAGTTGATGTGTACTTGAGTGCAACTAGGTGATAGTTGTAGTATTACGATCTTGAATATTAGTTTATTATGGCATGGTTGTTAGTCTTCGTAGAGACTGATTTTAGTTAATAGATATGATGTCTTGATATTTGGAACATGTGATTGACATATGTGAACAGTTGTAGGGAAACATGTTTGGTATTAGCATGACAAGGTAATAGTTTATGTGTTTATATAACTAAAAAATGAGTGATGTGACAATACATAGTAGGACTCGATTGCAAGGTAAATGGTAAAAGAAATAAATTGGGTAAGAATTCCTTTGGTTGTGTTTGGAAACCCTAAATTCCAAACGAATGAGTGCTTTGCATAAATGAAGTCTTCTTAACCTTGATTTTGTTTGAAAATATGTGGATATGTGCTATAGTCATGAACATGTATATCATTTGGTTTCTAGTTATGGCTAGATTCATCAAGGGATTGGAATCCCTTGAGAGATGATATATGTATGTGTTCAGATACAAGGCAGGGTGTTTGGCACAAGAAGTAAGATAACTGGTATATTGTTATATTTATTTATTCGTTGACAGTTATGTTGTTATGGCAGTATGATGCAGGGGATTTCATGGAAAGAGACTACCATGAAATATTGGAGAAGGACCAAGTTGAGTTTCCATGGGAAGCACTGGGAACCCTAGGGTTGAGTCATGGTGGTTTTTCTAGTCTTGTGCATTTGGTCTTTTGTGATTTTTTGTGCTTGATTTGCGGTCTTGATTGCGTCTAGTGCATGGTCATGCCACTTTGTCGCAATGTTGTATTGCTTTTGGTTTTCCATGGTTTTGTTCTTGTTGTTTTTTGTTCTTTCCTTTCGTTTGAGAGTTTGTAAATTGGTTGGGAAAGATGAAATTTGATGGATATCTCGGAGAGTTGGATGGAACCTGACAGGTAATGAAAGACACAGAAAACACTCTGGAAGCCCTAGGTGGGTTGAGTTACTAGTCCTAGAAGCCTTGTTTAGAAATTCTGGAAGCCCTGTAACAATTGGGGTTGAGTCACTAGTCCTAGAAGCCCTAGTTGGAATCAACACTCTAGAGCTCTGGAACAACTTGGATAGAGACCAATCCTGATGGTTGTGATGTTTGTCTGTGAGGTAGAATCAATGGTTTGGGGTTGAGGAAGTTTGGCCTCTAGAAGCCCTAGATTGATTATGATTGATGTGTTTGATGATATCCCACATTCATGCTTGGAATATGGTGTGGGGGTGATTGGTTGAAGTGAGACTAGGCTCAACCAATCTATGTCGAGTGGAACGTGGGAGTCCCATCTTCAGTTGGTTTCTAAATTCATTAATGAGAAGCTTATTCCTTTGGTATTTGATTCATAAATGTACTGATTATTATGTGGATTTTATTGTTGTTATATCCATGGTATTTCAGTTGTTATTATTCTGGTTATAAGCATGTATTTTATTAGTTATGATGTAAGGCTATCCCCATGTTTTTACTTGTAAATTAATGCACTATGTATCTATTTTCAAACAGATTGTATTGCAACTAATGATGTAATGTAGAAATGCCTCACAACTATTCTTATATAATCACGAGATCCCTACGCTTATATATGTTGTTTACACCTGTAGTTTCAATGTTTGTGACATGTTTGACAAAATGGTTTTCATGGCTAAGAGGGGTCTGGATGATTTCTTATTGATTTGATTTCTTTTGTGTCATTGTCTTGTTGTTATTTATCATCACTAAAATTTTCATGAAGTTCTAGGTAGAGCACTAGGTTCTGGGTCTGAAAAGGCGACTCAAATCCCGAGGATGCAGGCACAAAACTGAGTATTTGGGGCCCTCTTTGCTGGAATGCAGTGTTATTCCTATACCTATAGCCTCTTGGTCGTTGTAATTTAGTGTTATGACTACTTATATGGCTCAAAGAGGTCAAAATGTCATTGTCACCCAGGGGTAAGAGGCATGGATGATTGGGTTACCTCCTGGGGGTGTTGTTATTGTTGAACATGGTCTGTGTGATATGTTTCTATCAGTTCCACTTATTTAAGGTCAACTAGGAGGTTGAATCTCATTATAGTAGCCTCTCATCACATGTTTACCCCGGTTGGCCGGTTACTTGGGTAGATGTGGGAAGAGGTTGTTACATAGTGGTATCAGAGCATGGTTCAACCCTCAGATTGGATGGGAAGTGTGTGGATCATGAATTTATGTTGGTTTAATATGTGTTTAGTATGCTTATGTATATATGTGCTTGTTGCATCTGTGTCATATTGGCCATGGTGGCAATGGTGTCACCATGAAAGTGTTGATGGTTTTGTTGTCAACATGTTATCATGAGTGTATGACTGCTTATGATTTGTTCACGCTTGTGTAGTTTTTTGTGCTAGTATTCTTACATGTAGTTACATATTTTACATGAATTTATTGCCTTTGGTAGGGTTACATATTGGTCATGCTACGGTGTTATCCGTGTATGCTTTCTTGTGTGATGTCATATGTTAAACATGCATTGGTCGTTCATGATTGGTTATACATGTCAAGTGGGTGCATATGGTCAAGTTTGCATTAGTTTTATTGAGGTCGGTTGTGCATAAGCTCATTATATGCAAGTAGGTCATCATGATGATATTGGTGTGTTATGATGCTAATGTGTTGGCTGAGATAAAGTAGGAGATGCAGATCATTAAAGTGACGTTGCAAAAATGGACTTCAAGGTAAGAGCAGATCGTGATACAATTTTGTATGCTTGGCATGCAGGTATGTGATTCATGGTTGTTGTAAGCATTCAGGTTACTTATATTTTGTCATTATATTGATTTTATGGTTACATACATGATAGATGTTGGTCAAATAGTGTGATCATATGTACATGGGTTGGTTATTCATGCTTGGTTAACTTGATGACTATGTTATATGTCAATTGATGCTTATGTTATATGGTTAACTTCTTGTTGTTATATGTTTGTTAACTTGATGATTAGTGTTATTTCCTTTAAGATATTTATGTTATATGTATTATGCTAATTTGGATTGGCCTATGCAGTTGGTTAGGGTTATGAGATTCAGGTATGAGTCGACCTAACTATGATAGTGTGTTGTACTAATCTAAATTGACTGTGCATGTGTGATTATTATGCATGAATTGCAAATTTTTATGAGTTTATGATATGAACATGTTAGCTAGTTATTTTTATGGATATTATGACCTTATTTATGTTTGAGTTGATGTGTTGAGAAGTTATATTGTGCTAATCTAGATTGATTGTGCAAACAAGGTAATCTCCCCTAAGATGCATTAAGGTATGAGTTTACTTATGTCTTATATTTTGTGCTTCAATGTTTGATTATGTCATCTTTTTGGTGTTGATGGTTGGTTTCTATTATGTCATCTATTTATTGTTTAATGTTTGATTAATCGCATGATATGAGTATGTGTCTATAAGATTACATGAAGAAATGAATTGGTCTTAAGATGGTTGTACTAATGCAATATGTGTTGAGATAGTTGATGTGTACTTGAGTGCAACTAGGTGATAGTTGTAGTATTACAATCTTGACTATTAGTTTATTATGGCATGGTTGTTAGTCTTCGTAGACACAGATTTTAGTTAATAGATATGATGTCTTGATATTTGGAACATGTGATTGACATGTGTGAACAGTTGTAGGGAAACATGTTTGGTATTAGCATGACAAGGTAATAGTTTATGTGTTTATATAACTAAAAAATGAGTGATGTGACAATACATAGTAGGACTCGATTGCAGTAAGGTAAATGGTAAAAGAAATGAATTGGGTAAGAATTCCTTTGGTTGTGTTTAGAAACCCTAAATTCCAAACGAATGAGTGCTTTGCATACATGAAGTCTTCTTAACCTTGATTTTGTTTGAAAATATGTGGATATGTGCTATAGTCATGAACATGTATATCATTTGGTTTCTAGTTATGGCTAGATTCATCAAGGGATTGGAATCCCTTGAGAGATGATATATGTATGTGTTCAGATACAAGGCAGCGTGTTTGGCACAACAAGTAAGATAACTTGTATATTGTTATATTTATTTATTCGTTGACAGTTATGTTGTTATGGCAGTATGATGCAGGGGATTTCATGGAAAGAGACTACCATGAAATCTTGGAGAAGGACGAAGTTGATTTTCCATGGGAAGCACTGGGAACCCTAGGGTTGAGTCATGGTGGTTGTTTCTAGTCTTGTGCATTTGGTCTTTTGTGATTTTTTGTGCTTGATTTGCGGTATTGATTGTGTCTAGTGCATGGTCATGCCACTTTGTCGTGATGTTGTATTGCTTTTGGTTTTCCATGGTTTTGTTCTTGTTGTTTTTTGTTCTTTCCTTTAGTTTGAGAGTTTGGAAATTGGTTGGGAGAGATGAAATTTGATGGATATCTCAGAGAGTTGGATGGAACCTGACAGGTAATGAAAGACACAGATGAAGCTTGGTGCATAAGTGAGCATAACAGAAGGTAAGAATATGACATTTGGTTGGACTGGTTGGGTCCATTATGATAAATGGATGGTGGCAGTATAGGCATGTGAAAGGTAACATGAATGGTAAAGTGAATGAATGTGAGGTGTTAGATTCCTTGGCTATGTTGGGAATTGTTGGTCTCAATGTTGTGCATGTTGTGCATGAATAAATGAATTTCTCTGAACTCGAACCTTATGATATCTATAAATTGTGTTGTGATCATGATTATGCTAATGTTTATATATGCATACATGTATGTATCTATGTATGTCTTTGTCTTATAGGATCATGATTGTTTTATGATAATGATTATATATATGTATGTATCTACGTCACAATATGAAATTGTTTTCAAGGATCATTCTTGTGGAGGAACGATCTTGTATGGAGATGAATGACATGAATAGGTTCTTGGTCTTATGAGGAATCAAGTGGGAAGAGTAACTATGGCAGATCTATAATGTCAGTATGATATGGACATTAATTGATATTATGTGCTTGTACTATGTCTATATTTATGTTATGGACATGTAATCCTAAAGGATACATCAACGAAGTGAAAGTAATGGGATCTACGACATGCTAGGATAAGCATGGACATTGGAAAGACACTAGAAGCAAGGTTGCCTTATGGAGTCAATGTGTGGTCTATGGATGTGCAATACTACTGTTGTTTATATGTTGTGCATGTTGTATATTCAGTGAGTGTATATGAATTTATTATGCATGTCAATGTCTCTATGTTGTTAGGCATGCATTTTATTGGATAATACTTTTGTCCATGAGGTCATTGTATGCATTTTAGGTCATCATGAATTTTTTGGTATGTTATGATGTTGATGTGTTGGTTGAGATAGAGAAGGAGATGCAGATCATCAAAGTGAAGTTGTGGCACTAGACTTCGAGGTAAATAAAATCTTCATATAGGTATTTTATGTTTTGCATGCAGGTATGTTGATTAATGGTTATTATAAGAATTAGGGTTATATACATGTTTTTCATCTTATTGTTGTTGCGGTTACATGTATGAAAAATACTAGTTGATCAGTTTAGTTATATGCATTATGATTATGTGTATTCCTTTCATTCTATTGATGTTATTGTCGCATACATGATAGATGTTAGTCAAATAATGTGATCATATGTACATGGGTTGGTTAGTCATGCATGTTATTAACTTGATGACTATCATATGTTGTGGATGATTATGTTATATGATTAACTTGTTGTTGTTATATGTTAGTTAACTTGGTGATTAGTGTTATTTCCTTTAAGATCTTGATGTTATATGTACCATGCTAGTTTGATTGGCCTATCTAGATGGTTATGGTTATGACATTCAGGTATGAGATGATATAGTTGTGATATTGGGTTGTACTAATCTAGAATGATTGTGCATATGTGATTGTTATGCATGAATGACAATTTTTTATGAGTTTATGATGTGGACATGTTAACTAGTTACTGTTATGGATATCATGACCTTATTTATGTTTGAGTTGATATGTTGAGAACTTATATTTTTCTAATGTAGATTGATTGTGTAGACAATATAACCTCCCCTAAGAAACATTAAGATATGAGTTTTCTTATGTCATCTACTTGATGCTTGATTGTTTGATTATGTTGTCTATCTGGTGTTGGGTGTTTGGTGTCTATTATGTCGTCTAGTTGATTTATCTAACATGGTGCATTTATAGTTTGTTTGAATGTTTGATTACTTACATGATATGAGCATGTGTATATAAGATTTCATGAAGTAATGATCTTGTTTTAAGATAGTTCTAATAACATGTATGCATTGAGACAATTGATATGTACTTGAGTGTAAGTAGGTGATAGTTTTAGCAACGTGTATTATGGATGATGAATGTGAGTTGATTATTGATAATGACATGGTTGTTAGAATTGGTAAATGTTGATTTAAAATTAATAGATACGCTGTCTTTGACTTTGGAATATGTGATTAACATGTGTGTTCAGTTACATGGCAACATGCTTGGTACATCATGGTAAGATAATTAGTATATTTTTATATTTAATTATGCGCTGGAAATTATGTGTTTATAGAAGTATAATACAGGGATTTGAATGGAAAAAGATACTACCATGAAATCTTGGAGAAGACTTGGATGAGCCTTACCTTAGAGGAACTATGAACCAATGGGGATTGAGTCATGGTGTTTGTTTCCAGTCTTGTGGTTTTGGTATTTTATGATTTGTTTGGTCTATATTTGTAGTTTTGTTTATGTACGGTGAAAGCCTTTGCCACTTTGTTCGTGGCGTCATATTGTTATTCATTTCATGGTTTTCTTCTTTTTTGTTCTTGTTCTTGCCTTTTATGTTTTGAGAGTCTTTGGAATTGGTTGGGAAAGAGGAAATTTAATGGAGCTTGGGGAGAGATTCATGGTACCCAACATGTAATGTAAGAACCGAATGAAGCTCGGTGCATGAGTAAGCACGACGAAAGGTAAGAATATGACAATCGATTGGGTCGGTTGGATCTATTATGGTAAGTGGATGATGGCAGGATAATCATGAGAAAGGTAATCAAATGAGGTAAAGTAAATGGATCCGAGGTGTTAGATGTCTTGGCTATGTTGGGAATTGTTGTTCTCAACGTTGTGCATGAATAAAGGAAGTTATCTTAACATAGACCTTATGATATCAAGAAATTGTGTTGTGATTATGATTATGGCCATTTCCATCAAATTGTGTTTTTCATGTGACCCTCAAGGAATCCCATGGATTTGTATGGTTAGAGTGTGATTAGAGTGTGATGGAAATGGCCATTTTATGGAAATGTTCACATTTTTTAGGATTCTTTCTTGTCCCTATCGTTTGGAAGTAGGTGACACCATTTGATTCTCTCTGCTTGGAATCAAATGTACTCTATCGTTTACATCCTTCAACAAATCTATGATAACAATTGGTTTTTTTTATCAATTTATATTATTCAACAACTTTCATTAATTATTATATTTATATTTTTGTTATTTATTTTCAATATATAGAAATTAAATAGAAATATATTAAATATTAAATTTATAGAGTGAAAGTTAATTTTTTGTAATATCATTTGGATGATTTTCAAGTAGAAAATAAAATTTTGGAATTATGATAATTTAAAATAATTATAAGTAAACACATCACAATGTAAGTAAGTATATGAACATCATAGTTATTAAATAAAAGAAATATTCTATATTTCATTATATTCTTAGTGCTTTGTTTTCTTCATTTTATTTTTATATAGTGTTATTGTGCATAAATTTCCAACCTCTTTTTATCTTTCAAGCACCTTTCTTCTACTATATTCTACTCTTAAGACCATTTTCCGTGTTGTGAGATCCATGTTTTCTTTCTCCTTTAAATAGCCATGTAGGATTTTAATTCAAATAACATGTCATTATCCATGGCTACCAATTTTAGTCTATACATAATCAATTTTCATTATATTTTCATATAGTCTTGGTTTATCTAGGGTTATCCCATAAATGGTATTGATTGTACTCTTAGGGAAATTGTTATCATGTGTTATAACTATCACTTAATCCGACTTCATATGTCTCTTGGATATACATGACCACATACTTTATATCCATAAAGGAGTATTGGAACTATGATAATTTGAAAGATGGAGCATAGTGTTTGCTACTCCCAAGACTTTTTTTTCTTGCATTTAATTGCAATAGGAAGAATGATTTGCAACTTTCTTATAGTGTTTTGCTCGTACATTAATCCCACATTCACTTCTCATGAAAATTTAGTCTCAAATATATACCATTTTTGCATATCTCTTATGTCTCACCTTTTAATAAATTTTTTATTGTTTTGTTCCATTTGAGTGAGAGAACTACTAACTTAGTTTTTCACGTATTCACATTCATTCCATTATATGCACAGAAGGACTCCAAGGAATCTAACTAACCATGCAAGTTGTGGAATCTCTTAATTGTTAACATTACATCGTCACCATAAAACAAGATCTTTAAAAACATCCCTACTATGTTCACTCCCCTCCCCCACCTTACATGTTCACTCATTACTATACCTTATATATATATATATATATATATATATATATAAAGCAGACAATGTGTGGGAGAGGAAGAAACCATGTTTTGACCTTGATGCCACTATTTAAGCTCTCTAAAAAAATGCTATATAATTCTATTTTCTATCCTTATTTATATTAATTGTATATTATTACTAGCTAACTGTTCTAAAAACTTATTTATATCATTTATCACATAATTTCTTTATATCAAAACGCAAAAAACATATTAAAATAAGACAAAACAACAACCTAATTTTCCACATTTATTATTTATAATTTTTTTAAATACCAAATAATAATATTCCCTTCAGTACTATTGAATCCCCCAAAATATGCCCTATAATTCACCCCTAGAAGAACTCATAATTACATAAGCAAGTTGTGAGTGACAACAAAGAAGTTGGCAACCATGATGGCAACGACAATTCCACCTCGACATTCAATGGATTGTGCAAATATTCGTCACCATAAAACAAGATCTTTAAGAACATCCCTACTGTGTTCACTCCCCTCCCCCACCTTACATGTTCACTCATTACTATACCTTATATATATATAAAGCAGACAATGTATGGGAGAGGAAGAAACCATGTTTTAACCTTGATGCCACTATTTAAGCTTTCTAAAAAAAAATGCTATATAATCTATCCTTATTTATATAAATTGTATATTATTACTTGCTAACTATTCTAAAAAGCTATATATATCATTTATCACATAATTTATTTATATCAAAACTCAAAAAACTTATTAAAATAAAACAAAACAACAACCTAATTTTCCATATTTATTATTTGTAAAATTTTTAAATACCAAATAATAATATTCCCTTCAATACTATTGAATCCCCAAAATATGCCCTATAATTCAGGCCCCAGAAGAACTCAGAAGAACTCATAATTACATAAGAAAATTGTGAATGATAACAAAGAAGTAAAAGAACTCACAATTACATAAGCAAGTTGTGAATAACAACAAAGAAGTTGCCAACCATGATGGCAACAACAATTCCACCAAGACATTCAATAGATAAGCAAGTTGTGAATGACAACAAAGAAGTTGCTAACCATGATGGCAACAACACTTCCACCTCGACATTCAAAGTTCTAGAAATCCAAGGAAAACATGCATATTAATTATTTTTAAAAATCAAATAGTTAACAACTGCAATATCAATGAGGTCTTGGTTTATGGTTGTGACTTAATATCCAGTCACTCTTTAATCTCTTGATCTTTGTCACTTAAATAATATATTGTTAATTAAAAAATAAAGTCAAGTACAAATCCCAATATATGTTGTATTGTAAGGCATGTTATAAAGTTTTAAAATAAATAAACGCACAAGTAAACAAGTACAGGTTCAAAGTGGAATCTTGACTCTTGTTACTAAAAATGTATACATAATATCGATGACATTATTTGGATATGTTTAATATGTTATTTTAGTAAGATGTAATTAGGTTTAATAATTATTGAATATATTAAATGGAATTGAAATTAATATGCCTCGAACCAAGTGAAAAGAAGACAGAAACACAATCATGATAAACCTATAAATTATTAGATCTTTTATGAATCCTTTGTAAAATGTTTGTTCAACAAGAGTTTCAATAATTTATAATGTTTTCATTTGTTAATGTGATACCCAAATCTTAATATTAGTTTGAATGTGTTTACATATTCATTATATTAGGTAAGTAAATTGATTTAAGTATCATTATTATGATAAAAATTATATAATTTATTTAACAATTATGAATAAAATTAATTATAATATAAATTATTGTAAAATTTTTAAATATATTGGAAATGAATGTATGAATTTCATTATAATTTAAATAGGTCTAAAGTTATATAATAAGTTAAAATATATTGTTTTTATTTCAAATATATTTTATATTGTAAATTTACAAAAACAATTTATTTGAAGGTTGTTTTAAGTTATTAGATTTTTGTTTTTTATTATGAGATATATGTTTATGTGTTTAAGGAGAATTATTTTAAATTAGATAACAAGACATAGCCACAAATTTGTTGATGGATTTAGAACCTTTCTATCACAATGCTTTTGAGAGTAAACAACTTTATCAAGTATTAATGTCTTTACAATTCTTCCAATGACCATTAACAAGTTATCTTGTGAATCTTCACTCCAACTTATCTCGTACAACAATCCTCCTCATCTATCTTCACTTCAATTGAAATAAATTGGGGTAAGATAGTATTAAATGCAATCTAGTGCTCAGTTACAAAATCATTATTATTTCGCAAAACAAAATCATTTACCAAGGTTAGGGTAGTACATATCCCCAAACTTATTTTAGAGATTTATTGTTTTTTTTTCCTTCCAAAGTGTTAAAATACCAAATCAAACATACAAATCCTAATAAGGCTTATTGTCTTTTTCCCCAATGCCATCCACAGTTTAGCTTTTAGAGCAATGAGTTTTGTTCCAAAAACTACAACCCGTGGATTTCAATGTATGAGAATATCCTCCATTTTGGGATTCCATAACTCAAATTCAATGCCATTAAACTTCTCAATTTTTATTCTATACATGCTCATGTTTTCCTTGCAATAATATTCTCTTTGCACAACCTCCCCCTCAAACCAAGATTAGATAAAAAACCTTTTCCCTCACACCTTGGATCTAAGATGATCAAGATCCTTGTCCGAGATCTAAGATAATCAAGCTTTGATACCAAATGAAAGAGAGCACAAGTGTGGAATACTATTCCCACACTAACCAATGAGAGAAGAATGTGTAGAAAAATGCATTAAATAGTTTCAGAAGATAAACAAGAATTGAATGAAAGAAATAGCAAGATCATTACAAAATAATTTCTTGGGGAACACCCTTCTAGGGAAAAAAAAACCCACGCTACAAAGCATGCTCAATGTATTATTTAACAAATAAATAATTACAATACATTTCTCAGTGCTCTTAATAAGAATGTTCATTAACAACATAATAATTCTTGAAAAAATTCATCTTCATAATAATAAATTAAAACCCGCACACTGTTTTCCTCCATCCCTAACACAATAAATAAACATAACAAACAATAAATCAATTATTATTTCCCAATTTTACATGCTGGAAATCACTAGCAATTAATTGAGCAAGTGCTACTGTTGAGCATTCTCTTCCACTATGAAAATTTATTCTCTACTATTGGTTACCATTTATTCCTATCACTACTCAATAATCATTATTTATCATTATTTACTTTATTATAAGACTAAAAATTTTATGACAAACATATTATGATAAAATCCCTTGAGATGCAATTTTTTGTATCATTTAAAATGATTTAAGTGAGTTAAACCAAGGTGATTTCTATAGCCAATATGAGAGATATGAAATTCTTTCCATGTTCAACATAATGTTGATAGGTGTCGTTTGAAAAATATATTAATAATAAAATAATATTTCAATATGGGCCATACATGAAATATTTCATTATCTACCTTAAGTAAAATTTATAGAAAGAGTAATTGAAAGTAAAAGAATCTTGAAAGACACTTTAGGAGGATGCATCATTCCTTTTATGCTCAAAATGGAGTTGAAACATGGTATTTGAAAAAAATATTAACAACAAAAAATTATTTTTATGTCGTCCATAAATAAAGTAAAAAAATGTCTGGCCAATATGTATTTTTTACAATCCAACATGAGAGAGATGTGTCATTCCTTCATTGTTCAAGATGGAGTTGATGCATGTCATTTAAAATATATCCATTAGTGAAACCATATAAATTAAATGTGCACTCTAACTTATAGATGAAATGACCCTTTTCACTGGAATTCAATGATACAATTTAAAAAACGTTTATGCTTTTTTGTTGTTTAAAATACGTTTGTAAATGCTTAAATGGATTCAACACCCTGAAAAACCCATGGGGCACTTGAATTATACAGATTAAACAACTTAAACTCAATTTTTAAAAATATCTACTGGATTTTGGTTAAAATTAACGAGGAAAAATGCCCTAAAAAGGTCATTTTATCTTTTAGTTACACTACACATAAATCAAATGGTTGATAAATGTTGATAGGCAATATTCAATAATAAACATCAAAACACTTACTTCATGATACCCCTCAAGTTTATCAAATTAAAAAAAAAAAAAAAAAACATAAAGGCTAACTAAATTATAACTTTTAAAAAAAAAATTAGATCCATCTTAAACCCAAATATATCAAGTCTCGAGAGCGATCAAATCTCTCGAGGTGCAAACTTAGTTTTTGAGTGCAAAACTTGAGGAAATGTTTGCACCTCAAGAGATTTGATCCTTTTCATTGCTTGATAAACAAGGGGTTAAGATGGATCTAGGTTAGTTTCAATTGTGCGCGGTCACACACAATTTGTTGAACACCTAATTATTTGGATCATTTTAAATATGTTAAATATTTCTAATATTAATTTTAAATTAGGTCAATTACCTTAGTTTGTTTAGATGGTAGAGGTTATTAATAACTTGAACGATGCAAAATGATGAAATAAATTTTTTGAATGAAAAGTTACAATGTAACAGTCTTGAATGATAGAAAATATTAATAATAAGAATGTAGTCAATTACAAATAGACTTCAGTGTCATTAATCTCAAAATATTTTCTTTTATTATTCTCATTGTCACACCTGTTAGTTTTTCCATCTTTTCATATCGATCATATGAAAGGGCTACTTGAAATCGTAGATCATTCGAATATTTAACTTGATCTACTGTAGTAGTTTATGTCATACCTTGTCTCTCTTGCTCTCCAATATTAGTAGTAGCTTTCTCCAAAGTCAATCATTGTGACTTATGGAGTGTTAAACCCCAAGTAAGTTTCAATGTTAGTTGTTTTCTATTAACTCATTTGAATGCAAAGTGACTAAAAATGTTGAATTATGGAAATACAAATAATAAGAATGTCTTCAATTACAAATACTTTACAGTTTCAAGAAGAAAACATTTTAGGTTAGTGAGTATTTTATTTATGAAAATTCAAGTATTTTATTTATGGTTGATTTATTGTAACCCAAATAACAATGCACAGAGTCCACACTTTTTTCATGCTTACACTGAAATCAATGCACACCATTAATCTAATTACTTTGAAATTAATCTGTTTCATACATCTAGTTACATCAAATCAGAAATCAACATATACACTAAAATCAATGCATCTAGTGCAAGCAATCAAATAGGATTAGAAATCAACAACTACATTAAAATATATGCATCGAGTGCAATCAATCAAAATGATTAGGAATCAACATCTACATTGAAATCAATGCATCTATTTCAATGAAAAACCAAAATATTCATGGCTTTGTAAATCTCACTTCTTTTACCTTTTGTAAAAGTATTACTTCCTCTTCCTCTATGGTTAATAATGTTCAATATTATATAATATTATATAAGATTTGTATTTGTCTATATGTTTATTTTTCTTCTTCTCTCTTTCTCCTCGTGCCTCTCACCCCATCTCTCTCCCCTACCCATCTATTTGTCTATCTCTCCACTTCTCCCTCCCTATCTTTGTCTCTCTCTTCTTCCCTCTCTCTACCCTTACCATATATATATGTCAGTACACTAACACTATAGACCAGGAAATCCACCAACACTGTTTTTTAAGGCATTGGACTCTTACCTGCACCATATTTCCATCGTCATCGTAGCTTTTAATCCTGTTTAAATAGTGATCGATTCATTACTCATACATTTAAAAAACCTTATTATTAAAATGTTTTAAAAGTGCATTATTTACTTTTATTGAGTTCAGGTTGACGAGAAAATATAAATATTCAAGTGTCTCCTTAATTTGGTAGAAACTCACAAAGAGATTTTGATTAACGTGTCACAAGGAAACTAAACTATTCAGTGGTGGTAGGAATATATTCTCTTATAAAATCTTGAGTTGAGTTGGGAGACCATCTCTTCTTAAAATCTTGAGTTGGCATATCTGCCAGATACGATTGAAACCAACAAAACGATTTTAAATTGTCCTATTGCACTTCTCTTAGAGTTTGGTTATGGTAAGTAAGATTTTTATCTAAAAAATAAAAAATATTAAAGGAAGATTGGATTTATGACCTTCGAGATTATTTTTATAAGTTTAATTGTTAAGAATATATGTTTTCTTGTTATAAATTTAAAAGTTTAATAATTAAGAAAATATGTTTTATTTTGTTAAGTTATAAGCTTAAATTTAAAAAATATATTATAGAGTGAGATTTTATTGGATACTAATTATTTATATCACAATAAGAAAATTTCATATGTTAGATTATTTTTTATTTTTATAAGTTTAATAATTAAGAATATATGGTTTTTTATAAAAAAAGTTATAAGTTTAAAAAGTTATAAATTATAAAGTTGAATAATTAAGAATATATGTTTTATTTTTTTTGAAGGTTATAAGTTTAAATTTAAAGAATATATTATAGAGTGAGATTTTATTGGATACTAATTATTTATATCACAATAAGAAAATTCCATATACTAGATTATTTTTATATTTTTATAAGTTTAATAGTTAAGAATATATGTTTTCTTGTATAAAAAAGGTTATAAGTTTAAAAGTTCAATGATTAAGAATATATGTTATTTTTTTTTTCTAAAGGTTATAAGTTTAAATTTAAAGAATATATTATAGAGTAAGATTTTATCAGACACCAATTCTTTATATCACAATAAGAAAATTCCATATACCAATATATTTTGTACAATATTATATAATTTTTAAATTATTTAAAAGATATTTTATTAATGATAAATGTTTATTTATATTATTATTGAAGGTAATGAATAATCTTAGATTTACATATTTTTATCCATTTCAGTGTTATTGTTGAAGTTTTTTTTGTGGGGTAAATTATATTCCTTCAAAACTTGGGAGTTATAATGTAGTACTAAGAGTCTATGGTTAGTTTGTCAAAAGGTACACCCAATCAAGGCCAAAAATATACTCTTGGAAGAGAGGCACAAGATAACTATAAGGAGGAGTGATCAAAATACAACATAAAACATAAAATAGCAAGCCTAGTTGGCTGAAAGTGAGGAGTAGGAGCTAGAAAATTAGAAGACAAAACTGTGACATACAATTAAGGTAATGGTTTTGATTTCGTGACAACCACTTGGATGGGGTATTTGTTGTCTCAAATAGTGCCCCCCATTGAGGGGGGTATCATAAGGTGTTGTTCAATGCATTCCATCCATCGATCCAGGTCCTTCATACGCTGGTGTAGGTGCTCAAGAGAGTTGTTCAAGATGTTGGTTTGATGCTCATGGCAATACAGGAGAACTTGACCCAAAAGGAACTTCATATGCCAATAGATATTGATGGTTTGATGTACTGATTAAACCTGACACGTGTGTGTTTTGTGTTTAGAACCTAATCAACCATCTAAACAAGAATCTTCATGTTTCAAAGATGAAGTTTGTGAGAGCCACCTTTTCCCTTAGCACGAGTGAGCTCATCCTAGATGGTCCCGAGAGTAAAGTCACAATAGTGAGAGGATGCTTCTTCTAGGGGATGGTGCATATGTGAACTAAATTTATGGGCCCATTCTTTGTAATAGGTTGTTCCACTACAAACCCAAGCTCACATATGAGGCATGGGGAGAGGGATAGAGAGACAAATGGAAGCTAACAACAAGGAAGAGAAGAAACAGACGAAATTGGCACTAGGGGGATGCCATGTCGCAATAGAACAAAGAGGAGGAATAATAATAAAAAGGAGAATACCATGGGGATTAGCTAGTGACACCCAATCCGAGGGAGGATGGTGACTGAGGAATTCATTGTGTGCAAAAATATCTCAAGTTTCACTGTACGAACCTTCGTACTTCACACAATGTATTACAAAATAATTTCAAAATAACACAAATGCATATGTACTCTAAAGCTAAATAAGAATTGCTTTTGTGCACAATCTACTAACATGAAGTTGCACGTGCACTAACTCCCAAAGAGTAAAAACACATTACAATTATAATATTTCTCTGCACTTCCCTCATTCCACTCAAATCCTGCACATCCCTCTTTCCGCATATGCATTTGTTCTCTACATAACCACCACACACACAACCGCCTCTGCATAGCTTCGTCCATACAACTACTTCTGAACCCAACAATGCCCTTTGGTCATTCATTGACATTTGAAGCCGATATTAATAGATGTGGGTCCCGTATATTGTGGGGAGGAATGATTAGTTGTGAAATATCTTCCTAAATAACAATTAAAAAATAGATTTGTATATTTATTATTTTAATAAAATTTCGGTAAAGATTTCAGCAAAGTCAGAGCTCTGCGCATATGCATTTGTTCTCCATACACGCTTCCTCCGAACAACACAGTCCATTGTCTACAAAAATCTCTCAAAATTTCATTGTATGAACCTCCACATTCTACAAAATCTATTAATAATAAAATAAACAGTGCTCTTGTGCACAATCTACTAATATCAAAACACATTAAAATTTAAATATCTCTCTACACTTCCCTCATTCCGTACAAATTCCGCACATGCATTTGTTCTTTGCATAACCTCCGCACATGTATAACCACCTCCGCACAACTACTTCCACACTCAATAACACCTAAAACCAATTTTAATTAATGAACATACATTGTGAAATACATTCTTAAATTAGAATTAAAAAGTGTTTTTGTATACTTATTATTTTAATAAACGTTGCACAAAGCTTTTGGCATAGTCAAAGCTCTACACAAATGCATTTTTTCTCCACACACGATTCCTCTGAACACCTAGCTCTGCACAACCACTTTCGTGCAACTCCCTCCACACAACTATTTTTGTTGTTGTGAAATATGTTCCTAAATAATTAAAAAAAGATTTGTATATTTATTATTTTAATAAACCTTGCACAAAACTTTCTGCACATTTGGAAAACTAGAGACTCAACTAACACTAAGGACTAACATGTACCGACTCCTTTCAATCTAAAGATTGAATTGAATCACTTCATTTTCCTATACAACACTCCCCCATCTATGTAAGGAGCCCTAGTTCTCTCACACATATTCCTTAATAATATTAATTGGAGATTTGTTCACCCCCCCTCCCCCAGGGCCTATGCAATTCTCACATCATTGAGAAAAGAACTAACATAACAGTTTCTCGCAACCACATGTCACACGAATTGAAAACACGATTTATTTAGTATTACATAATAAAAGTAGCTTTTATAGTCCAATGATTACAATAATTGTTAAAAATATGATACTAGCTCCCTCTGCCCCGCCGTTAGTGTCAGAGCACCCCCATATATGCAAAGGACCCCCATTTCTCCCGCACATACTCCATTCTCTGCACAATAAAGGTTTCGCACAATGAAACCATACCGATTACTGTATCATTGATCAATCCCACAACACTCACTATACAAAGGAATCTAGTTCTTCTGCACATACTCTGTCGTTCACATAGGAAAACATAATATTATTAATTCAACATTTGTTCAGTGCCCCCACCCCCCTTGCCCAAAAACCTATTAATTTGACATTTGTTCAGCACCCCCCGAGGCCTATGGAAACAACCTGCAACCACAACAATTCTCATATGATTGAGTAAAGCACTAACATAACAATGTCATGCCACCGCATCATTGAGCACTCACCAACTCTATGACCACTTACAAAATTACTTTTATTTTAATTTTAAAATGAATTGTCAAGGACTGGAAAAAAATAAAATAAAATGCCCTCCACTAGGGGAATTATGTCCTATTAGAGCTTCTTCAACAAGTCGAAAATTAGAAATAACATTTAGTGAAAATTTGATTTGTTTTTTCTGAATTTATGCAAAAATAGAAATATTAATCATTTTACTGAAACTTTGGTTAAAATTGCAAAAACACACCAAAATAATGCACAATCAACACAACTTGATCGTGAGACAAATGCTATAATCTCTAGTAAAACAAGAACCAATAAACACATAGTAAAGAAAAATTCCCAATCTTTCTTTTTATATAATTTTTTTTTAAATGCAACTTGTACTTTTAAGATAAACCTAAATGTTAGTGTAGAAAATAATCTTTAACTCATTACTCCTCTTTGGGCTAAACATAATTTATGTGTGTTTTCCAATATGCCTAAATAAAGAATCAATAAGATAAAACAAATCTATAGCTTTACATGATTGAATGAAATTTAGTTCTAATCCAAGATTCTCCAAGACATTAGAAGCAAACATTTTGGGAAAGTGGCCAATATGTTTTGTAAAATGCATTCCAACCTGACACTCGAGGGATTCTCCAAATGGCTAATATCAAATTCTTATTCTCGTCATATTATAATGCACATCTTGATATCCGTGAAGGTCTGCATACTCCCAAGCCTAGGCAACATAATGGGAGCCCACCACCCTCTTCATCCAATGACAAAATACCTAATGGAACTCCTAATTTAATACCAAACCCTGAATTTGTATTAACGAGTGAACGCTCTTAAAGGAGTACTATGAAATATAATGGTTGTGTGCCACAAAGTCATGGTGAAGTGGTTGATTCCCGTTTGCTATTGGGAATACCAGATTGTACCGCCCCTCACAAGCATAGTGGACCCCATTAGGTAACTTACCTAGCTTTCACATTTACCGACGGAATGCCGTTTGCCTCGCTTTTACGCCACATGAATATTTTACTTGGCTCCGGATTTACCGTAGTATAAATAATTATAAGGGAGACACACTTAGTGCTAGGCCCGTGGGAAACGAAGCAGTTTCTTTTGGCAATTTCCTTAACCTTTCCATAAGGTTACATAAAAATAATGTGGGGATTTAATATGGTCACTAGAGTAGAAAGTGGATGTATGGTTGTTTCGTTCCAAATTACTTTTCTATTATATATGGTTTCCTTTACATTCTATTAAGATACAGTTTTTTCGTTTAATTCTTAATCGTATATTTGTTATTTTTTCAATCTTGTTACAATATTGCGATTTTTTTTCCTTTTAATGTATATTGTAATATTGGAATTTTTTTGTTAATTTTTTATTTTTATTTTTTAATTTATATATATTTAATATATTTGATTTTGTTTTGATGAGTCATACTGGGTCGTTCGAAACATGTGGAGAAATTTGTTTAGATGTGATTTTTACTAAAAAAAAAAATTATACACAATTTATGGATTAGAGAAGCCAAATTTCTTATATATATATATATATATATATATATATATATATATATATATATGATTTAGGATATTTTATAATATTTTTTTTAGTTGTTTTATTATTATTATTTTTTTAGCCACAAATAATTTATTTGTTGACTACTATTAATTTAGAAATACAATACAACTTATAATATTTAACTTTAAAAAGTAAATATTTAATTTTCAATATTATTAAGAAAAACTAAATTTTAAATATTTGATTGGACCACAAATTGAAGGTCTTATTATAACCTTCACACAAACTAATGTCATGTGGATAATTGCTTCACATATTTATACCCTATGGATATAATTGCAATCTCCATTCATTATTTTTACATATTTGTGCAGTGATTTTTTATTTTTGAGATTTAGAGGAAGTAAATAACATATTTACGCTCCATTACTTTCTACCATAATTTAAGCAAGTATTTTCATAAAAAATAGATAATAATAAGATGTAAATAAATATATTTACCATGAGTTACTTCGCCATTATTTATGTTTTTCTCAGCATTTATGTAGGAGAAAAACTATAAATGTTTAGACTTACTAGTGATTACCACCCACCAAGATTTGTGCAAGTTCATATGCCCGAGTAAGAAATTAATTTATTTACTTTATATCTCAATTTATTAGTTCCTTCCAAAGCAAAACTATAAGATTTTAGTTCCTATTAATCACTATAAATTTCTCTAACATTAACCAATGTAAATTATAATTTTACCCTTTACATAATTTTAAATTTGAATGGAAAAGACTAAACTACCATAGCATTTGTTTATTAAAATTATTTATATAATATTATTGTTTTATTTTCACACGTTCTATCTATTTTTTCCTTTTAAAAAAATTCTTGTATATTTCTTTTTAAAGTCATTTGTCATTTTTATTTGTTGATTATCTTTTTTTCCTTCTCTATTGTATTGTGACATACATCGACATCATAATCTGACATATTATTGTAAATTTCTAACTTACAAAAACGATTTTTCACACAACATTATATAATTTGACTATCATCTTACCTCAGATCATTACAAGGATTAATTGTAATAATTCTCGACACACTAAGACTCTATTGAAACTATACCCTTGATTATTCATGAGGTATTACTGTATTTTATGTGACATATATTATCTATTCCAAATCTTGAATTACTTATAGAATTTTTTGAGCAATTTAAATGACACTTTACATTTAAACCAAATTTCGATGTACTTACGAAATTTGTTGTACCAGACGTCTCTCTCTCTCTCTCTCTCTCACACACACACACACAGAGATATTTAAAAACTAATGGGGTTAATGATCTTCGTGGTCAATACTAGTCCTATAAACCCTCAGTTGGAACCGATGGTCATGCACCTTTCCGCAGAACCTTCTTGAGTACTGGCACTGACACCTAGAGGTGGCATTCTGAACACTTGGAACTTTGTTAGTCATTGATCTTCTGGTCAGAGATCAGACGAACTTGGTGCTTTGCTCGGGCGTTAGGGTAATGAACCCTAACCCTCCTTTTTCATTCAACTTTTATTCTATTGCAGCGCTTCTTCATTCTAGCTCTGCAACACCTTTTTTACTAAGGGACTCTGTAACGCCTTGGTGTCATTCCTCCGGTCCGTAAGGTGAGAATAAGGGGTTCGAATTTTCCTTTTTCAACCAGGTTCTCACTTTTTCCTTCGTTATGCTTCTATCCGGTAATGAAATTATCTCTTTTCTTATCATTTCCTTACTGTAAGTTTTCTATTAATGTGTTGTGTTTTGCTGTACAGGTTTCATGGCTTCTGGAGTTAGCTCACTCAGAGGCATGAATGGTTCTTTCTAACCCTTCCAGTACTTCCAAGTGGTAATACCTCTTCTCGGTTTTCTCTCATGAAGTCTTGCTCATGGTTTTTCTAGTGATTCATTAGTGATAACGATTGGCAATTCCCCTTGCCTCGAATGTGGAGAAAATTCTTGCGTCTCAGCAGAGAACCCTTCTTCCATCCTTGAGATAGCACGATTCCCACCATGATTTCTAGAGGGTTCTCCATCGAAACTACGTGGGTAACCTCACTTGGTAGAAACACTCGCACAATTTATTATTTGCTTAAAGGTTGACTGCTGTACTGAGAGGGTCATCCCTCTGTTTGAATAGGTTTTCCAGCTCGCTTGTCTCACAATGAGGTTCTTCCCATACTTGCTTTAGTTTTTAATTCTAGGGTTTTAAATTTAAATCCACTATATATGAACTATGAAGCCCTCCATCGAGGTGAAACTCAGTTTTTTTCACTGACCCTAATACCAAAACTTACTATAATTATTTTATTTATGTTTTTCTCATCTGAGCCATAGTGAAGCACAACTCCTTCTTTATTGTTAAGGCAGACTATTTTTGGTAAAATATGTAAACTGTAGAAGAGTTTCAGTCTTTCAGATATTTTTCGTCGTTCTCTAGTATTTTATCAAGAACTTATGATTACATGTTTTCTTGTATGGATAAAATTGTTATTCGATCATGCTTCCTTCTATGCATATATTTTCAAACCTTAGGACTAATTCTGGTAGAAGTCTATGAAGTCTGCGCTGAGGGATTTCCTCTTTGATTTGAAAATGAGCAAGATATTCATTTTAAGTTTTCAATGGTCTTGAACTGCAATGTGAATTTTAACTGGGTTTTGAATATTGTTTCAAGAATGATTCCACATGTAGAGTCCTTCTGTTTTCAGTTTACAAGTGTATAAATGCTACATGTCCCTTTTGTTAACTTCTCTGTTCAGGTTTCTAGGACTCGTTGAAATGTACATGCTCGGTCTGCTACACAGAGGTTACTTTGCATTTTTATTTTCTCCTATTTCAGTCTTATAAATTCTTAACTTGTTAATTAGATACTGCTGAGGGTATTGTTTTATCCATAGCTTTATTGTCATCGTTTGCAATCGAGGTTTTAGTATGGCAACAACACAATTTAAGCCATGGTACCAGAGGACAAAGGACCCCAGCTGGGTCTTGTTCTAGTTAGGGTCTTAAACCTTTGCTACCATGTCACAATCAGCACAATAACTATGCATAGGAATTGATGATATCTAATACACAATAATATAACAATTTAATAGAACACTTATCCTTGGTAGTTCTTGGAATTTCCTCAATCCATTTTACATTTCAAATATGTGTTTATAGGAATATAGAAAAAAGAATATACCACTCTTTTCTTTTTGTCCAGAAATATAACTATTTAACTCAAGAAATCATAACAACACTGAATTTCACTTGTACATTTTCTTCAATCATGAGGTTAAGTTACTTATCTCAAATTAAATCAAAATTGACGCTAATCCACCCAACCATGAGAGAGGCGATGACGTCCTCTTCTCCCCCCGTGCTCCTCACCATAACAGAATTTTCGCAGTAATTCTTCGGGAGAAAGACCTCAAGACTCTTGTCCAACCTCTTCTCCAACTCAGTTTACAGAGTTACAATGATTGCTAACTAGCTCTGAACCACTCACACCTCAAAGCCATCCTGTTATACATGTCTTTTATTCTTTTCACAAAACCCCTTCTCCTCACTGGGATTCTTCATTTATCCCCAAAGGAGAAGGTGATTGTTAATAACTTCTTTCATTTCAACTACTCTAGAATATTGGAATTATTTACCCATCAGTTATAGAAAATCATAATGTATTTCTTTATTCATAAAAGAAAATGTAACTAAGGTTCATCAACTAATTAACATATTCGTTAATCTCTTTTCACTTAAAATTCAAATGTACTTTTTGGTAAAATATTTTAAGATAAAAATAATAAATAAATTAAGATGGGTGTTACATCTTCCCCCACTTAAGGCAAACACCATCCTTAGTGTTTTACTTCATCACAACAAACGATTCTGGATATGATTCTCGTCTAAGCTTTCGTCTTCCCAAGTAGCCTCTTTCGGGCCAAAGTGCTTCCACTGCTCTTTAACTTGGTAGATGGCTCACCTTCGAAGCATTATTACTTGGGAGATGGAAACTAGCGAAAAATTATAATTAATTTAACTAAGTATTCATTTTTTTATTTTTATTTTTTATTTTTGCAGAAGACATAGTATCAAATACAACTTACCTGTATGTTCTACCAATTTATTACATGATTTGGGCCATGAACATATCATTTGAATATGGATACATGAAACACGTTGTGCACCCGTATGTGTCTGGGTAATTCCAGTTGATAGGCCACCAACCCTACTTTTTCCAAAACTTGGAAAGGTCCACAGAACCAAGGAGCCAATTTGGCACATGTGGTCCATCTTAGAGTGTTTTTCTTGGGTCTAATTCTAACGTACACGTGATCCCCCACTTTGAACTCCCGATAGGTTCTTTTTCGATTCACATAATATTTCTTCCTGTCCTTGGAAGCTTTTAGATTCTGTCGGATCTTCCTTACTTCATGCTCCATCTCTTCCAACATCTTCGATGAAAGCATTAGTCTAGTTTCTGGACTGCTCCAATTTATAGGTGTTAGGCATTGTCTTACATACAATCCTTAAAGGGACTCATCTTGACATATTCTTGGTACCCGTTGTTGTATGAAAACTCCACCAATTGTATGTAATCCTGCCACTTAGTGGGTCACTGCATTGCATACATTCGTAACATGTCTTCTAGTATTTGATTCACCCGCTTGGTTTGTACATCCATTTGCGAATGATAAGCGGTACTGAATTAGATCTGTGTACCTATACCTGTGAAGAGTGCCTTCCAGAAATTTGAGGTGAACTTCAGATCTTGGTTTGAGATGATATTTTTTGGAATACTGTGTAATATAAACACCTCCCTAATAAAGATATCAACGATTTGTACTGTTTTGTAGTTGGACTGGAAAAAAATAAAGTGAGATTCCTTTCTCAGCCTATCAACCACCACAATAATGGAGTCATTATGTCGCTTTGTTCTTGGTAAGCCTGTAATAAATTCAAGTGAAATGACTACCCATTTCCACTCCGGTACAGGAATAGGTTGTAGTAAACTTGTTGGGTGTTGATGCTTCACCTTGACCTGTTGACATTCAAAACACTTGGTCAAGTATTCAACAATATTTTTACGCATCACAGGTCAATAGTAGTCTTTTCTTATTGCCGCCAACAGTTTCTGGTAACCAAGATGTCCAGCATAAGAGCTTTGGTGATACTCATCCAAAATCAACTCTTTCAAGCTTCTATGATTAGGAATGTATATCTTTTCTCGAAAAACCAATATTGGTTCATTATTGATCTTATAATATGATTGTTTTCCCTGATTTTATACTTCTTGTGCTTGCTACCACAAAACTGATATTTAGGATCTTTTTTCACTGCCTCCTTCACTTGCTCCTGGAACTTAAATTCCACTTCGTTAAAGTAGAGCTCATAAACACAATGCAATTTCCTACTCAAGGCATCAACGACACGGTTTTCCTTACCTTTCACATGCTGAATTTCAAATCAAATTCACTCAGAAATTCGTTTCGCCTTGCTTGGCAAGAATTCAAGTCAACCAACTTAAAATAGCTAGTCAGGCTATTGTGGTATGTTTTCAGCAAAAACAATTTCCCCAACAGGTAGTGCCTCCATACTATGAGCGCGTGCACTACTTCGGTAAGCTCTAGATCATAAGCCATTAGGAGAATTTGGAGGTCCCAAATGGGCCCCCTAAGGAAAATGTACAATCAATATTCACTTTATGAAAACTAATCACATTTTAGGGGATGACATCATCCCTAATGGTTGAAGTGGCATTACTTGAGTTAAAGGTACTTACTTGTCACATTCTCAATGGTGGATAAAAACTCATGGGTAACCATGGTAGTGCTATAAGTACTTTTAAAGTCAAAGTAAAATACTCATAATAAATGTCATTTCACACTTTTTGAATAAAAATATATTATTGCCATTTCATATTTCTTGAAAGAAACAATGCATATCCCTTTACATTTATTATATTATATTAAATTATATTACTTTTATATAGTGTATTAATTACATGTTATTATACAGTTTAAATAATATAAATTTCAATTAATAGCATATAATATAATTAAGAATTTGTAAATTTATATTTATATTTTATTTTAAGTTATTTAAGTACAAAGGAAAAATGCATTAGTTGTTCAATGATAATTACTTTTTTTTGAAAATATCATTCTTATTTATAGTCACATCAATACACTTTTTTTATTAATTTTATTTTGGTACAACTTTTGAATTGAATTTAACTATGCTTACATGGATTGTGGTGCAAAAAGTGAATTTCAAATTCCTAAATATTATTTTATTGGTTTAGCTATTATTTTATTATTTTCTTAAGAGGCTCATTTTAGACCTCAAAATTCCCCTAATATCACTGTCCATGATCTTTAAAATTTCTAGATTCATATGCAATGAATTTCTCATCTTGTGACAGCACTGCTCCCACCCCTTCCTTGCAAAGATCGGTGCAGACTTCAAATTTTTTGTTTGGGTTCGCTACTTTCCACAGAGGAGCAGTAGTTAGTAGTTGCTTTAACTTTTCAAAGCTAGTTTGGCATTCATCTGTCCATTTAAAAATTCGCCCTTTTCGTTGCAAGGAGGTAATGGGGAAAGAAATTTTAGAGAAGCCTTTGATAAAACGCTGGTAATAGCCAGTCAAGCCCATGAAGGAATGTATATTTGCTACGTTTTTGGGTACCCTCCATTCCATAATCATTTTTATTTTCTCGGGGTCTACTGATGGCCCAAATACTGGATTTTTTCTTTGTAGAAATCACACTTACTAAATTTGGCATAAAGCTGGTGGTCCCTCAACATTTTCAGCACCAAGCGTAAATGCTCCTTATGCTCCTCCTTGGTTTTAGAATAAATTAATATATCATCAATAAAGATGAAAACAAAATTTTCCAAAAATGGATGAAAGATGCCATGCATCAAAATCATGAAATTTGTTGGTGTGTTAGTTAATCCAAACGGTAAAACCATGAACACATAATGCCCATATCAGGTGTAAAAGATTTTTTTATATATAGCCTCATCCTTGATCTGTATTTGGTGATATCCATATCATAAATCAATCTTTCAGGATATTGTTTCTCCCTTTACTTGATTATGAGATCGTCTATCCATGGTAGCAAATACTTGTTTTTAACCTTCAATTTGTTAAGCTGCCTGTAATCCATACACATCCACATCGTACCATATTTCTTTTTGACGAACAGTACTGGTGCCGCCCAAGGATATACATTAGAACAAATGCACCCTTTTTCCAACAATTCTTGTAGCTCCATTTTTAACTCAGTTAGCTTAGGTATACTAATTCGGTACGGTGCTCGTGACACAGGCACTGTCCCTAGCATGAGTTCGATTGTAAAATCAATATCCCACTTTGGAGGTTGTCCTGGTATGTTTTCAGGGAACACATCCATAAGGTCCTGAACTACTGGTATATTCTCCAACATAGGAATATTTTCCTTAGAGTTCGTGAATCCTACTTGAATAACATAATTTTGATAGCCTTTCCTGATGCATTTACCCAGTTAGGATGCAGTGATGGGGCGCAAATGAAGGGGTTTCTTAATTCATTGTAACTCCTAGAAAGTACCATCTTCAGCCATATAAATGATGGTTTTATTCTTGCAATCTACCAGAAACCAATGCCCTTCTAACCAGTCCATTCCCAACAATAGATCATAGGAACCTAAGGGTAAAACATTCAGCTCAACATTTATATGATGGTTTCCCATGTCTCGAGGGAAGTTTGAGACTTTTGCATTAACCCTCCTCTTTGCCTCAATGGCTAATTCCACCAACCAGGCACTTTTAAATTTCAGGCTTTGCAAATTACATTTTTCAACTATCCTGGGATTTATATAGCTTAAAATAGCACCAGGATCAACCAAAGTAGATATAAGTTGGGAAAATAACTTACCTTCCAATTCTATCATGGTTGGCTGGTAATCTGCTTGCCGATATTCTAGTGAGACGTTGATCCTTGGTATATTTCATGCAATATATCCCACTATGGATGCCTCTTACAGATTAGTTGAAATTTCATTTTTTCCAAGGTGAGGAGAATTTTATAATAATGTGCTTCACCGCAGCCCCAACATTGCAACGACAGTTTCTGGATCTACCCATGGTCTGGTCTACTGGATGCTTTAGTAGGCCAATATTCTACTGGCCATTTGGGATTTTTCTTATTTCTTCCAGATTGTCTATTTGTTGAGTTTCTTGCAGCATTCTTGTAGTTACCCGATCTACTACTTTTAAAATTCAGAGTACTCTTCTGTCCTTTCTTTAGCGACCAACTCCTACCAGCATCTCCTTTCATTTTTGATTGTTGATAACACATTCGTGCTTTTCGAACCACCTCATCCATAGTCCTTGGATTTACGAATTCAATCCTTTCCTTCATGTGGGCAGGTAAAATACTCAAGAACCATTGTAATTTTTCATTTTCATCCTTCAAATACGATACATACCTCAACAAGGAGGTAAATTTAGTTATTTAATCGTTCATAGATAGCTTTCCAAACCTCAAATCATGAAATTATCGAGATTTTTCATTGTAAAAATGTTATGTTAGATATTTGTCTTTAAAATAATGCTGGAACTCGTCCCAAGTCACATGTTGGTCTTCGATTCCCCGCACATTTTTAACTTCCTACCACCACAAGGTAGACTTTTCTCGCAATTGGTAAATAACCAATCCTGATTTGAGCTTGTTGCTATACTCGTAAACTTAAAATAATTTATTAATGTTAATGATCCTTTCTATAGCCACTTCTTCAGCTTCTCCGTCAAACATCGGAGGCTTAATCTTTCTAAACTCCCCCTGGAGTTCTACTTTTTTCCTTTTTAGTTCTACCTAATCGAATACATTTCCAGATTCCGCTTCATTGAAAGTTCTACTTTTGTTACTTCATTGGGTACGACTTCCTTTCCGTTTATCATTAGCTTGCTGTTACTGTTCACCCTCATCATGGGTGCCCCTCTTAAGATTAAGATGTGATGTGCGATGATTCTGCTTTTCTGAGAGGCTTTTGAGAATCCTCTCTTATTCCCACATGAATCTTTCATTTTCACTTCTTACTTGAATCATTTTTGTCTGAAGTTGTTGCACCGTATCCAATAATCTATTTTTTTGATGTTGTTGTTCTTCAAGTAATTTTCTGGTTTGTAGGTGTTGATCCACACTCAAATGTACCCACATCTTCGGGTTAATATCTGGATTAGGCAGAGAGTGAGCTTCCCCTATAGCTCTTGGTGTTTGATAACTAGATCCTCTCCTCATTGCGATTTGTCAGCAATTTTCCTGTCACTGTGCACAAGTTCAATGCATTCATTATTATTCAATTGGCCTGTTCGGGTCCTAGTGTGTGAACACTGCTCTGATACCACTTATGACATACATCGACGCCATATATATATATATATATATATAGGATGTCCTCATTGCGATTTGTCAGCAGTTTTCCTGTCACTGTGCACAAGTTCAATGCATTCATTATTATTCAATTGGCCTGTTCGGGTCCTAGTGTGTGAACACTGCTCTGATACCACTTATGACATACATCGATGCCATATATATATATATATATATATATATATATATATAGGATGTAAATCATAGCACTATTGTGAATTTCTAACTTACAAAAAATAATTTTCACAAAACCTTATATAATTTGGCTATCATCTTACCTTAGATCATTACAAGGATTTATTGTGATAATTCTCGGCACATTGAGACTCTATTGAAACTATACATTTATTATTCACGGGGTATTACTGTACTTTATGTGAGATATATTGTCTATTCTGAATCTTGAATTACTTACAGAATTTTCTGAGAAATTTAAATGACACAATACATTTAAACCAAATCTCGACGTTCTTACAGAATATGTTGTACCAGACGTCACACACACAAACACACACACACACACACAAACACACACAAACACACACACACACACACACACACACACTCACTCACTTATTTAAAAACTAATGGGGTTAATGAACTTTGTGGTCAATATCAGTCCTACAGTCCCTTAGTACTCTTTACCTTTGGAACCGGTGGTATCAAAGCTTTCTACGAAACCTTCTCGACTACTGGCACCAACACCTGGAGGTGGAATTCCAAACACTTGGAACTTTGTTAGTCGTTGATCTTCTTTTCAGAGATCGAACTATCCTAGTTCTTTGCTTGGGCGTTAAGGTAATGAACCCTATCCCTCCTCTGTCATTCGACTTTCATTCTGCTACAACCCTTCCTTGTTCAAGCTCGACAACATCTCTATAACTAAGGCGCTCTGTAATGCCTTGGTGTCATGCCTCCGGTGCATAAGATGAGAATAAGGGGTCCAGCTTTTCTGTTTTCAACCAATTTCTCACTTTTTCCTCAGTTATGCTTCTGTCTGGTAATGCATTTCTCTCTTTTTTTATTATTTCCTTACTGCCAGTTTTCTAATAATGTGATTTTTTTTTACTCTACAAGTTTCATGGCTTCTGGATTTGGCTCACTCTGAGGCATGAATGGTCCCGTCGAACCCTTCCAGTACTTACAAGTGGTAATACCTTTTCTCGATTTTCACTCATGAAGTCTTGTTCATGGTTTTTACAATGACTGGTTAGTGCTAACGCTTGGTAATTCCCCTTCCCTGGAACGTGGAGAAACTTCCTGCGTCTCAGTAGAGAACCCTTCTTCCATCCTTGAGATATCATGGCTCCCAACATGATTTCTAGAGTGCTCTCCACTGAAAATACGCGGGTAAGTTCCCTTGGTAGAAGAAATCACACAATTTATTATTTTATTAAGGGTTGATTGCTTTACTAAGAGGGCTATACCTGTGTCTGAACAGGTTTTCCATCTCACTTGTCTCGCAATGGGGTTCTTCCCATACTTGATTTAATTTTTAATTCTAGGGTTTTAGATTTAAATCCACTGTATATGAACTATGAAGCCCTCCATCGAGTTGCAAATCAGTTTTTGTCATTGGCTGTAATACCAAGACTTACTGTAATTATTTTATTTATTTTTTGCACGAATCCTTCTTTATTTTTAAGGAAGAAAGTTTTTGGTAAAAGATGTAAATGGTAGAAGAGTTTCAGTCTTTTAGATTTTGTCCGTCGTTCTCTAGTCTTTTATCAAGAACTTATGATTATGGGTTTTCTTGTATGGATAAAATTGTTATTCGATCATGCTTCCTTTTGTGCATATCTTTTCAAACCCTAGGACTAATTCTTGTAGAAGTCTATGAAGTTTGCGCCGGTGGCTTTCCTCTTTGATTTGAAAATGAGCAAGATATTCATTTTAAGTTTTCAATGGTCTTGAATTACAATGCTAATTTTAGCAGGGTTTTGAATATTGTTTCAAAGAATGATTCCACATGTATAGCCCTTCTTTTTTCACTTTACAAGTGTATAAATGCTACATGTCCCTTCTGGTAACTTCTTTGTTTAGGTTTCTAGGACTCGCTCAAATGTACATGCTTGGTCTACTACACAGAGGTTACTTTGCATTGTTATTTTCTCCTATTTCAGTTTTATAAATTCTTAACTTGTTCTTTAGACGCTGTTGAGTGTATTGTTTTATCCGTAGCTTTATTGTCACTATTAGCACTCGATGTTTTAGTATGGAAACATTACAATTTAAGACATGGTACTAGAGGTCAAAGGACCCCAGCTGGGTCTTGTTCCAGCTAGGGTCTTAAACCTCCGGTACCCTGTCACAACCAACACAGTAACTATGCATAGGAATTGGCAATATCTAATACAAAATAATATAACAATTTAACATAACACATATTCTCAGTAGTTCTTGGAATTTCCTCAATCCATTTTACAATTCAAATACGTATTTACAGGAATATAAAAAAAGAATATACCACTCTTTTCTTTTTGTCCAGACATATAACTATTTAACTCAGGAACATATAACAACACTGAATTTCACTTATACATTTTCTTGAATCATGAGGTTAAGTTAATTATCTCAAATTAAATCAAAACTAATGGTATCCACCCAACTATGAGAGAGGTGATGACTTCCTCTTCTCCCCTCGTGCTCCTCACCAGAGCAGAATTTTTGCAACAGTTCTTCGGGAGAAATACCTCAAGACTCTTGTCCAACCTGTTCTCCAACTCAGGTTGCAGAGTCCCACTGGTTGTCAACAAACTTTGGACCACTCTCACCTCATAGCCATCTTGCTATACATATCTTCTATTTTTTTCACAGAACCCCTTCTCCTTACTCGGATTCTTCATTTATCCCCAAAAGAAAAGATAACTGTTAATAATTGTTTTCATTTCAAGTACTATGAAACCTTGAAATTATTTACCCATAAATTATAGAAAATCATAATGTAATTCCTTATTCATAATAATAATAATAATAAAAAAAATAAAAATAAAAAAATAAAATAAATGTAACTCAGATTCATCAACGTTAATCGATTTTCACTCAAATGTACTTTTTGATTAAATTTTTTAGAATAAAAACAATAAAAAAATTATAACGCTGAGTGTTACATATTCTTCACATTATTTTAATGCACTATTGATTCCAAGTTTGATTCATCTTTTTTAAGGTTGATTTTAATTAAGAGTGGTGCAATTGCGAGGGTCACCATTTCCTATTTCTATAGAATCAAATAGTGTTTTCTGCGAATCAAATATTGTTTTCTGCG
Source organism: Pinus albicaulis (assembly GCA_034641835.2). Taxonomy (NCBI): domain Eukaryota; kingdom Viridiplantae; phylum Streptophyta; class Pinopsida; order Pinales; family Pinaceae; genus Pinus; species Pinus albicaulis. The sequence continues at coordinate 755,533,629 of CM076575.1, read as the reverse complement.
AATTCTACTAGGTAGGGGTATTTCCTAAAAGAAATAGGTTTTTACTTTTAGATATTTTCTTATTATGCATTTTTATATTTACTCAAACCTATTATATCTTTCTTTAAATATATATGACTGCTTTATTTTATATAATAAATATATATGATTTCACCATTTCCCATACATAAAATAGTATCAAGGTTATTGCGATCTAAAAGAGAAAAGACAATATTTTCTTTCTCAAAATATGAAGAATACTTTCCAATTTTAAATCTAGCCTCTTTTTGTTTATTTTTAAATTAATTTGTGATTATTTTATTATTATTATTTTTAATATAATTATTGTTTTATTTTTAAATTTTTTATAAAAAACCTCAAAAACTTTTAAATACTACGATGTTATATAAGTTTATTAACTCCAAAACTTCTAAATAATACTTTGTTATATAATATTGTTTTATTGATATTAAAAAACTCCAACAACTTTTCTTCCTTTTTATCGTGCTTTTTATTAATAGGGAATAATTAAAAAAACATCATTAAAATACTTATATATTCAAAAAATTCATTTTTCCCCTTTTGTGTGACAATATATATGAAAATATGAATTTTTAATATATTATTTAGTATTGTTGATAAATGAATTTTTAATATATTATTTAGTATTATTGATATTTTACTGTCGTGTTTTTACAAACTATCATTTATATGATGTTACTTTATTATAATAATATATTTTGTATTAAAATTTTATTTATATTATTATTAAAAAAAATTAAGTATCAATAAAATCATTTTTCCCTTTGTGTCTCGCAATATATATGAAAAGATGAATTTTTAATATATTATTTAGTTGTGTTGATAAATGAATTTTTAATATTATTTAGTATTGTTGATACTTTTACGGTCATGTTTTTACAAATTATCATTTATATGATGTTATTTTACTATAATAATGTATTTTGTATTAAAATTTTATTTACATTATTATTAAAAAAAAAAAAATATCAATACCGTTGTTAAATGAGTATAAGTTTAATTAATAAAAAATAAATTTGTTACACTTTTATGTGTTTACTTAAGTATCAATATAGTTGTTGTTAAATAAGTATAATATAGATAATTTTAATAAAAAAATAAATTTTCTATATTTTTATTATTATGTTTTTATATATTATTAGTTATATCGTAGGAATGGTACAGATTAATTAATTTAAATTTAAGTTTTTAAAAAAAAATATGGGATGTTTAAGTAGTTTTGGATAGATCATGATTAAATGCTTTGATAAGATACTTTTTGAGGTGAGTGTTATTAAAAACATGATAAAGATGTAGTCCCAACAAATTTATAAAAAAAATCTTTATAAAATATTAATTAAAATTAACTAAAAAAATATCACCTTAAATATAATATTACTTTATATTAAAATTTTATTTATACTATTTTTTTTCTTAATGTACCAATACTATGATATAAACCATTAGAATAAAAATTTAATATAATTATTACCTTTCTTCTCTAACGTAGTTGTTATATGTTATATACATATGATATAAATAATTCGAGTAAACTAAAATAATTAAAATTAATCAATATAACATAAGGTGGATTTAATATAATTATTGACATAGAAATCTTGAGCATATATAGTTATTCCTTGGTGGATGAGCCCAAGGGAATATTTTGCCATTCATCACGTGAAGGAACATGCTAGTGTTTGTTTGACGTGTAAATAAAGAGAAGTGTAATCCACAAGTATTCCATCAAATTGTACCGTTGGAATTTTTGATGAGACACGCCCTCCATCAACTTTATTCCTTCTCAGATGCAACCAAAATTCAATCAGCGACTCACCGACTCTATTTTACAATTGTCATGTGTCAGCAGGCGAGTCTGCATCCTTCAACTACTATATCTTAGTGGTCGTCAACAACTCCAGATTTCATTCTAGTATCTTCCACATTCGGAAGCAAACCAAATCTGCCTAAACTCGATTCATTATAGGTATACACATTATAAATTATTATTATTATTTTTAAGGTTGAGCTACCATATGGGATGAAATTTTAATGTTATTTTTCTTAATGTTCTCATTATAATACGTGGATTTTAATTAAGTATGTTTTTTAATATATAGTGTTTTGTAATTAAGGGTTATTAAGTTATCAAAATTATATGGGGATCACTTTTAACATGGCTAGATTTTTTGCTATAAAATTTCAAACTATTGACTTTTATACCATAAAGTATTTTAATAAAATACTTTATCATCATTTGCTTTATATCTTTTAGACCAAAAAAACATTTTCAACATAAATAAATAACAAATAATATTATTATATAAAATATTTATAATTAAATTATTGATTATTTAAGATCGGTTAATTAAAAAATTGAGTTATAAAGTGTTAATATTCAAGTTATTGTGATATCATATTTTCTAATTTTAATATTCAAGTTAATGTGATATCATCTTCTCATATCCTCAATCTTGCTATGCATACCACCTACATGGAGGAGACCAATGAAAGCAAAATACACACTCGCTTCGATAGAAGTAAAACCAACCTCTTCTTAAGGGATTTAGAGATAGATTTAGGCCGCATGAATTATAATAGTAACATTGATCAAATTTATTACCATTTCACTACTATCCTTTCCAACACCATTAGTAGGTTTTCTAATGAAATTTCGTTTAAGCAGTCTAATAGAACTTCCAATCCATGGTATGACAAAGATTGCAATATTTCCAGGAAAGTGATTAGAGACGCTTCTAATGAAATCATTAAGCTGCAGAATATCAATATATACAAAAATCTCATCAAGAGGAAGAAAATATCATATATTAATAAACGACATGATTATCTTCTCCACCTTTCTAAAGTCATGCCCAAAAAATTTTGGCGAATGTTCTTGTCCGTAAAACCAAAGATAACCATTCTATCCCCTTAGAAAACTAGGACAACTATCTTAAGAAGTTGTGTGACTTTCCGGACAATATGGGAACCACCTTAATCACTCCAATTGAGGAGGACGCATTCTATCTAGATGACATTGAGTCTGGTATTAATAAGTTCAGTAATGGGAAAGCTAAAGATATTGAAGGATACCAAGCTGAGATCCTTAAAATGGGAAGATCTATCCTCATTCCTTATCTCCACAAGCTTCTCAATTTGGTTGTAACACATGGCTTCCCTCGGCTTTGGACACAAATCCTTATTGTACCTATCTTTAAAAATGGGGACAAAAGTATTACATCTAACTACAAGACCATTATGGTTAGCCATATCCTAACCAAGCTTTATGGGCTTATTTTAGAGAAGAAGCTTAGCTTTTGGCTTAAAATCCAGGGAAAAAGAGCTAAAGGAAAAGATGGTTTTAGGAGACATCACTTGACTATTGACCATTTGGTCACTCTTAGAATCATTGAGATGGAATGTCACAATAGTAAAGTCGATCCCTTTTGTTGTTTTGTGGAATTCGGAAAATATTCCGACAATGTTCCTCAAGATAAGATTTGGGAGAGAATTAAAGAGATCATGGTGCCTTTTGAGCTGAGGATTGCTGTGATCTGTCTCTACGAGACTTCCACTGCCAAGCTTAAGACCAATGAGGGGTGGTATAAGGAAATTAAATGAAATATTGGAGTTAAGAAAGGGTGTCTCCTATCCCCTACCCTTTTTGGCATATACATTGATAATCTAGAGGAGTGTTTGGAATCTGCGGGGTGCAAGGGAACCAATCTTGCTGGTGTTATAATTATTTTTCTCCTCTATGCCGATGATATCGTTCTTCTTGCAAAAATCTATGATGACCTTGGAAATCAACTCCAGATTCTTTATGACTACTTCTCCAGGATGGGTATGACAGTTAATACCAATAAGAGTAAAGTCATGATCATTAAATCCAAAAAGATTAACCATGGTAGTTTTGTGTATAATAATTAGTGCTTAGAGAAGGTTTCTGCTTATAAATATTTGGGCATTGACTTCCCTCATCATCTCAACTGGAATTATAGCATCGAGAAAATGATTATTGGGGGCAATAAAGCTTATTATGAGCTTGAAAACAATTGTAAGTCGACCGATATTTACATTTGGAGTAAAAATAGGTTCCTCTTTGAGACCCTTGTCACCCCTATTGTCTTATACGGATGTGAAGTTTGGGGTTGTAGTATATCCAGAGAGTCATGGAGGAAGATTGAGATGATTCAAAAGAAATTCATAACCTACAACCTTAAGATCAACGGAAATACTCCCTATCCTATCCTCTTGATCAAATCTGGTTTGTCCCCCATTGAAAGTACGACTATGTTTAGATATTTGATGTATAAGAAGAAGCTTGACAATATGGAATAAAAAATACTCCCTAAAATTTCTTTGAACTATAGTGAAAATCCTCACCTTCGCCTCAAGCGCGGGTGGCATAAGGATGCCCAGTCCTGGCTCAATCATTGGGGAATTAAGGAGGAGCTCAGTATGGGAAGCAAAGATAATATCAAAAATACTAAATTTACCTCCAAGTTTAAGGACAAGCTATAGGAGGATTAGGAGCTGGAGGGTAAAAGGAAGCTACGATACTATAAGGAAGTGGTCAACCCTACTCTTGATAATCAAAGTTATCTCTCTGTGTTGTCCAAAAAAAATAAAAAAATGAACATCAGTAAGATAATTATATAATTATTGACATAGGAATCTTGTTATGAAATTTCGAACTAATGACCTTTATACCACAAAGTATTCTAATAAAACACTTTATCATCTTTTGCTTTATACCTCTTAGTAAAAAGAGAAATATTTTAAACATTAATAAATAATATTATTATATAAAAATATTTATAATTAAATTATTGATTTTTTAAGATGGGTTAATTAAAACATCGAGTTATAAAGTGTTAATATTCAAGTTATTGTAATATCATCTTCTCTAATTTTAATATTCAAGTTAATGTGATATAATTTTCTCTAATTTTAATATTCAAGTTAATGTGATATCATATTCTCATATCCTCAATCTCGCTATGCATACCATCCACATGCAAGATACCAATGAAAGAAATAGACACATTTGCTTCGATAGAAGTAAAACCGACCTCTTCTTAAGGGATTTAGAGAGGGATTTAGGCCCCATGAACTATAATAGTAACATTGGTCAAATTTATTACCATTTCACTACTATCCTTTCCAACAACATTAGCAAGTTTTCTAATGAAATTTCATTTAAGTAGTCTAATAGAACTTCCAATCCATGGTATGACAAAGATTGCAATATTTCCAGGAAAGCGATTAGAGACACTTCTAATGAAATCATTAAGTTGCAGAATACCAATACATACAAAAATCTCATTAAGGGGAAGAAAAGATAATATATTAATAAAAGACATGATTATCTTCTCCACCTTTCTAAAGTCATGCCCAAAATTTTTTGGTGAATGTTCTTGTTCGTAAAACCAAAGATAACCATTCTATCCCCTTAGAAAACTAGGACATTTATCTTAAGAAGTTGTGTGACTTTTCGAACAGTATGGGAACCACCTTAATCACTCCAATTGAGGAGGACACATTCTCTCTAGATGAAATTGAGTCTGGTATTAATAAGTTCAGTAATGGGAAAGCTAAAGATATTGAAGGATACCAAGCTGAGATCCTTAAAATGGGAAGATCTATCCTCATTCCTTATCTCCACAAGCTTCTCAATTTGGTTGTAACACATGGCTTCCCTCGGCTTTGGACACAAATCCTTATTGTACCTATCTTTAAAAATGGGGACAAAAGTATTACATCTAACTACAAGACCATTATGGTTAGCCACATCCTAACCAAGCTTTATGGGCTCATTTTAGAGAAGAAGCTTAGCCTTTGGCTTAAAAGCCAGGGAAAAAGAGCTAAAGGAAAAGATGGTTTTAGGAGACATCACTCGACTATTGACCATCTGGTCACTCTTAGAATCATTGAGATGGAATGTCGCAATAGTAAAGCTGATCCCTTTTGTTGCTTTGTGGACTTCGGAAAATCTTCTGGCACTGTTCCTCGAGATAAGATTTGGGAGAGAATTAAAGAGATCATGGTGCCTTTTGAGCTGAGGATTGTTGTGATCTATCTCTACGAGACTGCCACTGCCAAGCTTAAGGCCAATGAGGGGTGGTCTAAAGACATTAAATGAAATATTGGAGTTAAGCAAGGGTGTATCCTATCCCCTACCCTTTTTGGCATATACATCGATAATCTAGAGGAGTGTTTGGAATCTACGGGGTGCAAGGGAACCAAGCTTGCAGGTGTTATCATTATTCTTCTCCTCTATGCCGATGATATCGTTCTTCTTAAAAAAATCCATGATGACCTTGGAAATCAACTCCAGATTCTTCATGACTACTTCTCCAAGATGGGTATGACAGTTAATACCAACAAGAATAAAGTCATGATCATTAAATCCAAAAAGATTACCCATGGTAGTTTTGTGTATAATAATTAGTGCTTAGAGAAGGTTTCTGCTTATAAATATTTGGGCATTGACTTCCCTCATCATCTCAACTGGAATTATAGCATCAAGAAAATGATTATTGGGGGCAAGAAATCTTATTATGAGCTTGAAAACAATTGTAAGTCGACCAATCTTTACATTTGGAGTAAAAATAGGTTCCTCTTTGAGACCCTTGTCACCCCTATTGTCTTTTACGGATGTGAAGTTTGGGGTTGTAGTATATCCAGAGAGTCATGGAGGAAGATTGAGATGATTCAAAAGAAATTCATAACCTACAACCTTAAGATCAAGGGAAATACTCTCTATCCTATCCTCTTGATCGAATCTGGTTTGTCCCCCATTGAAAGTACGAATATGTTTAGATATTTGATGTATAAGAAGAATCTTGACAATATGGAATAAAAAATACTCCCTAAAATTGCTTCTAACTGTAGTAAAAACCATCACCTTCGCCTCAAGCGCGGGTGGCATAAGGATGCCCAGTCCTGGCTCAATCATTGGGGAATTAAGGAGGAGTTCAGTATGGGAAGAAAAGATAATATCAAAAATATTGAATTTACCTCCAAGTTTAAGGACAAGCTATGGGAGGATTAGGAGCTGGAGGGTAAAACGAAGCTATGATACTATAAGGAAGTGATCAACCATACCCTTGATAATCAGAATTATCTCTCTATGTTGTCCAAAAAAGAAGAAAAAAATGAACATCAGTAAGATAAGAACTAATTACCAGGAGCTTCAGAGTGAGACCAGGCGTTGGTCTATTCCTAAGACCCCTTAATATGATAGAATCTATTAGATTTGCGATTCTAGGCAGGTGGAAGATGAAAAAAACTTCCTTTTAGACTGCCTGAATCTTACTCACATTTGATCTCAATTCCCTAACATCTACCACACTTCCAATCTTCCTAACCTATTAAGCCAACCCACCTATAGCGATCTTGGAGAACTTATTTCCCTTCTCTTTGACCATAGCAACAATATTTTGAAGAATCAAACTTAGATTCTTTCTTCTCTCTTAAGGTCCGATAGACCGCATTGGTCTTAACAAACGGTCATCATCATCATCGATACAAAATATATGTATTATATATATAATTATAAAATATAATTTATTAAATATATATCATTAAAAATTAGAAAATATTATTTATAATAAAATAGTTATTAATTTGAAAATTAAAATTAAATTATAAGTAAATGTAATAATATGAAATTTAAATTTTTTAAAATTAATTTTATTATTTAATATAAAAAGTTTGGGTTTGTTATTTTCCTTTCTTTAAATTAGGCACTTTATATTACGTTTTTAATTTCAAAAAGTTACATGATTAAAAATTTTCTACAATAGCTAAGTCTTAAGGTTGTATAAGCCTCTTCTGATAATAATGTATGTTAAAAAAAATTACAAAAAATAAAGTGACAACACAAAGATTGAATAATCATAGAATGACTAAACATACACCAAGACAATTCATTAGAAGGACTGCAAACAAAAAATTGCGCTTTCATGGAAGCTATTGTTCAAAACTATCCTACTTGGGGGCCTACTAAGGAACAACCTCACTTCCAAGGAAGGGGTTGTTGTTGCACTTATTGATGAGGATGTTTAGCTTGTGATCTATTCCATCCAACTTTTCCTCCAATTATGTCACCTTGTGATCATTCTCATGCTAAGCACTATTGTAACATGTGAGGATGTACCCAAGAAGAATTTTATGTGCTAATAGAAATTAACGACCTTCATATATACTACATATCTAGAGTGTGTAGAGGTGCTTAATTTAGGGACCTAATCCCTAGTCTCAACATGGACATGATGGAAAGGAGTGTAACGATGTTACTAGTGAACAACAACCTCAATTCATTTAATTTCCTAGAAAACTAGCTTAGGGATATATTGTTCATAGCGAGATAGGGAATCCCTTTCTTTCATCTGGGCTCTCAGTTGAGAGGTTGAAATCATGTGACCAGGGGTTAGCGTGGTAACAAAGGGATGATCTCTACCCCTTCCTTGGCAGGGAGTTGCTTATATTCCACAAGTCATAGTGTAGCAGAGAAGTCGGAGAGTGGAGGTAAAGTGGTTGAGAGAGGTAAGAGGATGAGGTTTGTCAATGCAAATAAATAGATTCTAAGGGGCAGAAGAGAGGTTGATAGAGGGGGGGATGTCTCTAGCACTAGGTTTGTTGGAAACAGGTGAGAGGGATGAAGTGATTGGGTGATGATTCTCAGGTAGGGGGTGAGGGGAGATGGTATAAGATTAGAGGGGAGGGAAATATAAAGGCTAAGAAATAAGTTAGAAATGGAGAGCTATGGAAGACAAAGAATGGATAGATTTCCAATTTGTATTGAAATTTTTTCAAGAGATATGCCAATCCATAGAACATAATAACTAGAGTATGGCCCAAAGAAGCATAATTTCACTCGCAAGAAACTAAGCTAGAGCGAGAATACGCTTATATTGGAGGTCAAGAGGCCTATGTGGAGAAGCTAAGAAACCAAGTCTGCAACATGGATGGAAACACAATCTAAACGAAATTTTCCAACCAAAAGGGATGATGTTCTTAAAGAACTCTGCATAGTCTTGATAAGGGAACAAGAGAGTCTTGGTATGCACAATTTTGTTAAGACTGAGGGACATCGTATGATCAATATTCAGAATTCCCTAGGCATGATATAAGGGCACAACACACTACTTAGAGTTGTTGTAATGATTGCGATGTGTGCCAGTAATCTTACTACAAAGGGCTCTCATGGTGGCCGTGTAATATCCTTGGAAAGTTAACTATGCGACCTTTATTTATTTGCTATATGGAAAAATTAAATAACATGTGACGAAATATGTTGATGTAAATATTATTTTCTATAACTAAATAGGAAATTATTTTTGGTATGTTAATACTCTTAGAAATATTTTAAAGGCTAAAATGAGAGATTAACCGCTAAATGTTATGAAAATGGTTGAAGTCAGTTATTCTTAGAGGGGAAGAAACAAAATAAAAGGAATAGAAAATCCTTGTTTTGTCATTATCCTTTGTAGACTGTAAGAGGAAAAAATAATAAGAAAAATTTCACATAGAGACATACCGATATTAAATATTGACATGACTGGAGAAAAAATTCATGTGGTAGATTATGTACAAGGAACTCTGGGAGATGAAGATAGTTACCTTTAAAAGACCAGTGGGAGAGAAAGACTAGTTTAACCCAAAATATTAGCAAGACACTACTAAGGGGTCCAAGAGATGAATCCTAATCTATATTTCTGCATAGTTTTTGTGATATCTAGTGTTGGAGCTCAGGGGGAACTAATAAAGAGCCGGTTCAAAGTTAAGAAGATCATGGAGGCCTTTAACCTATTCCTAAAAGGATTTAGATAAGTATATGTTTTTTTGAATAACAAATAGGAGGAATATGAATGTTAGAAATGTGTAGTAAATATTAACAAAGATAATTATCCTATAAGTTAAAGGTTTGAAATAATAAACTATTAAATGTAAATGTTACTGTGGCTGAAGATAAATATTTTTGTATCAAAATATGAATTTGTGTCTCTATAACCTTGTTGTTGCAGGTAAATAGATGTGTATATGTGTAGCATATAGAGTTTCTTATAGTTGCTGGAAGTGACAAGAGAAAACTGTGAAGATTCCATAAATAAAGTCGAGATAATACAACAAAATAGTTTGGACAATTTCTTGAAAACTGTAGAGTAAAAAAAATAAACACACACACACACATATTAAGGTTGCGGTATAGGGCTTATGCATAAGTTATATGTGCAGGTATGTAGAAAAACAATTATTATTTTGGCCAAGTACATAAGTTTTGAACAAAAGAGGGGTTAAGGCTCAACATAGAAAAGAGGTCCCCCATTGCAGGGGCCCACTAGGTCTCTGGCCTAAACATATACATAAGTATACATATACCTCTAGTTGTGTAATACTACTATTACATTACAATAATAATTCTAGTGATTAAAACATGAATTAATACATCTAAGATATCTATATATGTAACAAAGAAACTCTATATATTACAACAAAAGTAAAATATATATGCAAACATTCAATAAAAATACAAAGTTTTGAATAAATGATGCATTGAATAAATACTATAAATGTAAAGAAGATAGGAACTTTCAATTTAATAAATTCACAGTGAAATTTATGGAAAGAGATGTATGGATTTAAAGCAAAGTCATATTTTGTTCTAACTACATAAAATTCCATATTAAATAACCCAACCAAACCATAAATGGAAAAAGAACACGAAACAATGAATGTCATGTAAACATATATGAGTACTAACTCGGTAAATATCCATGAATTTTAAATTGTGACCCAAGGAACCAGTCTTATAATACCTTTCTAGACTAGAAAATAGTTACATGGAGGGAAGGAAAACCCACATGCAAAATCTATGTTTAGTACTTAAATACATAGAGAATATGGTTTGTATGAATGGGGTTGTGCTCTTAAATAGTTTAAAAAAATACAAGTATGTCTTCAACCAACCCAAAGTCAAGAGTTGTGAAACCCTAGATGGGAATTAAACAAAAGAAAGCTAGAGGGTCGATACAACATGAGGAATCTAGTAAGAATTATAAAAAAAAATATAAGCACCTATAATCACCGAGGTTAAATGAGAAACCAAGAAAGTATAGACAATGCTTCCAACAGTTGTTTTCCTAATTCAAATATGTCTCGAAGCATACATGTAAGAGAAGTGAAATAGGGTTGGTACTACCAGAACCTTTACAAAAATATTTTAAAAGAGAATCAAGCTATTATGGAAGGGTTTTAACCATATTATTTACCTGTAAATAGCTAGATAGGGTCACCAAGCTTCCTACATCGAAAATAATAATTAAACCTTTAATAATTATGTTTGTAAAAAAAGAAAGAAAAAAATGCTTTTGTAGGAGACGATTTTGGGGTTAGGGTTGGAGAATGTACCAAAAGGAAATTTGTTGACTGGACTCTGGAAGTGCCGTAATGAATTGAAAATTCCCTAGAAATTCAAGTGTCACATCTAAAGGAAAAAACCTATGTGAGAATCCAAAACATCTATGGAGGGAGCCAAGCATTCATTAACATTTATTTTTCTTACTTGAAAACAATCTGCAGGACAACATTCAACTTCAAGTCATTACATGATTAAAAATGGAAATTGCGGGAATATTGGAAACGATACCTAGAATGGAACATGTACAACATTATAGTCATGAATGTAATCTAATATAGAGTATCAGAAGGTCCTCTTGGGTAGATCTACCATGAATTTGACAATAAAACTCCCAATAAGCAAGGAAAAGCCTCTGGTTTTGGTAGGGTTTTAACATACGTACAAAGCGCTTCCTCAACACAAACTCATCACCACAATGAGAGCATGATGGTGAGTCTGAGTAGGGTAGTTACCCTAACTCCCACCCAAACAATATCCATCGTCCATCCAACATGATTCAATATACACCATTCAAACTAACAACTAGCTAGGGTTCAGCGAGATTGGTAGGGAACCAATCCACAAGTCAAAGATCATGTGAAGCTGGTCTAAGTGGTAGCCATATCAAATGTCATTGTATTATAATATTTATAAAGAGTCACAAATTCTATCATTGTGTCAACCAACACATGGTTGAATGTGAAATAACTTCAGACAACCCATAATCTATATATTATTATGTATAAGTGTATGCGAAAGATGTATGGAAGACCGAAAATCATGAGCCGAGGCTTAAAATTATTGTAAATGTATAGGTCCGAAAGTTGTAAGACTAGGGCATAAAATTATTCTAAAGGTTGAAAGGTAAAGTTGTTATGGTATATTATTTACATATGAAGGTTAATACATACACACACATACACATAACTTCATATCTAAAGTGGTAAAAGAAAAGGGAGAATATAAGTATAAATAAAAAAGAAAATATTCAATGACAAAAGTCTAAGAAAGAGTAATATAAGTCACAATTTTCCATCATAATCCTAACCGGAGCAGTGAAGCCAAGAATAGAGTGATTATAAAACAAAACTTTCTAGGGTTCGACGAGAGTGGTGGGGACCCAATCCAGAAATCAGAGATCACGTGACGCTGGTCTAAGTGGTAGCCATCTAGAATGTAATTGTATTATAATATTTATAAAGAATCACAAATTAAATCGTCGTGTCAACCAACGCATGGGTGGATGTGAACTAACTGAATACAACGAATAATCAATATATTATTATATATAAGTGTATGCGAAAGATGTATGTAAGACCGAAATTCATGAGACCGGGGCTTAAAATTATTGTAAATGTATAGGCTTGGAAGTTGTAAGACTAGGGCATAAAATTATTGTAAAGGTTGAAAGGTAAAGTTTTTATGGTATATTATTTACATATAAAGGCTAATATACATATACATATACACACACACACACACACACATGCCTTCATATATAAAGAGGCAAGAACAAAGGGAGCATATAAGTACAAATAAAAAAGAAAATATTAAAAGAGAAAAGTCTAAACAAGAGTGAGATAAGTCACAAGTTTCCATCATAATCCTAACTGGAGTAGTGAAGCCAAGAATAGAGTAATTATAAAACAAAACTTGCTAGGGATTCTCTTTTCCATCA